>BTHU01000003.1:19632500-19957500 GCA_036184795.1 Tokudaia tokunoshimensis
CCTATGTACAATGGCACAAAATATACATTTGAATTCCAAAAGGGAAGAATGGAGAATTGTGAGAAAATCCTGGACCAAAGCAGGAACAACACCAATCAGTGTAAACTCCAAATCCTATAATTCCATGATCAATGCCAAAGGCTTAGAAGGCAGTGCTGTTATAAATCAGGTGCTCAGCCAGCCTGCTTTTCAGCCACAGAACCAGTAGCTCTCATCATAACCTGCATATTTCGACTGTTGCTATGTGTTGCTTATTTCCCCATGCAACATGTATACCCTGTTAAAAAAAAAGTTCTCTCTCAACATATAGGCACATTCTCTCTCATTGACTCTGTCTCTCAGTCACTCTGTCTATCTCTTTCTCACGTCCCCACACTGAGAGGACATTTTGCTCCCCTTCCCCTATAAACCTCTTGGGGTAGACAGGTTGCCTGGTGTGACCCATACAGCATACTTGGCCAAAAACTGCCCAGGTACCTTTTGCTGTCTAATCCTAACAACTACCATTTCAGCTTTGCTGCTTGTAACCCATTTCTCTCTCTTGGGGGAGGGGGGATCCATTCTCTGCTTTCTGCTCACTTTGCCAAATATTCTACAGCTCTGGCATGTCCAGCATTTTAAGGGCCCTAATGAAATAAAGACTTCACTTTCTCAGTTTCATGCAATGTCCTTTCTTGGATCCTCGGGGCCTTTGTGCAGGTACTAACCTGCAGAGGAGGATTCCACAATCCTTTAATCCCTTCTCACGTGTGTCCATCAAAATTCTAAAGCCAGAACTAAAAGTATAACACTGTCAAGTTGCCTGCCTACTTGGTTGGGATGGATCCTTCCTCCACTGAATCACAACAACTTTCCTTTATTGATATTTTAGGAATAGAAAATCCCTTTGGCTTATCATTTTCCTTTCGGGGGTGGGGGGGAAGGCTGGATGAACTCTCGGCTCGAGGTCTCTCTCTACTCTACCATTGCAGATCAGACCTTAATCTTTTTTTTTTTTGTTTCAGCTCAAATCTTGGCCAGAATTATCTCTTACTCTTCAAATTGAACAGTTTGTATTTCTTTTCCCCTATAGTTGTTTTTTAGACCTACATAAGAGTCATCGCTAATAATCATGTGGAGAGCCAATGTAAGGCTCTCTTACCATATCCTCCACCAAAGAATTTAGTTTATTTTTCTTTGGTTAAGCTCAGGCAAATTCTTAGGTCTGGAACAGGAAAACATTATAGTCTGCCAAAATATCAGAAGAACAGGCCCCAGTTCAATAGATAATCCATAATCCACACTGGTCACAGCACTGCTATATTCCAATTGCCTACTAGGATGACATGGTCCATAAGGCTCTGTCCGCAGTGTTCAAACACCTAAATAGTCCAAAATTTCAAAGTTTTCCATGTTCTTCAAACAAAAATTAAGCAACAACAACAAAACAAACAAACAAAGGGAACCAAATCAAAGAAATCACATTGCCAATCAAACCACCACATAAGCTATCACATTTTACATGTGTTAACAGTATGGGATTATAAGGAGAAACTTTGTGCAAGGTGAGAAGTATGGGTCTATTTTCAATTTTCTACATAACAGCCAGATAGGCCAGCACAATTTGTTGCAGATGTTTTGGTTTTTTTTTAATTGCATATGTTTGGCTTCTTTGTCAAAGATCAAGTGCCTGTAAATGATATCCTACCATGCTACAGGGGCACATGTGCCACTATGTTCATAATACCCTTATTTGAACAGCCAGAAACTGGAAACAAACCAGATGTCCCACAAAAGAAGAATGGAAATGTAAAATGAGGTTCGTTTACACAATGGAATACTACTCAGCTATTAAGAATGAGGACATCCTGAGTTTTGTGGGAAAATGGATGGAACTAGAAAATATCATCTTGAGTGAAGTAACTTATACCCAAAAGGACATGCATGGTATGCACTCACTAATAAGTGAATATTAGCCAAAAATAATAATAAAAATAAAAAGTAGAGAATACACATGATATAGTCCACAAAACTCAAAACGATCAACAAGCTGAAGGGCCCAAATGAGGATTCCCCAGTCCCACTTTGGAGGGAGAAAAAAGCAATCACAAGTGGGGAGGGAGGGAGGGATCTGGGAGGCAAAGTGGATGCAGGGTGGGAAGGGAGAGGGGAACATGGTTTGGTATTGGGTGAGGGAAAAGGACTGAGGCCTGAGGGACAGCAGAAAGAATTGAAATAGGGAACCTCAGGAGGTAGGAGGTTGGGGGAACCCTCCAGAATGCACCAGAGTCCTGGGGTGTGAGAGACTCTCAGGACTCAAAGGATGGGACCTTAAATGAAATGAGTGACAGTAGGGATAGGGAAATTATAGAAACCACCTCCAACAGGAAGACATCAAAGGAGGGAGGGGGTTGCCATCCCACAGTCAAAATTCTGACCTATAATTGTTCTTTTCTGAAAGAACTACAGAGATGGAAATGGAGAGGAACCTGAGGAAAAGAAGGTACAGGGACAGGCCCAGAGTGGAATTCAGCTCAAGGAGATTTCCCAAGGCCCGTCAGGAGTCATAATGGGACAAGCTAATACACTAGCAGGTGATCATCCTGAAATGGCCTGCTTCGGATTATTATATAATCTGCGACAGGTGAGCCCTCATTCAGTTACGCTGTGGGGGACTAATTTTAGGAAAGATTCCTGCTATTAATATTCTTTTCCTGTTATTATTATACATATATAATGATCAATAAGTAATAGCACACCCCTTTGGAGCAGATCTCTGCAGATTCTTTAAGATGTACTGTCTTATATTGATGCTATGTAGACAAATAGATGACTTAAGTTTTAATGATGATCCTACAAGAATTCCTAAAATTATATCTGTGATTATTAAGCTCTTTAAGAGTGGAACTACTATTAGGTCCTTTTCTGTTAGTCTAAACTTCAATGAGAACTGTGCCAGTCTCCCAAGTGTCACCAGTTAATTGCTCTTAGATGGCAACCAGACTTTCTCCTACTAGGAGCACATTCCAAGAGGTTGTAAAACAATTAACCAAAGGTCATAAAAAGGGAACTAGGATTTTTATAGGTGCTAGGACAGAAGATAAAATATTGACTGGGTATGTCTATACAAAACTTCACTAATAACTTAGTTACAGTTATAAACTTTCAATGAATTTGTGAAAGACAAGTGACAGATGTTTAACTAGATAATTACTCCTAAAGGAGATGTATGTAAACATTCTATGTTGTAACTTCTATTTCAATTTATGACTTGATTTTGTGTGTGAACTTGTGATGAACTTTGTAACATGTGATCATGTATTCTGAAAGATGTTTTAAGGGCTGAGGACAAAGACAAGTGTCAGACCAGAAGAATTTTGATGAGAGGAACAGAGGTGAGAAGAACTGAGCTGAGAGAGGAAATGAACTGAGGAGAAGTTTTCAATCAGAAGAGAACAAGATAAGAAGGAAAATTCAGAGGAAAATAACTTAGAAACTATAGGTAACAAATTACTAAGAGAATAATATTCAGGATGCAGAGGGAAAGAGGGAAAAAGAAGATGTTGCAGAGAGCAGAAGGAGCAGGCTTCGCCTTACCATGGGACAGACCAGGTTCTATGGTAAAGACAAGGGAGGTTTAGTCTTATTAGAAGAAACAAAGCTTTTCTTCTTACAAACATGGATTTAATTCATTTAGCATTAAAGGGTGAAAGCTTTTTTTTTTCTTGCTACAATAAATATTGGAGTTCATTTTTCATCCAGAATGAGTGAATTCTTTCTGCACCGGTGCTTTGCCTTTTGCTCCATATGAATATGTAACTATGGATGTGTGTGTAAGTATGAAATTGTGAGAATGTGTGTATGCATGTGTGTGTAAGTATGAAATTGAGAGAATGCATTTAAGCTGGGCCCAACTGAATATGTGTGCAAAAGTGTAAATGAAAACTCATTATGTTTGAAGCTGTGTATGAACTTATATGAGATTATGCATATTCACTTATATAAAAGTTTTCCTTTCTTCTAGTGTTATTCTCTTCTCCTGGTTCAATAGAAGTTTATTGCTCTAAACCTCTCCCTAACCTGACAAGCAAGAGGCATCTGGACAATAGGGAAAAGGTTCTAGCAACTAATCCTTTCTTAATCTCCTGCTGTCTTAGGATGAGGTACAAAGTGCCTGAGACTGCAGTCTCAGGCTTCAGAGGAACACAGAAGGCAGGTCAGCTATATCAGCATAGTAACCTAGACTTAGATAAATAAGCTTTTTATTATACAGCAACCCTAAATTTTTCCATAAGACAAAGTCTTACCCCTGCTGATGCTCTTCCCCCTTCCACTTTCTCAAGAAGAACCCACAAGTAAGAAGAAACACCTCAGCTGGTGCTGGCTCCTGGCAAAGGCCTATCACTATTGCTGAGGTTATGGAGCGGTCCCAAAAGGGGACCTAGTATGACCACACTCCAGAAGACAAAACAAGCAGCTGAAAGAGTCAGATGCAGATATCTGCACCCAGCCAATGGACAGAAGATTCTGACCCCTGTGGTTGAATTAGAAAAAGTCAGAAAGAAGCTGAAGAGGAGGGTGACCCTGTAGGAGGACCAGCAGTCTCAATTAATCGGGACCCCTGAGATCTCTCAAACACTGAATTACCAACCAGGCAGCATGCACCAGCTGATATGAGGCCCCCGACACATATACAACAGAGGACTGCTGGGTCTGTGTTCAATCAGAGAAGGTGCACCTAACCCTCAAGAAACTGGAAGACCCTGGGAGTTTAGAGGTGTGGTTGGTGGTGGGGTGGGGTGGGGTGGGGGTGGGTGGGGACATCCTTGTGGAGACAGGGGTGCAGGGAGGAGTTACTGGATGTGCAAGCCTGGGTGGGATGGACAGGGAGTGAATAAAATCTAGAGTTTAAAATAGATAGATAGATAGATAGATAGATAGATAGATAGATAGATAGATAGATAGATAGATAGATAGATAGATAGATAAAAGGAAACTTTGTTGCTCCTATATCCTCCTAATCTGTTTGTTTTCGATCTCCTTATCAGTGACCCCTACTTTTCTCTCTACAGTGTTACTACTTTGGGTATTTTACCTATTATAAAGCATTTAATGGTTATTGTTACTACCTACTCTGAAGATCCCATACTAGCATCTCTATCTGGATCATTTTTCTGGATGTTAGATTCATGATCAAATGGCTTCATTGAAATCCTACTTAGATGTCAAAGTGATATCAAATCCAGCACTTTCAAAGTTGCCTTTATTTAAAATCTGCCTCTGGTACAGTGTTTGTGTTTCAATTAATAGCAACTTAATCTTTTAACTTATTCAGGATAATTTCTTTTAAGTCATGTTTTTCTGATCTCCCCATATTTGTCCCCTATACTCACATCATTAACAAATTATCTTTTCCAACTTTAAAATATATGAGAATCTATCTAATCATTTACCATTCCTCTAACATTATGTCCTGACCCAAAAAACAACAATCTCATCTCACTATTGCTGCAAGGTGTTTAGTGTGGATGCCCAGCTCTGAGTTCATCTTTCCTATACTATGCACCTCTGGACCATTTACACAGTGATTTTTCTCCCAAGATTGAATGTTCATTATTCATCAGAGCATTTTACTGGCTCCCGACTTATCTTAGGATAAAAACTAAATATTTCTGGAGTCTAACTTCTTGAGTTCTTTGTATATATTGGATATTAGTCCTCTGTCAGATGTAGGGTTGGTCAAGATCATTTCCCAGTTTGTTGGTTGCCGCTTTGTCCTTTTGACAGTGTCCTTTGCCTTACATAAACTTTGTAATTTTATGAGGTCCCATTTGTCAATTCTTGATCTTAGAGCATAAGTTATTGGTGTTCTGTTCAGGAAATTTTCCCCTGTGCCCATATGTTCAAGGTTCTTCCCTAGTTTCCTTTCTATTAGTTTCAGTGTGTCTGGTTTTATGTGGATGTCCTTGATCCACTTGGAATTGAGCTTAGTGCAAGAAGATAAGAATGGATCAATTTGCATTCTTCTGCATGTTGACCTCCAGCCAAATAACCCTAATAAAAAATGGGGTACAAAGCTAAACAAAGAGTTCTCACCTGAAGAATATCTAATGTCTGAAAAGCACCTAAAGAAATGTTCAACATCCTTAGTCATCAGGGAAATGCAAAAAAAAAAAACAAAAATAAAACCAAAAACCAACCCTGAGATCTCACCTCACACTAGTCAGATTTGCTAAGATAAAAATCTCAGGAGACAGCAGATGTTGGCGAGGATGTGGAGAAAGAGGAACACTCCTCCACTGCTGGTGGAATTGCAGGCTGGTACAACCACTCTGGAAAGCAGTCTGGCGGTTCCTCAGAAAACTGGGCATGACACTCCCAGAGGATCCTGTTATACCACTCCTGGGCATATAGCCAGAGGCTTTACCTGCATGCAATAAGGACACATGCTCCACTATGTTCACAGCAGCCTTATTTATAATAGCCAGAAGCTGGAAAGAACCCAAATGTCCCTCAACGGAGGAATGGATTCAGAAGATGTGGTATATTTACACAATGGAATACTACTCTGCAATTAAAAACAATGAATTCACAAAATTCTTAGACAAATGGTCAGAACTGGAAAATATCATCCTTAGTGAGGTAACCCAATCACAAAAGAACACACATGGTATGCAGTCACTGATAAGGGGATATTAACCCAGAATCTCAGAATACCCAAGACACAATTCACATATCAATAGATTTCCAAGAAGATGGAAGGAGAGACCCCTGGTCCTGGAAAGACTGGATGTAGGGGAACGCCAGGACAGAGTAATGAGAGGGGGTTGAATGGGGAACAGAGGTAGGGAAAGGGTTTATGAGACTTTCGGGTAGGGAGGAAACGGGAAAGGGGAATCATTTGGAATGTAAATAAAAAATATAGAAAATAATAAAAAATAAATAAATTTTAAAAAACTGAATATTTTAGACTCCATCTCCATTATCATTCCTTTGCCCATAATCTATCTATACCAACCCCCTTAGTTTCATGCTATCTTTTTCTCCAGTTTACTATTAAATTCAATATACTTGGATATATGCAAACAAACATAACTTAGCATTTAGTACCATGTGATGTTTTGCTCTGTTGTATAATATTTAAATCAATACAAGCATAACTATCTGCATGCACATTGATTATTTTCTTATGGTAAAGCCATTTAAAACTACCTTCTCTAACTTGTTAGCTTTATTAACAAGTTAATAAACTTTGTTAACTTTGTAGTGAGAGATACCTCAGAACTTCTTATTTCTCTTCAGTAACAACTCAGTGGCTTGGAATGGACCTTTCCTCATGACCTATTCCAAAGAAATCATGTTTTGAATTTGCCTCTTTTATAAGTATAAATATATTCCTATAAATATTGGCATCGACATTATCCTTCTCTTTATTTTGTTCACAACTTTGTTCAAAAAAAGAGAGTTCAGAAAGAATATACAGTGGCTAAGAGAATGAAACTGAGAACCAGTGGGTATGGCTTAAGCACTGTCTAATTTTGTGCATCCTGAGGAAGCACTTGACTTTAATTTTCCTCTTTCATGTCTTCAAAGACTAGTAACACTAGTACCAGCATCATACAGAATCAAAAAAATTAAAATTATATTATATTTTAAATGCTCTTAGGACAGTGCCTAACAGGTTTTTACAAGTGTTTCAGAAACAAAAATCACTTTTTAATGATGCTGACAATGGCTCTATATTAAGACATTTATCATATTTCTAATAACCAGCTTTTTATGGCTTTCTTTACTGATTTATCCTTTTGAAAAATAATTTATTTAGTTACTTCAATTATTGATTGTGATTTTAATGGTCTCTAAACTCTATGGAAATAACAAACATTTACTGTTATTTTATAAAACCAGTATCTGAAATCACAGGTACAGAGTAGCTCTTTGTTAAAGAGAGAGAGAGAGAGAGAGAGAGAGAGAGAGAGAGAGAGAGAGAGAGAGAGAGAGAGAGAGAGAAACTGATGGTTTTTATATTTAACCTAAACTTGAAAATCAATGACAGCCCTCAAATGTATGAAGCCAGCTTATCTCATTCCCTGAATTCTTGGTGTTTAATGATTTGTCTCAACAGACCTTAAAAAATTACTTGCTAAATCACTTTTCATTTTTATCCTATAAGAGTGGGACTGCTAGGTTTCAACCCACAGTGACATTTGAGAGTAATATCACCTTAATTCTGAAATTCTAGTAAAACTAAATTGCCTGCATAACTTGGGGAAAAAGAAGTCTGATTATATTATTTGGCCTCATTCTAAAACTCATTGTTTTCATTCCATAAGGCCAGGAAATAATGTTTATTACATTTGTGGTACCTGCATTGATTAAAACCACCTTCTATAATTTTGAAATGAAAATATCTGTGGAGAAGAAGCGTCTGTTAGTATATAGTAGGCATTGCTTTATGATATTTTTGAGTATGTAATACAATGGTATGAAATTCCTATTTTAATAGCAAAGTAAAGGAAAATTGTTGAGAATTTTGAAAGAAAGAATAAATAAATAAATAAATAAATAAATAAATAAATAAATAAGAATATAAAGAGTATAAGAAAACCATAAATCCAATAATTTATAACTACTCATAAGTTATTACAATTACATTTATTCATCAAAGCCTTATACAGATAATGCTTTTGATTTTAAACTGTAAAAATTTATATGGTTTTCTAGTTGATATTCAGAATCTTATTTACATTGATTAGTGTTGGGGCTAGGAATGAAGAATTTAACAACATTTATGAATGCTCCAGGGCTTGTCAGAATCTATCCCAAAGAACTCATCAATAAACATTCTTATTGGATTGCTTTCTAAGAGTATTGTGAACACTGTATTTCACATGAGGATTGTAGAATTATGGTAGTGGGATTAAGTATATTTGCATAATTGGAATTGTTGTTGTGAATAATACACTCAAACATTGAAAGTATTATAATTCCTATCTAGTAGGCAGATTTATTGATAAGATATTAAGCTTTTTAATTTTACATATGCTTAAAGCTCTGGAAAAATATTTGTAGACTAAGAGGATGAAAAGACAAGACCAAAGGAAAAAAATATGAATTACATGTGATAAAGTACTTATTCCTAAAATCAAATGACTGATCATTTAAAATGTTTTAAGGATTTAAAAGTGCAGGCACCAACCAAAGGGTACACATAGAGAAACCCATGTCTCCAGCTGTATATGTACCAGAGAATGGCCTTGTTTGGCATCAATGGGAGGAGGGACCCTTGGTCCTGTGAAGGCTCCCCATGTAGGAGAATGCCAGGGCAGGGAGGTGAGAGTAGATGGGTGGGTAGGGGAGCACCCTCATAGAAGCAGCGGGAGGGGATAGGGAGTTTCTGAAGGGGAAACCAGGAAGGGGCTAACATTTGAAAAGTAAATAAAGAAAATATCCAATAAAAAAAAAATGGAAGCACTCCTGTAACTCCTTGTTGGCTTTGGAGTATGATGTGGTTTTGTAAAATACTTTTACAATTTCTTTAAATCTTTACACCTGCCACATATTCTGTTGATTTTTAAGTGTTTATCAAAGAGAAAGAAATTAAAATCTTCACATAAAAATATATAATAGTCACAATAGCTTTTATGTATAATTATCAAAACTAAAAACAAGTCTAAAAAATCATTTACACAAATATATAGATAGAATCAACCGTGGCATATCAGTAATTTAAACTAGTGTCTCAAAACAAAATTAAGAACTAAGGATACATTTAGGTCATGAATGAATCTTAAATACTTGTGCTGAATGTAAGAATAACCATGAGACTAGAAAGTTCCTATGTTATCATTTATATGACACCTATTATAGTCCATCTAAGCTCTAGGGAGACTGAAAGATGTCATGTTATTGCACATGACGTGGTAGGGTAGAAACAGACAAAAGGAGACATTTGAGTTGTGGTAGTCATGTTGATTATTTTACACATGTACAAATTTACAACACAAATTATACACTTTATGTATTTTGTGCAACAATGACACTATCACATACATATTTTAAATTGCTTAGAAGAGATAAGAGAAAATATTTATCTGCATAAATATCATGGAATAATTTGTCTCATTAGTATATATTTTTCTTGATTAAACTTTAGCTCTAGGTTCTGGAAGGGTGAATGTGGAGACATAGTGTCATGTGCATTACCTTGGATGAAACAACATTTTTGCCTCTGACCTTGGTCACATTATTAGGGTCCCTGTAGGATAAGTTTTCACCCCTTCTTTCCTGCACTCTTAGGAAATTCAACCATAGCTATGAGTAATTTCTTTTTCTTAATGGATGGAGTGTATCATGAAATAGCCGAACATTTTATAGAAGATTATTTTGTCCTCACTTAATCATTTCTTGTCTCATTACACTATCCAATATACTGAACACATATATTCTATAAGTATACCTTTCTTATTTCTATACAGCAGAAACATTTTAAAGCATATTTTCTAAATTTCCTGGTCAAGTATGAGAGTCAGTTATTTCTCCTAGGAACTCTTATAACTGTTATTTGGAGAATGACAATATCATATCCCACTAGCAAGTGTCTTTGTTCTTCCCACTGACAAATCAATGGATTGCAGGTCTACTGATAGTCTAGTATACATTTATACATCTACAAATATGTCCACTTAGTACATATTTTTCCTTTGATGACAGTAGATTTTTTTCATACACTATATTTTGTTTACTGTTTTCTCTTCCATCCAAATCCCTTTCTTTCTCTTGTTATAAAACAAACATCCATCTAAGAAACAATAATAATAAAACAAAGCAAAACAAAAACAAACAAAACAGGATAAGAGAACCAAATATGAAAAAGATTCAGTAAATACACAAAACAAACAAACAAAAACAAAACAACAAAGCAAAAACCACACACCATTCACATCACGAGAATACCATAAAAACATAAAACCTAAAGCAATAATATATACAAAGGACCTGTAAGGTTTTACAAAACCTTACAAATTTACAGAAAGTGAGAGCAAGAACAAGAGAGAGACAGAGAGAGAGAGAGAGAGACAGAGACAGAGACAGAGAGGCAGAGAGATAGAGAGAGACAGAGACAGAGAAACAGAGTAAACACCCTGAAAAGACAGCATTATGAGACAAGGAACCTCAAAGCTGCTGGTGAGTTCATTTTGTTTTGTCCATCTACCACTGGCCATGGTACCTACCTTTAAGAGTGGTCGCTGACAACCAACAAATGGACTATGCACAGGGTCCCCAGTGGAGGAGCTGGAGAAAGGACCCAAGGAGCTGAAGGGGTTTGCATCCCCATAGGAAGAAGAACAATATGAACCAACCAGTACCCCCAGAGCTCCCAGGGACAAAACCACCAATCAAAGAGCACACATGGAGGGACCCATAATTCCAGTCGCATATGTAGCAGAGGATGACCTGGTCGGACATCAATGGCAGGAGAGGCCCTTGGTCCTGAGAAGGCTAGATGCCCCAGTGTAGGGGAATGTCAGGACAGGGAAGCGGGAGTGGGTGGGTTAGTGAGCAGGGGGAGGGAGAATCAGATAGGGAGTTCTCGGAGGGGAAATGAGGAAAGGTAATAATATTTGAAAGGTAAATAAAGAAAATATCTTTAAAAAAAATAAAAGAGTGGTTTGTTTCCCTTTGTTTCCCTTAGGGAAAGAGATATATGTCTGTCCACTTCTTTCAGCTCTGTGAACACAGACCCCGGCTGACTCTGTGCATGCTGCCACCATCTCCTTGAGTTCATACGGGTTACAGCGCAAATGTCAACGAGGCCTTGATTCCTCCTTGTACTCCATCTTATCCTTTCTGTCTCTTACACTCCTCCTGCCTCTGCTTCTGCAGAGTTCCCTGGGCTCTGGGAGGAGGAATTTGATCTAGATATCTCTTTTAGGGTTGAGTTTTCCAAAGTTTCTTATTCTCCACATAATATCTGGCTATGGTCTTTGTTCCGATCAGCTAGAAGAAGCTTCGCTGATGATGATGGCTGAGAAAAGTACTGATCTAGGTCTTTTGGAGAATGTCTTTTGAAGTCAATTCATTGCTTTGCTTCTTTGATTTTCCTCTAGGTTCCAGGCCTCTCAAGTCTCAAGTGCTTAGCCACCTAAGCAGCGTTGAATATGGATTCCAACTCATGGAGTGGGCCTTAAATCCAGCTAGATATTAATTGGTTAATGGCACAAAATTCGTGCCATGATTACATTAGCATATCTACTAGTCTCACATATTTTATTTTGGCATAGATAAATGTATAATGATAGCAATATAAGTTTGTTTTGTTTAACTATTGTTTAGTGATAGAGATTTAAGGGTGTTTTGTTGGTCTACTGTTTGATATATTGTATACAAGAAACTTATTTAAAATGTGATTTAAGTTCTAGTTTTATGGTTCTCATAGTTATTCATATTGTGTGTATATTGTTAATGTTAGAGAAAAAGATATTTAAAAAAAACAGAAAGGAGGATAGGAAGTGGAAATATCTGGTTTCTTTAACAACTCAGTTGTGTCACGTGGTGTTTTTCTGGAAACTGTCAGGTGATAAGGCATGTGATGTTTTGCTGAAAACAGACACTTGAGAGGGTGTGGGATGTTTAGAAAGAATATAAATGGAACCCCACAGACAGTGAGAGATGTCCTTGCATTACTATGTTGGGCTTCCCTGGGCTTCCTTGGTCTTCACTTCTTAGAGACAAATACTCCAAAGAACTTATCTTATTCCAGGTGACTCTGGCTGCTTCTTCTTAATCATGTTGATTTGGTATGGCCTTGCTGTTTCTCCTGAAACACACCTCTACTAATGATCTGTGTTTGGTATTTGTCTTTACACCAGAATGCTGGTATCCTGACAAGAATGGAATTACCCTAAGGAACTACTTCTAAACAAGTCCACAACACCCTTTTACTACTAACCTTTCTCTGATACCTCTGCTTGGTGGGCTAAAAGGGAGGTTAAAGCATTTAAGAACACTAAATAAAGAAACCTATATAGGTTGTCAAAAATTCTAAGACTACAGAGGTATCTAGAAACAGTCTCTCTATCACTATTAATACTTTGGGAGCACCAAATTGAGAATAATAAGAGCAAGCACCAGCACCACAACCATCACCACCACCACCACTACCACCACCATCACCTGTACCACCATCACCAGCACCAGCACCAACAGTACCAGCACCAGCACCAGAACCAGCACCACCACCAGAAGCAGGACCACCACCACCACTACCACCAGAACCAGAACCAGAACCAGAACCAGAACCAGCATCAGCACCAGCACCACCAGTACCAGCACCAGCACCACCACCACCACTACCAGCACCACTACCACCACCACCACCAGCACCAGCACCACTACCACCACCACCACCACCAGCACCACCACCACCACCAGAAGCAGGACCACCACCACCACTACCACCAGAACCAGAACCAGAACCAGAACCAGCATCAGCACCAGCACCACCAGTACCAGCACCAGCACCAGCACCACCACCACCACTACCAGCACCACTACCACTACCACGACCACCACCAGCACCACCACCACCACCACCAGCACCAGCACCAGCACCACCACCAGCACCACCACCACCACCACCAGCAGCACCAGCACCAGCTCCAGCACCAGCACCAGCATCACCACCATCACCACTACCATCACCACCACCACCACCACCACCACAACCACCACTACCATCACCACCACCACCACAACCACCACTACCATCACCACCACCACCACTACCACCAACACCAACAATAAAAATGTCCAAATATCTACAGCAACATTCACAGCATAAAAGAAGCGTAAGCAAATTTGTAGGCAAATTAACATGATTCCTTGCCATAAACATTTGCCTAAATTTCTATTAGCCAGTACTAACAGATGACTCAATATCAGGAAAAATTTTATAAGGCATGCTGCAACAGTATGTAGAAAGAAAGCAAATATGCATAAGTGGATTCAACTATGAAACACAGAGAATTAGGAGATGAGATAATTTTTTGTTTATCTTTTAAGATTTATGACAGTGTTACAGAATAAATATAAATGGTAAAACAATAACTATAGAGGAAACCTTAGCATGTGTATCTTCAAACACCATTGCTTTTTGTAACAGCAGATGAAATTTATCCATTAAATGCAGTATGAACTTTTACCTATAGGCCTTATGACAGGACTTAAAACAACGTGTTTAGACTATGCACACATACTGTTACACAATGGTAACTTACATTGAGAAGCTAGGAACAATAATAATTTGCTTATCATAGATCTGAAGACTGAAAATGCCAAAATAAGTCACTGCTGAATCTGGGGACAGCCTTTACCATAGCTCACAGGAACCATGTTTGTGATATAGCCACAATGCTGGTGGGATGAGTAAAGAAACTATATTCGTGCTCTTTTAGATAGGCCTAAATCCCAATCACAGCTCCATTCTGCTGATTTAAAAGGGTTCCTACCCACCTTCTAATATCATCAGAGTGGTGGTTAGACTTGAGCTTATGAAACTGATAATTTTTAAACATCAGGCAGCAAATAAAAATATTTAAAATAGTAGATTTATTAACTAATTTTTTATCCCTTATACACTAAGTGATGAACATTAAGCACAACAAGAATATATATTAATAGTAAACCAAAAGCAGTAATAAGTGAGGAGACAGTGCACTATGCTAACATTAATTGAAAGACAGCAGTGGTAGCTATATTATGTTTCTACAAAGCATATTGTAGAACAAGTAAAATCATTTAAGTAAATAAGGGCAATATATAAAAGGATCAATTCACCAAGAAAACACTATTTCTTAATGTGTTTCCATCTAATATTCGTGTCTCAATATGGCTTGGAATATAATTTAAGGTTATATATATTTCTTGTAATGTCCATTTGCTTAGATTGTTTTGAATATATGTAGCATTTTGTGTTTCAATTTGCATTTTATAATTTTTGCAGTTCTGCAAAGAATGTTGTTGTAATTCTATTGGTAATTAATTTTTCTAGATACTTTATTAAATTAGTAGTTTACTTTTAGAATTACAACCATCTTCTCAATATTAATTTCTCCAACACAGGAGAAAGAAGGAATTTCTGATGGCTTGCTTCTTTTAGAATATTTTTCTCTATATCTTATAGTTTTTATTATAGAAGCCTTTTACCTCCTAAGTTGAGTTATTTTCTAAAATTTTTATGAGGTTCTTGCTACTTAGATATCTTTTCTAACATTTCTTATCAACTTCATGACTGTATGTATAAAAGCTATTTTCATTTGCATGTTGACTTTAAACTCACTGACAGTGTTTATTTGATCTGAAAGTGGCCTGTAAAGAAAATTGAAATGTGAAATTTTTGTGAAAATTGTTGGATCTGACATTTCTTCCACAAAATGAAGTTCCTCACATTCAGAATGTGAAGTACAGTATGTTCTTCCTTACATACAGAGACTAGCTTCTAATAAAGACATCGATATAGATATAGATGTATTGTGTGTGTGTCTATGTGTGTGTAGATAATTTAAGTAGAATGAGGAAAATGAGTGTTGAAAAAAAGATGTTTTATGGAAGAGATGAAAAGAGGATAATGGAGTATATGAGGCATTAAAATAGAAATAGGGTTATTAGTGACAAAACAAAATAAGTGGGGGTGTGGCCAAGAGATGTACAAAAGGAGACCCACATGAAGATCAACCTAAACAAAGCATAAAAATTCTATCATGAGGCTTGCTTTGTAACATGGCAACTTATAAACGTGTTAAATATTTATTTGTGACAAAGAACTATAGATCTGAAAGCACAGCAGACAGATTAATATTATAGTTACAATTTTCAATTTATCTCCATGTAATCTAGGAGTCATCATGGAAAAATCACAAAGAACTTATATAGTTGAGGAACAAGGTCTTAATTACTTGATCATGTTGTCATTAAAGTTGGTCTATCTAACAACTGCAGAATGCAAACTCATCTCCTGAACACCTGAAACCTACAAAAAATATTAAAGGCTATACCACAATGGCAAGTACATTTTATTTTTTTTTTAATTTAATTTAATTTTATTTTTTTAATTTACATTCCAAATCACTTCCCCTTTCCCGTTTCCTCCCTCCCCGAAAGTCCCATAAGCCCCCTTCCCTCCCTCTTTTCTCCGTTCAACCCCCTCTCATTACTCTGTCCTGGCGTTCCCCTACATCCAGTCTTTCCAGGACCAGGGGTCTCTCCTTCCATCGTCTTAGAAATCTATTGATATGCTGATTGTGTCTAGGGTATTCTGAGATTCTGGGTCAATATCCCCTTATCAGTGACTTCATACCATGTGTGATCTTTTGTGATTGGGTTACCTCACTAAGGATGATATTTTCAAGTTCTGACCATTTGCCTAGGAATTTCGTGAATTCATTGTTTTTAATTGCAGAGTAGTATTCCATTGTGTAAATATACCACATCTTCTGAATCCATTCCTCCGTTGAGGGACATCTGGGTTCTTTCCAGCTTCTGGCTATTATAAATAAGGCTGCTATGAATATAGTGGAGCATGTGTCCTTATTGCATGCAGGTAAAGTCTCTGGGTATATGCCCAGGAGTGGTATAGCCGGATCCTCCGGAAGTGTCATGCCCAGTTTTCTGAGGAGCCGCCAGACTGCTTTCCAGAGTGGTTGTACCAGCCTGCAATTCCACCAGCAGTGGAGGAGTGTTCCTCTTTCTCCACATCCTCGCCAACAACTGCTGTCTCCTGTGTTTTTGATCTTAGCCATCCTGACTGGTGTGAGATGGAATCTCAGGGTTGTTTTGATTTGCATTTCCCTAATGACTAAGGATGATGAACATCTCTTTAGGTGCTTCTCAGCCATTAGATATTCTTCAGGTGAGAACTCTTTGTGGAGCTCTGTACCCCATTTTTTAATAGGGTTACTTGCCTCTCTGGAGTTTAACTTCTTGAGTTCTTTGTATATCTTGGATATTAGCCCTCTGTCGGATGTAAGGTTGGTAAAGATCATTTCCCAGTTAGTTGGTTGCCGCTTTGTCTTTTTGACGGTGTCTTTTGCCTTGCAAAAACTTTGTAATTTAATGAGGTCCCATTTGTCTATTCTTGATCTTAGAGTATAAGCTATTGGAGTTCTGTTCAGGAAATTCTCCCCTGTGCCCATATGTTCAAGGTTCTTCCCTAGTTTCCCTTCTATTAGTTTCAGTGTGTCTGGTTTTATGTGGAGATCTTTGATCCACTTAGAATTGAGCTTAGTGCAAGGAGATAAGGATGGGTCAATTTGCATTCTTCTGCATGTTGACCTCCAGCTGAGCCAGCACCATTTGTTGAAAAGGCTATCTTTTTTCCACTGGATGGTTTTAGCTCCTTTGTCAAAGATCAAGTGACCATAGGAGTGTGGATTCATTTCTGGGTCTTCAATTCTGTTCCATTGATCTACATGTCTGTTACTGTACCAATACCATGCAGTTTTTAACACTATTGCTCTGTAGTACAGCTTGAGGTCCGGGATACTGATTCCCCCAGAGGTTCTTTTACTCTTGAGAATAGTTTTAGCTATTCTGGGTTTTCTGTTATTCCAGATGAATTTTTGAATTGCTCTTTCTAACTCTATGAAGAACTGAGTTGGGATTTTGATGGGGATTGCATTGAATCTGTGTATTACTTTTGGTAAGATGCTCATTTTTACTATATTAATCCTGCCAATCCATGAGCATGGCAGATTTTTCCATCTTCCGAGGTCTTCTTCAATTTCTTTCTTCAGAGACTTGAAGTTCTTGTCATACAGATCTTTCACTTGTTTGGTTAGCGTCACGCCAAGATACTTTAATATGGTTTGTGGCTATCGTAAAGGGTATTATTTCTCTTACTTCTTTCTCAGCCTGCTTATCCTTTGAGTATAGGAAGGCTTCTGACTTGCTTGAGTTGATTTTATATCCGGCCACTTTGCTGAAGTCGTTTATCAGCTGTAGGAGTTCTCTGGTGGAGTTCTTTGGGTCGCTTATGTATACTATAAGACTCAGGCCAATCTCTCTTATGAATATCGATGCAAAAATACTCAATAAAATTCTTGCCAACCGAATCCAAGAACACATCAAAACGATCATTCACCACGATCAAGTAGGCTTCATCCCAGGGATGCAGGGATGGTTCAATATAAGGAAATCCATCAATGTAATCCACTACATAAACAATCTCAAAGAAAAAAACCACATGGTCATCTCATTAGATGCTGAGAAAGCATTTGACAAAATTCAGCATCCTTTCATGCTAAAGGTCTTGGAAAGATCAGGAATTCAAGGCCCATATCTAAACATAGTAAAAGCAATTTACAGCAAACCAGTAGCCAGCATCAATCTAAACGGAGAGAAACTTGAAGCAATCCCACTAAAATCAGGGACTAGACAAGGCTGCCCTCTCTCTCCATATCTTTTCAATATAGTACTTGAAGTTCTAGCGAGAGCAATTAGACAAGAAAAAGAGGTCAAAGGGATACAAATTGGAAAGGAAGAAGTCAAACTATCACTATTTGCAGACGATATGATAGTATACATAGGCAAGTACATTTTAAACAGATAGATCTTATTAGGAAAGGGAAAAAGTAGATAAATAAGGATGGAAGGGGGACTAGCATGGGAAGTTCATGTAGGTAGGGGAAATTGGGAAGAGAGACTGTGAGAGGAATTAAAAGAACAGACAGCTAAAATTAAGGGATGAATAGTACAATGGAAACTTGATTCAATAGAAACTTACTAAAATACGCACATATTAAGGCAATCTAAATGAAATCATCAACTAATAGGGAGATGGAACAACAACTGGTCATATTTTGTCACCCAACAAAGCTTCTAGAACATGGACTGTGCTATATCTAATTTTGTTATCAGTCAAAGAGGTCCCATCAAATAACAACCAAAGCCATTCCCAAGTCCCTAGGTTGTACCCCACAAACTCATTACAAGACCACATTGCTAAAGACAACATTGTGTCGAACATGGAGGTAGTGGATTCGTGCCTACATAGATCTTTTCCCTACATTCCAGTTTCTTTGGCATAGGATGGTATTCTACATGTTATAAAAAGTGTAACATAAACACCAAGCCAGCCACAAAACCTTTATCTACAAGAATATACTGTCTGGAAGATATGCTAGGATAATAATACACAAACCTTGAGAGAATGACCAAAAAACAACTGATGTGAATTTATCAACATTAGATTTGTACAAGAAAAACCTTATCAAAATTAGTAAAATGCTCTTAAAATGCATATTCAGTAAAGAATTTATATTCAAAATGTTTGAAGAATATAAAGATATACAATTTTTTTGTATTCTAAGATTTTTTTATTTACATTCCAAATGATTTCTCCTTTCCCATTTCCTCCCTCCCCGAAAGTCCCATAAGCCCCCTTCCCTCCCTCTTTCCCCCAATCAACCCACTCTCGCTTCTCTGTCCTGGCATTCCCCTACATCCAGTCTTTCCAGGACCAGGGGTCTCTCATTCCTTCTTCTTGGAAATCTACTGATATGTGAATTGTGTCTAGGGTATTCCGAGATTCTGGGTTAATATCCCCTTATCAGTGACTGCATACCATTGTGTTCTTTTGTGATTGGGTTACCTCACTAAGGATGATATTTTCAAGTTCTGACCACTTGCCTGGGAATTTCATGAATTCATTGTTTTAATTGCAGAGTAGTATTCCATTGTGTAAATATACCACATCTTCTGTATCCATTCCTCCATTGTGGGACATCTGGGTTCTTTCCAGCTTCTGGCTATTATAAATAAGGCTGCTATGAACATAGTGGTGCATGTGTCCTTATTGCATGCAGGGGAAGCCTCTGGGTATATGCCCAGGAGTGGTATAGCCGGATCCTCCGGGAGTGTCATGCCCAGTTTTCTGAGGAACCGCCAGACTGCTTTCCAGAGTGGTTGTACCAGCTTGCAATCCCACCAGCAGTGGAGGAGTGTTCCTCTTTCTCCACATCCTCGCCAACAACTGCTGTCTCCTGTGTTTTTGATCTTAGCCATTCTGACTGGTGTGAGGTGGAATCTCAGGGTTGTTTTGATTTGCATTTCCCTAATGACTAAGGATGATGAACATCTCTTTAGGTGCTTCTCAGCCATTAGGTATTCTTCAGGTGAGAACTCTTTGTTTAGCTCTGCACCCCATTTTTAATAGGGTTACTTGGCTCTCTGGAGTCTAACTTCTTGAGTTCTTTGTATATATTGGTATTAGCCCTCTGTCTGATGTAGGGTTGGTAAAGATCATTTCCCAGTTAGTTGGTTGCTGCTTTGTCCTTTTGACAGTGGTCAAAGGGATACAAATTGGTAAGGAAGAAGTCAAACTATCACTATTTGCAGATGATATGATAGTATACTTAAGCAACCCAAAGAACTCCACCAGAGAACTCCTACAGTTGATAAACAACTTCGCCGGGCGTTGGTGGTGCACGCCTTTAATCCCAGCACTTGGGAGGCAGAGGCAGGAGGATTTCTGAGTTCGAGACCAGCCTGGTCTACAAAGTGAGTTCCAGGACAGCCAGGGCTACACAGAGAAACCCTGTCTCGAAAAACCAAAAAAAAAAAAAAAAAAAAAAAAAAAAAAGATAAACAACTTCAGCAAAGTGGGCGGATATAAAATCAACTCAAGCAAGTCAGTAGCCTTCCTATACTCAAAGGATAAGCAGGCTGAGAAAGAAATAAGAGAAATGATACCCTTCACGATAGCCACAAACCTTATAAAGTATCTTGGTGTGACTCTAACAAAACAAGTGAAAGATTTGTATGACAAGAACTTCAAGTCTCTGAAGAGAGAAATTGAAGAAGACCTCAGAAGATGGAAAAATCTGCCATGCTCATGGATTGGCAGGATTAATATAGTAAAAATGACCATCTTGCCAAAAGCAATATGCAGATTCAATGCAATCCCCATCAAAATTCCAACTCAATTCTTCATAGAGTTAGAAAGAGCAATTCAAAAATTCATCTGGAATTACAGAAAACGCAGAATAGCTAAAACTATTCTCAAGAGTAAAAGAACCTCTGGGGGAATCAGTATCCCGGACCTCAAGCTGTACTACAGAGCAATAGTGTTAAAAACTGCATGGTATTGATACAGTAACAGACATGTAGATCAATGGAACAGAATTGAAGACCCAGAAATGAATCCACACTCCTATGGTCACTTGATCTTTGACTAAGGAGCTAAAACCATACAGTGGAATAAAGATAGCCTTTTCAAGAAATGGTGCTGGTTCAACTGGAGCTCAACATGCAGAAGAATGCAAATTGACCCATTCTTATCTCCTTGCACTAAGCTCAATTCCAAGTGGATTAAGGATCTACACATAAAACCAGACACACTGAAACTAATAGAAAGAAAACTAGGGAAGAACCTTGAACATATGGGCACAGGGGAGAATTTCCTGAACAGAACTCCAATAGCTTATGGTCTAAGATCAAGAATTGACAAATGGGACCTCATAAAATTGCAAACTTTCTGTAAGGCAAAAGACACTGTCAAAAGGACCATGCAGGTTTTAGCACTATTGCTCTGTAGTACTGCTTGAGGTCTGGGATACTGATTCCCCCAGAAGTTCTTTTACTCTTGAGAATAGTTTTAGCTATCCTGGGTTTTCTGTTATTCCAGATGAATTTTTGAATTGCCCTTTGTAACTCTATGAATTGAGTTGGGATTTTGATGGGGATTGCATTGAATCTGGATATACAAATGTTAAGCAACCATATAAAGAATAGTCAGTACGATATCTGCCCCAGGAATTTAAATCTAACCAAAATGAATGTACAGCAAAGATTAAGTAGTCCGATGATGTCAGCAGGTGGCAGAGGGAGAAATTAGCTGAGAGTATTACATCAACACTGGGAATGAAAAAAGTCATAATTGCTTTCAAGAACAAAATGGCAGTTTCTAGAAAAACTACATATTTCTTTTTCCATTGAATCTAGCACTATTGATCCTTCACAATTATGCAACTAAGGGAAAAATTACATCCACTTGAAAGCTACACATGCGAATTTATGTTAGTTTAGTTGATTCCAGATTAGCAGCAACCAAGTTGCACATAAGATGTGAAATTTTGTAAGAAGAGAGAAAAATCAGTTTGTACCTTCAGAATGTAATAATATTCAATAGCAGAAAAAACTGATAAGAAAATAGTATGAAAAGTGTATATGGAACCTTAACTACATATTTATAAGAGAAATAAGTCAACCAAAAAAAGTAATATATGTGTTACCAGTGGTTCTTCACATGGGAGTCACAATCCTCTTGGGGTCACATATCAGATATTTCTATTACAATTTTTTTCTTCTTTCTTTTTTTTATTTTATTTTCTATATTTGTTTTATTTACAATTTTTAAGAGTAGCAAAATTACAGTTGTGAAGTAGCAAAGAAATAATATTATGTGTGGGGTCACCACAGCATAAGGAATTGTATTAAACTTCTGCAACATTTGGAAGATTGAGAACCACTGTTCTAAATAAATTTTACACCATTCTGGAGAACTTTGAATTGTCAGATATAAGAATGCAGAGAACAGAAATAAGTGATTCTGGAGGTTTAGTGTGTGTTGTGGGAATGTTAAATCAGCAAAATATATCATACATTTTAGGGCAATGAAACCACTTTGTATGATTCTATCATGATAGATACATGACATGTATAGTAGAAATGTATAACATTGTGGTTGTACATTATTAGAAGTAACTGTATAGCATGATTTTTAATAGTCATCAAATTCCAGGATACAATGTAGATTGTAATAAAAAATTCTATGGCATTATGTGTATATGATATAACTTTAAGAGTGGGAAATAAGAACAAAGGCCATATCTCTATCATCTATGTAAGTAGTCAGTTGCTGTAAAACTTAAAGGACTAGCAGATAGGTATGAACCATTGTGTAGGTGTGGGAATTGATCCTGGAACCTATTGCTCTTAATCACTGAGCTATCTACAGCTTCTCTACACTGTTTTAATTATTTTCCTCTCTACTTTGAAAAACTTATGGAAACAACAGTTTTATTATTTTAATATTTTTTCACATATATTGCTAAATATTAGCAAACTGAACAAGAAGAAATAATTGACAGTTTTCACTCTTTTGTGTCATCTATAGATTAGGAATCCCCAGAATGATATATTGTACATGAATATGAAAATATGTCAGACTAATTATACAGGTAATATTTAAAAAATTTTATCAGAATCTTTATTATGAAATGGTTGCTTCAGGACCATGGCCAGTGTGTCTGCAGCTGAACAGTGTTTCTTCTTGAAGGCTGTGGGATTTGGATTATGTCATACTATATTTGGTGTCTAAACATTTCTTAGAAAGGCTGTCTGTCTTCAAATATTTTCGATTTGATTATATATTACTGATCTAAGGGAAATTGTTGGAGTCCTCTTTTTTTAAGTAGAGAAAATATACTTAATGTAGGTACAATGTTATTTTACCTATAGCTTAGACTAAAATAAAAATCTCAGTGGTGTTGACAATTTTTATCATTGTCAAAAAAGTAGTCATTTAAGCTTGTACATGGTATATTATATGCAAAGGAAGTTAATGCATAATGTCTAATGTTCTATGATACAATGAAAACATGTAGGAAAAATCAGAAGTATTATAATTAAATGCTTTGTTTGGTTAATAAGTTTATAAATAGCATGCATTAGTTCATTATAAACTTCTGCATGTTTCCATTTTTCTCTATTTTCAACAAAGAGAAAGTATTAATTAATCAGTGACTACTTTTACATTTAAGACTTCATAGTACTAAGCACAAGATAGTCTTCTCTATATACTTAGTTTAGCAAGCACATTTGTTTTATAAGAGCCATTGATGCATAAGCAAAAACTTTGGCTATAAACAAGCATATAATAGCAATGCAAAAGGTCTGGAAAGAATATTGCAATAATAAGTAAATCTAAGGATATTTTAATAACAAGGAATGAAAGATTCATAAAAATGTATTGCTAAACACTACAATGTGACTGACATTCTACCAAGTGGTATGCAAATTTAGTCTCACCCTCTGGGGTCCATCCATCCATCTATCCATCTATCATAGGGATATATGTGTTGTCAGGTTAACCTTTACAAAAACCTTCCTTGACTAAGCAGTGTTATTCCCCCGTGATAGCAAAGAACTCAGAAATTATAAAGGTGACAAAACTAGCAAGGATGCACAGTTACCAAAATGTGGAACAGGAATAAATCTAAGACCTCACACCAACTCAACTAATTGTCCCTCTTCTGGTACTCTGTTTCCACACTTGAAATTTATTGATACAGATTACTCAAGATCTGAGAATTGTACCTTTGAGATAAGCGTTTTAGCTTATTTATTTTTAGCTTTTAATTTGAAAAAGTATACATTTTAATTACAATAGTTATATAATTTTTCTTCTTCCCTTTTTTTCCCTCAATATCCTCCATCTACTACTTTCATATACTTTTAAATTGTAACCTCTTTTTCTTGTTTTATTACTATTAATCATATATGTAGCATATATGTGTATGTTTGTGTATGTGTGTGTATATATACAATATATAAATATACTTGATGAGTCCATTTTTGTTTGTTGGTGGTATGTCTATGGTGTTAGGTCATACTACTTTCTATTGGAAAAACCATAGGAGAGCTTAGGCCTGGGATAAACTGAAATTTTCCGTCTCCTCTCTCAGTAATTATTAGTTGCCTATAGTTATTTGTCTAGGTGTAAGACCAGTAAGTTTCCACACTTCCACTTTAACAAGTGTATCGATATTGCCATTTTTCCAGTAGATTTTATGTATTCCTATCTAAGAAAATCTATTTTATAGCATTCTTTCTAGTATTCTGGTCTCTTAAGATCTTTCTATCTCTTTTCAATGATATTCTCTGAGCCATAGATGTAGGAGCCATGATAGAGATGTATCCAGTGGGTTCCTGGTGATGCACTGACCTCTCAGTGTGCTCAGTAGTGGTTTTCTGTGATGGTTATCATTTGATTTAGGAAGAGCCTTTGTTTATGGGTGGTAGCTATAATTTTCTTTGAACATAAGAATACAATCTATAATGAAGCAAGGAATTATGTTGGTATAGAAATGTAGAGTGAGTAGATTCTTTCTAAAGTAAATAACCTCATTACCCCCAGGAAATTGATTGAGTAGATTTCCAATATAAACTAATTTCCCTACTGTTGAGTAAACCTTAAGTATATCTGGATAGCTATTAGTTATGACAAACATGTGAAGGGCATTTATTGCACATTTGTAGATATCTTCATACACTGGTTTTATACCAAAAATATAGGGTTGGATCAATACATATATATATATATATATATATATATATATATATATATGCCAATTAATATAATAAATCATATAATTGGACTTAAAGACAAGTATCACATAATTAAAAAACAGCTTTTGTCATCATGTTTTCATGAGTAAATTCCTGGCATAACATTAGACCAATAGGAACATATCACAATATACAAAAGGCTATATATGACAAAACTCCAATTTAATTTATCTTAAGTTGTGCAAAACTCAAATCAATCCCATTAAAATCAGGAAAGAGATGGGGCTTCCTACTCCTTTGCAATATAATGCTGGAAATACTAACTGGAACAATAAGGAAAGAGGAGTAAATGGATGGGGTACAAATATGGAAAAACAGTCTTATCTGAACAGATCAAAAGGAGCTTGTCTACCCCCAAACCGCATCATCTGAAAATAAAGGAAGAGCAGGACACCAGTGAACTACAGCATAACCCTTTAAATTGATCTGAGAACACCTAGATCATTGGTTTACAACCTATGAATCTCATCCCTTTGTGGTTTAATGATATTTTCACAGGGGATGCCAAAACCATCAGACAACACTGCTATTTTCTATGATTCATGATAGCAACAAAATTATAGTGTTGGAGTAGCAATGGAACTACTTCTATGGTTGAGTGTAGGCATGATGTTATTGTATACTGTGAAAAGATTATCCTTGTATTATTCAAATGCTGATTTCTCTGCCCCTATATCTGTCAACAATATGGACATGGCCTTGTAATACTTATTCTAAGAACTCTGTCTCAATGTTGTGTAAACATTGCTTTCCTTTTATTTTCTGATTTGTTATTAAAAGCTGATTAGCCAACAGCTGAGCAGAAGAGACTGGTATCTGGACTTCTGATACCAGCCAGGGGAGTGGGAAGGGGTGAGAGGAAAAGAGGCTGTTCCACTAGGAGAGGGTCTAGAGATACTACGAGAAAACACCTGGAACAGAGACAGGGAAATCAATACTAGAATGAAAGTATCTCAGGGATTTTGTTTGGGAGGTATGCAGACTAGCTCAGATGATTAGAATAGCTTAATAACTGGTCAGATATTGTGCCTTAAAGCTTGATTAAATAACTCTTATAGTCTCTGTCTCTTTTATTTGGGAGCTAACCTGGATGACAAAAATTATAACTCTTAAAACTGACTAACAGTTCAGAGTCATCACAACATGAGGAACTATACTAAAGGGTCACAGCATTAGGAAGTTTGAGAACCACTGTCCTAGATACTCCATGACTATAATATATAATTTCGTGTTTCCTAAACTACTCTATTCATTGCCCAAGAAGGATTGCTTTTGTTTGTGATGTGGGTGATTCCTATATTTTTAGTTTACTGCAGAATAAGCAATATAATATAAGATTATAATTTTATCATTAACAGTCATCAAACCTAAGCTGAAATACACACACACACTCACACACACACACACACACACACACACACACACACACATATGTATACAGAGTATGTATACATATATATAATATATTATCTCTTATATATACATACTATTATATATACATGTAATATATATATAATACATTATATGTAATATATATTATACATTGTATAATTATATTCGTGTTGTTAAGTTCTCATGTGTTAAGCTGCCCATGTAAGATTCAAACCTTCTAAATAGATATGAAAGTCCTTGCACTCATGGTCTTTATGGTCCCATCTTTTAAGTACTAATTACAAGTATGTGGTATCATATCTAGTTTATGCTGTTATCAATAGAACTCAGGGGTTTCTGTATCCTAAGTAAGTACTAGTAACACCTGCATCAACAGGTTAGAACAGTTACTGATCTTAATGCATGTTGAAGTAGTGAGAAAGTGGTGAATGAGATGGAAGTAAAGTCACTTCTCTTGTTTTGTTTATTCTATAATAAAGAGTTCCTTTCAAAAGCTAAGGAGTGTGATCTGGGAAGATCAGACTGACTGAACATGGCACCATATTTGGAGAGTGGAAGAAGGAAAAACAGTGTTAGAATTAAAAAAAAAAAATCAAACATGAAATTGAGTGCAACCAGCTACATAAATGGCAGAACACAAAATTTGTAAACTAAATGGGGACTTGGCAAGCCATATTATGAGAAAGGAAGTGGATTTTCCCAGAGTACCATGAAGATAAACACAGCATAGTGAAGACTGCATTAGAATATTTTATGAATGCCGGTAGGGTTTGAAAAGCCACTTGACTATCCAATGGAGGGAAATAACATGATCTAGTTTTTTTTTTTTTTTTTTTTTTTTTTTTTTAATGACTACTCCAGAGGCCAGGTTTTAGGGCATAGATTAAGAAGCGGGAAAAATCTTATGAGGATTTTTTTTGTAAAATAGGATGATTTTAGGTTTGTCATTTAAGAATAAAGACCAATTGAACAAATTCGGGATATCTATTAAATAAATTGGTACTATCAAAACATCTGTATTGAAGGAAAA
Source organism: Tokudaia tokunoshimensis (assembly GCA_036184795.1). Lineage (NCBI taxonomy): Eukaryota > Metazoa > Chordata > Mammalia > Rodentia > Muridae > Tokudaia > Tokudaia tokunoshimensis. Next base: position 19,660,309 of record BTHU01000003.1, read on the forward strand.
GGAGAAATCAAGTATGATGAGATGTGCCTGCCATTTGAGTAACTTTGTGAAAGACCATGCAGTCATCGATCTGGAGACAACTGGTGAAAGGAGGTTCAGGAGCAACAATGAAAGAAAAACTCTATAACTATTTTTGCACATTGATTGAGAAAAATAATGCATGTCAAGTTGGAGGTATCTATTAAATAAGTGCAATTGAAAAGCTGGAGTTTGAGATACAATGATGAAAAAAAAATCTTTCTCAGGACAAAAAGTTCAGATTTAAGTGCATGACTTTAGGGGGAACCAGTTATGGAAGTGGTGTAGAAAGCAGAATGTTGAAACCTGAGATGAGCCAAAAGTTTTGCTAATATCTCTGAGTCAAAGTCACTGAATGGTGGAGACAAATCAGAGGCAAGAAGATGAGGAACATCTATGTGAGATCTGAATGACATCCTATGGGAGATCTGAATGAGATGATGCCACAACAAGGGAGAACAGAAATCGGATTGGAATGGTTTGAATAGAAGGAAATGCTGTGTTGACTCAAGAAGTACACAGGTTTAGGGGGATTTTGAAAATTTCACTGGTATGAATGAATTGTAACGCTTATGCATTTAAACTCCCATAACTCAGAGAGAAAGAAAAACGAGTAAAGAAGAAAGTTTAACGTAGTTTGAAAGACTTTGGGTACCAGAGATATATTTGCCAACGATACATACTGACAAGATTACAACTCAGAAGTGGCTGGAGCCGAGGAGGAGCGTGAGAGTCTCAGCAATCTGTGTACAGAGAATGAAGGTATCGTCAGCACAAATGCCTTGGAAGAGCAGCGTCATACTCCACCTTCCATTGCTATAGTTGAATAGCAGAGACAGGGTCTGCTATGAAGCAGAGAGGATGCACAGGTTCATTTTTCAGAAGTTTGGAAAGTTCAAAGTGAAAATAGCCAAATCTATTAAGATCTTCTCGCTGGCTTGGATTTCTGCTAAAACCTATGTGAAACAGGGCACCACTTTTAATCATAATTATCCCTTCAGGTTATCATCTTGAAATACTATAATTAGGTTAAGCTTCTGTCCTCTTAATGCCTCGCAGTGTGCATGAGATTTCAGTGTCATTTGGGCATCATCATGTAAGCAATAGCAACAGAGCTGTAAGATAAACAACTTCTAAATGGCACAGTGAGAAGAAGACGTACCAAGCCAATTCCCTAGAATACACTTTGAGCAAGCAATTATATTTCCGTGTTTTTCCAGATAGACGTAAGGCAATAAATTTATAAATGAAAGCACCTTGATGGAAGAAATCACTTCTTCTCGAAGTTCAATGGCATGAAAATTACCTACATGCCTCACAGACCAATAATTCCAAGTAAGTCTAAGATGCAACTAGAAATTCCATATCCTTTAATATTTCAGGTAATGTGATATGCTATACCAAGTCCTTAGTCGGTTGTAATTAACAGAGAAATTTAAGCAATATGCTAAGTCTATTACCTTAAAACTATTGAAAAGCAGAGAGGATAACCCTTTTGTAGCCCTCTATCACTCTAATTCTGCCTAAGAGCAGTGATCATGTTATATTATTAAAAATCTCCTCTACAAAAAAAGAAGACCTCCTCAGAAACAAAACTCCCCAAACAAAACTCTAGTTTATTAGTTCTTAATTAATTAATTAATTAAATTTACATCCTCATTGTAGTATTCTCTCTTCTCCACCCCTCCCCAGTTCCTCCCCCATCCCTCATTCCCTTCCCTCTGAGAAGTGTGACTCCTCCTTGGATATCGCCCTACCCTAGCATATCAACTCATTGTAGAACTAGGCACATCCTCTCCCACTGAGGCCAGACAGGTAAGCCTAGCTAGGGAAACAGGACCCATAGCAAGGCACAGAGTCAATGACATTCCTCGCTCCAGTTGCTGGGGGCTCACATGAAGAACAAGCTGCACATATGGCCTGGGTCTAGCCCATGGTTGCTCTTTGACTCATGGTTCAGTTTCTGGGAGCCCCTAATTACCCAGGTTAGCTGGTTCTGTCGATCTTCTTGTAGAGTCTCTTTCTACCTTCAGGTCCCTCTGTCCTTCCACCAACTCTTCCACAAGCCTTCCCAAGCTCTGTTTACTGTTTTGTTATGAGTCTATGGAAATGACTCTAGCTGAGACTTCAAGCAATGGAGGATATGGAGTCTGAATTGGCCACCTCCTCTAGCCAGTACTCCCAGTGGAGGGATAAGGACATCAACATATTCTCAAAACCTTCCACCCAAAATGTGTCCTGCTTATAATATGTGCAGGGAACAAAGACAGAGAAGAGCCTGAGAATAGCCAACCAATAACTGGCTCAACTTGAGAACAATCCCATAGGCAAGGACCAGTCTCTGACAGTATTAATAGTCTGTTACAATTGCAGACAGGAGCCTAGAGTAACTGTCCTTTGAGAGGCTTCATCCAGAAGCTGATAAAAATACTTTCTACATTTTTTTATTATTTATTTTATTTTATTTTTTTAATTTACATTCCAAATCACTTCCCCTTTCCCGTTTCCTCCCTCCCCGAAAGTCCCATAAGCCCCCTTCCCTCCCTCTTTTCTCCATTCAACCCCCTCTCGTTACTCTGTCCTGGCATTCCCCTACATCCAGTCTTTCCAGGACCAGGGGTCTCTCCTACCATCTTTTTAGAAATCTATTGATATGCGGATTGTGTCTAGGGTATTCCGAGATTCTGGGTCAATATCCCCTTATCAGTGACTGCATACCATGTGTGTTCTTTTGTGATTGGGTTACCTCACTAAGGATGATATTTTCAAGATCTGACCATTTGCCTAGGAATTTCGTGAATTCATTGTTTTTAATTGCAGAGTAGTATTCCATTGTGTAGATATACCACATCTTCTGAATCCATTCCTCTGTTGAGGGACATCTGGGTTCTTTCCAGCTTCTGGCTATTATAAATAAGGCTGCTATGAACATAGTGGAGCATGTGTCCTTATTGCATGCAGGTAAAGCCTCTGGGTATATGCCCAGGAGTGGTATAGCCGGATCCTCCGGGAGTGTCATGCCCAGTTTTCTGAGGAACCGCCAGACTGCTTTCCAGAGTGGTTGTACCAGCTTGCAATTTCACCAGCAGTGGAGGAGTGTTCCTCTTTCTCCACATCCTCTCCAACAACTGCTGTCTCCTGTGTTTTTGATCTTAGCCATGCTGACAGGTGTGAGATGGAATCTCAGGGTTGTTTTGATTTGCATTTCCCTAATGACTAAGGATGATGAACATCTCTTTAGGTGCTTCTCTGCCATTAGGTATTCTTCAGGTGAGAACTCTTTGTGTAGCTCTGTACCCCATTTTTTAATAGGGTTATTTGCCTCTCTGGAGTTTATCTTCTTGAGTTCTTTGTATATATTGGATATTAGCCCTCTGTCGGATGTAAGGTTGGTAAAGATCATTTCCCAGTTAGTTGGTTGCCGCTTTGTCTTTTTGACAGTGTCTTTTGCCTTGCAAAAGCTTTGTAATTTAATGAGGTCCCATTTGTCTATTCTTGATCTTAGAGCATAAGCTATTGGAGTTCTGTTCAGGAAATTCTCCCCTGTGCCCATATGTTCAAGGTTCTTCCCTAGTTTCCCTTCTATTAGTTTCAGTGTGTCTGGTTTTATGTGGAGATCCTTGATCCACTTAGAATTGAGCTTAGTGCAAGGAGATAAGGATGGGTCAATTTGCATTCTTCTGCATGTTGACCTCCAGCTGAGCCAGCACCATTTGTTGAAAAGGCTATCTTTTTTCCACTGGATGGTTTTAGCTCCTTTGTCAAAGATCAAGTGACCATAGGAGTGTGGATTCATTCCTGGGTCTTCAATTCTGTTCCATTGATCTACATGTCTGTTACTGTACCAATACCATGCAGTTTTTAACACTATTGCTCTGTAGTACAGCTTGAGGTCCGGGATACTTATTCCCCCAGAGGTTCTTTTACTCTTGAGAATAGTTTTAGCTATTCTGGGTTTTCTGTTAATCCAGATGAATTTTTGAATTGCTCTTTCTAACTCTATGAAGAATTGAGTTGGGATTTTGATGGGGATTGCATCCAAAATTCAGCATCCTTTCATGCTAAAGGTCTTGGAAAGATCAGGAATTCAAGACCCATATCTAAACATAGTAAAAGCAATTTACAGCAAACCGGTAGCCAACATCAATCTAAATGGAGAGAAACTTGAAGCAATCCCACTAAAATCAGGGACTAGACAAGGCTGCCCTCTCTCTCCATATCTTTTCAATATAGTACTTGAAGTTCTAGCTAGAGCAATTAGACAACAAAAAGAGGTCAAAGGGATACAAATTGGAAAGGAAGAAGTCAAACTATCACTATTTGCAGACAACATGATAGTATACTTAAGCGACCCAAAGAACTCCACCAGAGAACTCCTACAGCTGATAAACGACTTCAGCAAAGTGGCCGGATATAATATCAACTCAAGCAAGTCAGAAGCCTTCCTATACTCAAAGGATAAGCAGGCTGAGAAAGAAGTAAGAGAAATAATACCCTTCACGATAGCCACAAACCATATTAAGTATCTTGGCGTGACTCTAACCAAACAAGTGAAAGATCTGTATGACAAGAACTTCAAGTCTCTGAAGAAAGAAATTGAAGAAGACCTCAGAAGATGGAAAAATCTGCCATGCTCATGGATTGGCAGGATTAATATAGTAAAAATGAGCATCTTACCAAAAGTAATACTTTCTACATTTTTAATTAACTGACAGTCAGATTTTTAGAGCTGGGCAGAAAACAATCAAAATGTTGCATAACCAGCCTGTGTGGTAGTAATATATCTGTTCTAAAAAGACTCTCATGCCTGTCACATTGGGCATGAGGCTATTGAAACAAGAAACTACAGAAAATAAATTTCTACCAAAAATTTCTTCTTAGGAGCTAAAAAAATTATCTAGATCCGTGAAATAAATGGAAGAACCTTGTCTGACCGAACAGAAACTTGTCTCCAGAAAAGACCAACTTATCATACTTGCTTGAAAGATGCCTTGGAATTTAAACAGTGATGGGTTCCTTTTTATTTAGATGGTAAGTCATTTTCTCATCCATTTCTGATGGTTAGGCTAGCCTGGTATGCATAGGTCCAGTGCCAACAGGCAGACCAGTAGGGCAAGGCCAGCTGCTGTGTGAGCTCATGATTGTCTTGATAACATTGTATCTCTATTCTTTTTTTTTTATTTTTTTAATTTACATTCCAAATCACTTCCCCTTTCCCGTTTCCTCCCTCCCCGAAAGTCCCATAAGCCCCCTTCCCTCCCTCTTTTCTCCATTCAACCCCCTCTCGTTACTCTGTCCTGGTGTTCCCCTACATCCAGTCTTTCCAGGACCAGGGGTCTCTCCTTCCATCTTCTTAGAAATCTATTGATATGCGGATTGTGTCTAGGGTATTCCAAGATTCTGGGTCAATATCCCCTTATCAGTGACTGCATACCATGTGTGTTCTTTTGTGATTGGGTTACCTCACTAAGGATGATATTTTCAAGATCTGACCATTTGCCTAGGAATTTCGTGAATTCATTGTTTTTAATTGCAGAGTAGTATTCCATTGTGTAGATATACCACATCTTCTGAATCCATTCCTCCATTGAGGGACATCTGTGTTCTTTCCAGCTTCTGGCTATTATAAATAAGGCTGCTATGAACATAGTGGAGCATGTGTCCTTATTGCATGCAGGTAAAGTCTCTGGGTATATGCCCAGGAGTGGTATAGCCGGATCCTCCGGGAGTGTCATGCCCAGTTTTCTGAGGAACCGCCAGACTGCTTTCCAGAGTGGTTGTACCAGCCTGCAATTCCACCAGCAGTGGAGGAGTATTCCTCTTTCTTCACATCCTGGCCAACAACTGCTGTCTCCTGTGTATGTCTATTCTTATCTTCATGTTTTCTCCTTTTTTCTCCTTTTCCTTTACTGCCTCTTCTTCTGTTACGTTCTCTGGACCATAGGTGGTAGTATAAATGTCTCATTTAGGCCTGAGCTTTCAATAATGTTTTTCTTTGTTTTTTTTTATTTTCTAAGTTTTTTTTTATTTACATTCCAAATCATTTCCCCTTTCCCGTTTCCTCCCACCCCGAAAGTCCCATAAGCCCCCTTCCCTCCCTCTTTTCTCCATTCAACCCCCTCTTGTTTCTCTCTCCTGGCGTTTCCCTACATCCAGTCTTTCCAGGACCAGGGGTCTCTCCTTCCATCTTCTTAGAAATCTATTGATATGCAATTTATGTCTAGGGTATTCCAACATTCTGGGTTAATATCCCCTTATCAGTGACTGCATACCATGTGTGTTCTTTTGTGATTGGGTTACCTCACTAATGATGATATTTTCAAGTTCTGACCATTTGCCTAGGAATTACATCCGACAGAGGGCTAATATCCAATATATACAAAGAACTCAAGAAGTTAAACTCCAGAAAGGCAAGTAACCCTATTAAAAAATGGGGTACAGAGCTAAACAAAGAGTTCTCACCTGAAGAATATGTAATGGCTCAGAAGCACCTAAAGAGATGTTCATCATCCTTAGTCATTAGGGAAATGCAAATCAAAACAACCCTGAGATTCCATCTCACACCAGTCAGAATGGCTAAGATCAAAAACACAGGAGACAGCAGTTGTTGGCCAGGATGTGGAGAAAGAGGAATACTCCTCCACTGCTGGTGGAATTTCAAGCTGGTACAACCACTCTGGAAAGCAATCTGGCGGTTCCTCAGAAAACTGGGCATGACACTCCCGGAGGATCCTGCTATACCACTCCTGGGCATATACCCAGAGGCTTTACCTGCATGCAATAAGGACACATGCTCCACTATGTTCCTAGCAGCCTTATTTATAATAGCCAGAAGCTGGAAAGAACCCAGATGTCCCTCAATGGAGGAATGGATTCAGAAGATGTGGTATATTTACACAATAATGTTTTTCTACTCTGTGCATTTCTTAATCTCATCAAACTGACAAACAAATTAACCAGCACATTTTATCAGAAGATCACAAGTAAGCAGAACTCCTAATAAACCCTGACATATTTCCTTCAGCTAATTTTATTATGAAAGTGAAATTTGATATTTGTATATTTGTCGATTTGAAGGTTTCTATTGTAACTTGTTTTAATTCAGTATTACCATGGAGAAAAACAAACAAATCCCATAATAATATGAAAATTTATTAATGGATTATTCCTTATGACATTCTCCAAACTTTTTGGCTTAATACAATTATTCTAAAATGCTTCAAATTTAGTATTAGTGAAAGGTTTCAGATAACTTTACATGAGAAGAAAAATAACACAGTATGAATAGATTTATTCCATTATCTGAATGATTACCTCAAGTGAAGATGTAATTTTTACCTATATTGTTCATTTTTTGTGGGAAATAATATGAAGCCATCACCCACAGCTAAAGAAAATAATTCAGTACAATTTTTTTTCCCAAAGAATAAATGGAATCAAATGGATCTTTTTATTCCTATGTAATTTGTGGTTGGAACTATTAAACTCATACTTCATATATTTACATTTAACTAACCAAGAAGTTATATATGAAATTAGTTTTCTCCGTTTGCTGGGTAGTACTGAGTTATATATTGCAAATCTGAGTGGGTGGTTGGAAGGACTTTCTAGCTTTCAAAATATAAGAATTCTGACTTTGTAGTACATAAGGCAAATAATGACCATATCATAATAAATAGACTTTCAGGATTAGAAGTTTAGTGTAATCACCTGATTTAGAAAAGTTCAAAGAGGGAATAATTACCCATTCATCAATGATATCTTAAATACCTGAATTTAAAGGAAGTCTTTTATCTTAAGGCACAATGCCAAGTACTCTATTTGGCATATGCAAAAGAGTTTGTTAGGCTCTTACACCGGGCAACTTTTATGGGCAAGGCCAAGCATTTTTAAGAGGGCTACCAGCTGGAAAAAGAAAAAAAAGTGTTATAGGTGCTCACATTTTAAAAGTTAAGAAAAGCTCATTGAATTTGCATTGAATTTGTTTTTAATTTCTCAAAGACCTGAAACAGCTCAAATTTAAATCTCAAACAGATAGATTTACTGTATGCTTCTTCCATGATGCCTGGTTGAAAATAGCTCACATATCAGGAGTCTGGTTTTCATGTTACCCTGTCAAACAGTTATTGCCTTTAGCTATAAAAGTATTCTTAGTCTTGGTAACTCTGTGACCAAGTATAATTGACTATACACCAAAGAAATCTCTTTTTGTAAGGGGAGTATCCCAAAGCAAGTCAATAGGATCATTTGAGGTCCTGCCCTATTGAGATTGAGTTTCTTACTAAGTAGTATCTCACAATTATACAGTAGTGTACCACACTTATAAAAAGTCTAAGTTTCTATGAAAGGCATATTCTAATTTAAAATGATAGGTATAGTGAATTTGGATTGGTAAGTGTATTGCTGGCTTACTATAAGAGAATTCTACTTTAATTCAAAAGATTTTTCTTTTAAATTGATTTTTTCATAGATTTTTGTTGTGACAACAACATTTTTCGTAAGATTGGAAGAGTGGAGTAAATAATAATAAAATGATTTTTTGCTCCCCATCCACACATATTGGTCAGTCTGATCCAAAGAAAATTTCCTTGGAATAATACAGTATTTTCAGTCTTAGTGACAACAAGTTTTAATAATTCACTTTTTTTGTTGGAACCTTAAAAATGCACATAGTCAATGGTTATGAGACTGTAGATGGAAAGAAAATCTTGTAGATTCCTATGAATAGTATTGTTTAAAGAGAAAGTGATATTAGTAGCAAAGGCTTCGTCATTCCTATAGATTTGTTAGGAGTTATAAAATATGAGATAAATCAACTCTCAATAAAATTTATAAATGTATAAAGTGGTTCTTAACCTGTAGGTTGTGACCCTTTTGGGGTCACATATTAGATATTTTGCATATCAGACGCTCATGATTCATGACAGTAGCAAAATTGCAGTTGCAAAATAGCAAAAAATAATTTTATGGTTGTGAGGGTCACCACAACATGAGGAATTCGGTTAAAGGGTCACAGAATTAGGAAGATTGAGAGCTACTGGAACAGAAGATTTTGATTAGTATATTATTTCAGGAAGAAGCTATATTATATGTTCTTTAAATATGTATATTCATGTATATATATGCATGTATATGGATATATGAATGTATAAGTATGTGTATTCATGTGTATATGTATATGATGTATATGGATATGATGCATATGTATATATATGTATATGTATGTATATAGATATATGAATGTTTATACATTTTATGTATATGTATGCACTGTTTTTACATGTGTCTATCCTATGTTTGTTTGTATTTGTATGTAAATGTATGTATATGTATGTATGTATATGCATTTATGTGAATATCTGTGGGTTGAAGTGTGATAGGTATTCATGTAATATGTGTATGTGGGTGTATGTATGTATATGATATGAATGTATATCTTGTTCATATTGTATATTATATTACATTTTGTTGATATACATATGTACATGTATATACTTGAAGATAGGCATGAGTATGTATTTGTTTATGTGTGTGTGTGTTTGTGTGTGTTTGTGTGTATGTGTGTGACCCTGAGTCATTCTTTAATGTACTTATAGTTCCTCAAAGGCAAACTGTTCTACTAAAGCAATGTTACATTTAAAAAATTCATTATGATGAAATGTTCCATGCAGTGAAATGACACTTTACCATGCCACACTAAAGTAATTTGCCTTTGAAATGTTGTTTTTGTTCTTAAGCCATAAGCTCAATTGTCGGAAGAAATTCATGGTGATACTTAGCTCTCTCGTCATATTTAATCAAATGGATTATAGTTAAGAATAGTCTATTAAGCACATGATAACAATGTGGTTTCTGAATATTTTGGATTTGTGAAAAGTACTTTTTACACCGTGTATATAAGGAGAAATCAAAGCACCTCCTAGCAATCATATCAGACAAAGTTCACTTTAGTTTCTAAAAATTCAGTTCTGAGGGCAAATTTTTAATGTTATATTCCAGATGAAATATCTAAAGAAGAAGAATCAATTCCATCTCTTCTTCTAAAATACCCATCTCTGAGATGGGAGTACTTCATCCTGCCAAAGAACTATCGTCTTTCTTCTCTCCATTTGGTTGATACACAGAGGGAAAAACATGTCTTTTTCTATACAATGCTTTCACAAAATGCCTTGTTTGAGAATTTTGAGCCCCAACATGATAAACACCCCATTTTTCCTTGACCTGTAAAACAGATCATTTATATATACACTCAGCCATCAGTATTAACTGGCCTGAATTCACAGAAAGGAGGAGTATCATTTGCTAATGCTGCTATAACAAAACACCACTAACTGGAAGAGTTTGCTCAACAACAGGGGCTCTCTGGTCTGTGTATTAGAAGTTAGATTCAGCTAGGCTATGCTCCTACCTTGGTGTCTTTAATAGGCACTAATGACATTTAGAAGCACATTGTCTATGGTTGGGGCAGTGATGAGAAGTCCAGCCATTGCCACTCAGGGGAACACTGGCTGCTATGTGCCAAGTACATTACATGTTGTGAAATCTGCCAGACACACCTTGGTTCTTTCCTGACTACCATTGACACCAGCATAAAACAGGGTCAGGTAGAAAAGCCAGGCTCATGTGCTCTCTTTACATCAGCTTCTCTTTAGGTATTCTGTCTTAAAAGACTGTCCTCCTCCCTACTTCTCCTTTGTCTTCTGTGTCTTTTTCTATCAATGCCCCAAGCTTGAAATGTTTTCCTTTATGTTGAGAAATAACAAGAAGCATTTCATTTTACAATAGTCCTGTTTGTCAAAGGATGGTGCATTGTTTCCCCTCCATTTTGCTCACCACTGCTGGGTTTATGTCTAGAAACATATTCCTATCAGAGAACTGTACAAACAAATAAAGTATTGTTTTCATGTACTGTAAAAGTCATTTTGCCAGAAAGTGTCATTGATTTACTTGGAGCAATATAGAATTCCTTGATTAAGAGTTTGACAAATCCCCCATTGAAGCTGCATAATAAATCAATCTCTTACTGGAAAAGTCTGAGACAGGGGTAAGCGAAGATGCTATACATTAATACCTGGGGGAGAGTTACTAACCTCTATTCTCTGGTGATCAATCACCTCAGCTGGGCTGTGCTGACAATGTCTGCAGGTCATCTGGTTAATGAGACAGCACTAGAAATTTCCTCCCCTGGATGACATTGTATCAGTCAATCATTAACACCCACATTAAACACCAGCAGTCATTTGCAACTTTTAGGAGAAGATTCTATGTAATATACTGAGAATAAATGAATGAATATAAATGGATTATGTAAGAACTATTAAGAAAGAATAAATACTTTCTCTGAGGGAGTTTATATTAGAAAGAATTAAAATAAGAAAACAGGAGGTTTGGCATTTTTTTCTCTACATAGTTTTTTTGAATACACATTTTTATTATGCTATAGCATAGGAAAACAATCACTGAGTGATTATATCAACATTAAGAAATCAATCAAAAATATAATATAAATGTTTGATTAAAATACCCACCATGGATATCTAGATCATAGGTGTTTAAAGTGCTTATTTAATTAATATGTTTAAATCATTAACATTAAGTAAAAAATTATCTTACAGTTTTTCTCTTTGTTCATGCCTTTAAGAATTGAAATTATGACTATTTTAATTAGCAAAAATAACTGGAGAAGGCTCCTTAAAGTATCTAGGATTTTTTTTTTAAAAAATCTGTAACAAATACAGTAAAGAGTTGCATTTAGTTTCTGTCATTTAAATGTAACAAAGAGTATTCATTTATATTATCAATAATTCAAAATTCAACAAGAAAATACATTTTTAGAAGAATTTGTTTTAAATGATTGGGAATCTATACAATATTCAATACTAGTGTAATAAAAAAGTAAAAAGCTGAAATAATAATTCTGTGTCACATCCTTTAGGATCGTGTTTCAAATAACTGGAAAACTGAAATGTGAAAAATATGTTCAATTTCTGGAAGGCAAACATGATGAAATGCCAACATAGATGCTGTAATTTTCATAAGGACCCAACAAAAGTGAGGAGCTGCAGGGGTTCATCGGCTGCAGAGAGAAGCAAAATCAGTTTTCGTCAGAGACAATTGATTACACTGATTAGCTGGCCAATTCCAAGTAGTCAGTCCCAAATACAGGTACATATGAACAGTACTACATAGGTCGTGTGTGAGTGAATGTGTGTGTGTGTGTGTGTGTGTGTGTGTGTGTGTGTGTTATATACAAAAACTAATAATAAAACAAAAACTGGTCGTGTATTTTAGAGGAGCGTGGATGTGAGACATAGGAGGGTTTGGAGGGAAAGAATGAGGATTGGAAATGACATAAACAAGTAATTGAATATGAAGTTCTTAAAGTCTTATATTGGGCAAAAAGAAAGAAATTGAGCTACAACAGAGTTTTCCTTATCTTTTGTCATGAACTTGGTGTGCTTATATTATTTTCTAGTTTTTAAAATTCTTTTCCTCTTAAGAAATTTGAATGGTGCACCTACTTGAAGACTATCTAGCTCTGTATTATATTTATCTTCATCTAAATTTAACTCCTTCAACAGAGTTTAAGTTACAAAATTGTGGATACTCTGTTCATAAGTAGAACTAATTTGTAATTAATTACAATGTGTTGTGATAATATGTATTACATATCATTACATATTCTAAGAATAAAGTATATCTTATGTATCTCTCTATATTATTCAGTATCTCTGATACTGGCAGCATTTACTTATATTTAAAATATTTTAAAAGATGCTTCTCTATGGTGATATAATTTATGTACTTATAAAGTACTACAAATGACCTCAAGTTCCATGATATTTAGAAGTTGTTCATAGGAACTTTTAGAAACATGTTCTGCTTATATGAAATGAATCTAATACTTATTAAGTAGGTTACTTTATGTATTCATTTAAAAGTTCTGTGCTCCTCTTTTAACCTGAGTGTACTGACTAAAACCTGTGCATCATATCCTCACAATGGCTAGGGTTTTATTCCGAAGATGGCTGCACCAATATCAACTGGTACATTGCTACCAGATATTGCCACTTCCCATCAAATGATGAATTTAAATCATCTATCCTTTCAAACTCTTTTTCTTTCAACAGCCTTAATGGAAAGTACACTTCAAACTTTGTTAATTTAAGTAAGATGAATACTGAAAGCCTCTCTGTCAGTTTTGGGGAATGCTTGTGATCCATTGGTTTCCTCTTAGGATCCTTCCTGGAAACCAGCACAACCTTAAATGATGAATCTTGTCAACTTGATTAGACTGAGACAAGCCAGGATTAGTGAAGCATACCACAGAGACTTTACAGGACAGTGCTTCCAGAAAGGAAGAGATAAGGACAGGTTTATTTAATAAATAGTTTAATCCACTGGCAGATCCCAAGTTTGAATAGAGGGAGCTAGACCAGAAAAAATAAACGTATGTTCTTATTAAATTGACACACATGAGGGACAAACATCAGCCAGTTACAGGAGGATCAGCTAACACCAGAGATAACCAGATGACAAAAGGCAAAGGTAGGAACATTACTAACAGAAATCAAGGCAATATGGCATCATCCAAATCTAATTCTCCCGCAACAAGTCCTGGATACCACCAACACACCAGAAAAGCAAAATTTGGATTTAAAATCACAGCTCATGATGTTGATAGAAGGCTTCAAGAAGGACATAAATAACTCCTGTAAAGAAATACAGAAGACAAGTAAACAGGGAGAAGCCCTTAAAGAACTACAGGAAAACACAACAAAACAGGTGAAGGAATTGAATAAAAACATACAGGGTCTAAAAATGGAGGAATGAATAAATCAAAAAGGGAAACAACTCTGAACATAGAAAACCTAGGAAAGAAGTCAGGAGTCATCGATCCAAGCATCAACAACAGAATACAAGAGATAGAAGAGAGAATCTCAGATGCCGAAGATACCATAAAAAGCATTAACACAACAGTCAAAGAAAATGCAAAATACAAAAAGCTCCTGACCCAAAACATTCAGGATATCCAGGACAAAATGAGAAGACCAAACCTAAGGATAATAGGTATAGAAGAGAGTGAAGATTTCCAACTTAAAAGGCCAGTAAATGTCTTCAACAAAATTATAGAAGAAAACATCCCTAACCTAAAGAAAGAGATTGTTTATGTAGTGGATTACATTGATGGACTTCCTTATATTGAACCATCCCTGCATACCTGGGATGAAGCCTACTTGATCGTAGTGAATGATCGTTTTGATGTGTTCTTGGATTCGGTTGGCAAGAATTTTATTGAGTGTTTTTGCATCGATATTCATAAGAGAGATTGGCCTGAGTTCTCTTTCTTTGTCAGATCTTTGTGTGCTTTTGGTATTAGCGTAATTGTGGCTTCATAGAACAAGTTGGGGAGTGTACCTTCTGTTTCTATTTTGTGGAATAGTTTGAAGAGTATTGGTGTTAGGTCTTCTTTGAAGGTCTGATAGAATTCTGCACTAAAACCATCTGGACCTGTGCTTTTTTTTTTTTTTTTTGGTTGGAAGACTTCCAATGATGGCTTCTATTTCTTCAGGGGTTATAGGACAGTTTAGATGGTCTATTTGATCCTGATTTAATTTTGGTATTTGGTATCTGTCAAGGAAATTGTCCGTTTCCTCGAGATTTTCTAGTTGTGTTGAATACAGTCTTTTGTAGCTTTATTTATAATAGTCAGAAGCTGGAAAGAACCCAGATGTCCCTCAACAGAGGAATGGATTCAGAAGATGTGGTATATTTACACAATGGAATACTACTCTGCAATTAAAAACAATGAATTCATGAAATTCCTAGGCAAATGGTCAGAACTTGAAAATATCATCCTTAGTGAGGTAACCTAATCACAAAAGAACACACATGGTATGCAGTCACTGATAAGGGGATATTAACCCAGAATCTCGGAATACCCTAGACACAATTCACATATCAATAGATTTCCAAGAAGATGGAAGGAGAGACCCCTGGTCCTGGAAAGACTGGATGTAGGGGAATGCCAGGACAGAGAAGTGAGAGGGGGTTGAATGGGGAAAAGAGGGAGGGAAAGGGGCTTATGGGACTTTCAGGGAGGGAGGAAACAGGAAAGGGGAAATGATTTTGAATGTAAATAAAAAAACTTAGAAAATAATAAAAAAAAAAGAAAGAAAGAGATGCCCATGAATGTACAAGAAGCCTACAGAACTCCAAATAGATTTGACCAGAAAAGAAATTCTGTATGTCACATAATAATTAAAGTTCCAAATGTACTAAAAAAGAAAGAATATTAAAAGCAGTAAGGGGCAAAAGTCAAGTAACATGTAAAGGTAGGCCTATCATAATTACACCAGATTTCTTACCAGAAACTATGAAAGCCAGAAGATCCTGGGCAGATGTCATATAGACCCTAAGGAAACATAAATGCCAACCCAGACTGCTATATCCAGCAAATCTCTCAATTATCATAGATGGAGAAAACAAGGTATTCCATGACAAAAACAAATTTACACAGTATCTTTCCACAAATCCAGTCCTTCAAAGGATAATGAATGGAAAACACCAACAAAGGGAGAGAAACTACACACTAGAAAAAGCAAGAAATTAATCTTCTTTCAACAAACCAAGAAGAAGATAACCACACAAACATAAAAATTGCATCAAAAATAGCTGGAAGCAACAATTACTATTCCTTAATATCTCTTAACATCAATGGACTCAATTTCCCAATAAAAAGACATAGACTAACAGACTGGATACTTAAACAGGACCCAACATTTTGCTGCATACATATAAAGCAACTCAGTGTCAAAGACAAACACTACCTCAGAGTAAAGGGCTGGAAAACAGGTTTCCAAGCAAATGGTCCCAGGAACCAAGCTGGAGTAGCCATTCTAATATCACATAAAATAGACTTTCAACCAAAAGTCATCAAAAAAAACGACACAGAAGGACACTTTATACTCATCAAAGGAAAAATCTACCAAGAAGAACTCTCAATTCTGAACATCTATGCTCCAAATGCAAGGGAAACCTCATTCGTAAAAGAAACTTTGATAAAGTTTAAAGTACACATTGCACCTCACACAATAATTGTGGGTGACTTCAACACCCCACTCTCCTCAATGGACAGACAGGGAAACACAAAATAAACAGAGACACAGTGAGACTAACTGAAGTCTTGGACCAAATGGATTTAATAGATATCTATGGAACATTTCATCCTAAATAAAAAGAATATACCTTCTTCTCAGCACCTCATGGTATCTTCTCCAAAACTGACCATATAATTGGTCACAAAACAGACATCAACAGATATAAGAAGATCAAACTAATCCCATGCCTCCTATCAGATCACTATGGAGTATGAGTAGTCTTCAACAGCAACAAAAACAACACAAAGTCCACACACACATGGAAGCTGAACAATGCTCTACTCAATGATACCTTGGTCAAGGAAGAACTAAGGAAAGAAATCAAAGACTTTTTAGAATTTAGTGAAAATGAAGCCACAACATACCAAAATTTATGGGACACAATGAAAGCAGTGCTAAGAGGAAAACTCATAGCTCTGAGTGTCTCCAAAAATAAACTGCAGAGAGCATACACTAACAGCTTGACAGTGTACCTGAAAGCTTTAGAACACAAAGAAGCTAATACACCCTAGAGGAGTAGAAGACAGGAAATCATCAAACTCAGGGCTGAAATCAACAAAGCAGAACCAAAAAGAACCATACAAAGAATCAACAAAACCAGGAGCTGGTTCTTTGAGAAAATCAACAAGATAGATAAACCCTTAGCCAGACTAACCAGAGGGCACACAGACAGTATCCAAATTAACAAAATCAGAAATGAAAATGGAGATATAACAACAGAAACTGAGGAAATTCAAAAAATCATCAGATCCTACTACAAAAGACTATACTCAACAGAACTGGGAAATCTGGAGGAAATGGGCAATTTTCTAGACAGATACCAAATACCAAAGTTAAATCAGGATCAGATAGACCATCTAAACTGTCCCATAATCCCTAAAGAAATAAAAGTAATCATTGAGTCTCCCAACCAAAAAAGGGACAGGACCAGATGGTTTTAGTGCAGAATTCTATCTGACCTTCAAAGAAGATCTAAGACCAATACTCTTAAAACTATTCCACAAAATATAAACAGAAGGAACACTACCCAACTTGCTCTATGAAGCCACAATTTTGCTGAAACCAAAACCACACAAAGATCCAACAGAGAATTTCAGACCAATTTCCCTTATGAATAGCGATGCAAAAATGCTCAATAAAATTCTTGCCAACAGAATTCAAGAACACATCAAAACAATCATTTACCATGATCAAGTAGGCTTCGTTCCAGGGATGTAGGGATGGTTCAATATATGGAAAACCATCAATATGATCCACTACATAAACAAACTCAAAGAAAAAAAAACACATATACATTTCATTTGATGCAAAAAAAGCATTTGACAAAATTAAGCATCTTTTCATGTTAAAAGTCTTGGAAAGAACAGGAATTCAAGGCCCATACCTAAACATAGTAAAAGCAACATACAGCAAACCAGTAGCCAACATAAAACTAAATGGAGAGCAACTTGAAGCAACCACATTAAAATCGGGAACTAGATAAGGAAGCCCTCTCTTTACATATTCATTCAATATAGTACTTGAATTTATAGCTAGAGCAATTAGAGAACAAAAGGAGTTCAAAGGGATACAGATTGGAAAGGAAGAAGTCAAATTATCAGTATTTGCAGATGATATGATAGTATACTTAAGTGATCCAAAAAACTCCACCAGAGAACTCCTACAGCTAATAAACAACTTCAGCAAAGTTGCTGGATATAAAATTAACTCAAGCAAATCAGTATCCATCCTATACTCAAAGGATAAACAGGCTGAGAAAGAAATTAGGGTAATGACACTCATCACAATAGCCATAAACAATATAAAGTACCTTGGTTTAACTCTAACCAAACAAGTGAAAGATCTGTATGACAAGAACTTCAAGTCTCTGAAGAAAGAAATTGAAGAAGACCACAGAAGATGGAAAAATCTTCCATGCTCATGGACTGGCACTATTAATATAGTAAAAATGACCATCTTGTCAAAGCAACAAACAGATTCAATGCAATCCTCATCAAAAATCCCAACTAAATTCTTCATAGATTTAGAAAGAGAAATTCTCAAATTCATCTGGGATAACAAAAAAACCCAGGATAGCTAAAACTTTTCTGAAGAGTAAAAGAACTTCTGGGTGAATCAGTATCTCAGACCTCAAGCAGTACTAAAGAGCACTAGTGCTAAAAACTACAGTGACAGGCAGGTAGATCAATGGAATAGAATTGAAGACCCAGAAATGAACCCACATACTTATGATCACTTGATCTTTGACAAAGGAGATATAACCATCCAGTGGAAAAATGGTGCTGGTTCAACTGGAGGCTAGCATGCAGAAGAATGCAAATTGATCCATTCTTACCTCCTTATACTAAGCTCAAGTCCAAGTGGATCAAGGACCTCCACATAAAACCAGACACACTGAAACTAATAGAAAAGAAACTGGGAAAGAGCCTTGAGCACATGGACACAGGGGACAATTTCCTGAAAAGAACACCAATACCTTTCGCTCTAAGATCAAGAATTGACAAATGGGACCTCATAAAATTACAAAGTTTCTGTAAGGCAAAAGATACTGTCAAAAAGACAAAACAGCAACCAACAAATTGGGAAAAATCTTTACCAACCCTACATCTGACAGAGGGCTAATATCCAATATATACAAAGAACTCAAGAATTTAGACTCCAGAGACCCAAATGACCCTATTAAAAAATGGAGTACAGAACTGTGATGGTTTGTATATGCTTGTCCCAGGGAGTGGCACTATTAGAAGGTGTGGCCTTGTTGGAGGAAGTGTGTCACTGTAGGGTTGGGCTTAGAGATCTTCCTCTTAGATGCCTGAAGATGCCCAGTCTGTTCCTGGATTACTTTGGATAAAGTCATAGAACCCTCAGCTCCTCCTGCACCATGCCTGCCTGGATGGTGCCATGCTTCTGCCTTGATGAAAATGAACTAAACCTCTGAACCTGTAAGCCAACCCCAAGTAAATGTCTTTTATAAAACTTGCATTAGCCATTGGTGTCTGTTTACAGCAGTAAAACCCAACCTAATACAGAAGTTGGTACCAGGAGTGGGGTATTGTTGTGATAGGCCTGACCATGCTTTTGTTTGGAAGAATGCTTGTTTTGGAACTTTGGATTTGGAAAGTCATGGAATACTTTAAGTGGGTCTTAATGGGCTAGTCTAGTAGGAATATGGAAGTCAGTGGTATTGAGGGTCATTTGAACTGTGTAGGCCTGATGGCCCAAAAGGTTTCAGTGGAGAAGAACTTTCATATGTGGTTGAGAGACTGTTTTTGTGATGTTTTGGTGAAGAACATAGTTTCTTTTTGCCATTTTCTGAAGAGACTGCCTAAGGCTAAGAAAAAGAGATGTATACTAATTGCATTGACAAAGGAAGTCTCTTTTTTTCTTTTTTTTTGTTTTTTTGAGACAGGGTTTCTCTGTGTAGTCCTGGCTGTCCTGGAACTCTCTTTGTAGACCAGGCTGGCCTCGAACTCAGAAATCCTCCTGCCTCTGCCTCCCAAGTGCTGGGATTAAAGGCGTGTGCCACCACTGCCCGGACAGAGGAAGTCTCAAAAAAGCCCAACAGGGACTTTGTTCTCTGGTTAAGTCTGATGAAGAGCATTTTGAACAAACATAGCAAGCTGAGAAAGGAAACATACAGAATATAAAATTTGAGTATTAAAGGGGCACCAGGAAGTGAAATGGAGCTGAATTCAAGGGTTTTAAACTGAATTAAGGAAGTAGTGACTTTGAGGCAAGATTCCTCCCAGCTAAATTTAGGTTCAGGCATGGTAGTACAAGCCTTTAATCCCAGGAGACAAAGATAAACAGATCTCTGAGTTGAAGGCCAGCCTAGAACAGAGAAAATTCTTGGTGACGAAAAATTTAATTCCATACTTGGTAGACCACACCTTTAATCCCAGTGCTTAGGAGACAGGCATACAGATCTCTGAATTCAAAGTCAGTCTATAGAGCAAGATCCAGGACAGCCAAGCTTAGGCAGTGAAGGAGTTGGAATAAAGGTAGCTAGTGATAATGTAATAGAACAAGGGGGCCAATGTTTCAGCTCCTGTAAACAGCAGAACTCAGCAGCTTAGGCCATGTGTCTCTGGCTTTATATTCAAGAGGAGAAGGAGACTATTGGGACAATTGATGCTGGTTAGCTGGAGCTAAGAAATTAGTGGTGATTAAGAAAAAACCAGCATCACTTAGGTGATATTTTCTGGGAAGTGTTTCCTGAGAGCACAAAGAAGCTGTGTTCCAGATAGAGCCAAGGTTGTACCTCATGCTGCAGCTGTACTTGGTAATGTGTAAGAATAATTCAGGTGGTACTAGTTTTGAAGGCATGAAGGCATCATGAAGAACAGCTGAGGTTTGGCACTGTGAGAGGCCATGGAAGGCCATTGGTGGAAGTGCAGCTTCAGTTGTAGTTGACAGTCAAGGACTGAAGGGGTCATGCAAAGGAGTTGAGGCTTGATACCATGATGACAGCCTATGAGAGGCTTTGGTGAAGCATAGTTGCAGTAGAAGACCCTAGCATATTGGAGATGCCAGTACCATGGGATGACCACCAAGAACAGCAGTAGCAGTGAATGGATCAACTTGAACAGAGGGCAGAGCTGGAGAAGTGACACCAGCCCTTTGGAGATGCACAGAAGATCATGTGTGGAACTCAGACATTGGAACAAGAAGCTGTGAAGCTGAAGTTGACTTGGGGACCCCAAGATGTTAAAGATGCCAGAGACACAGGATGTCTGCCAGGAAAGTTGCTAACAGAGAGTGGAACCAGCTCAGGAGAAAGAACTTTGTTGCAGTTAACAAAGATAAAAAGGGAGTTGAAGATTTGAAGACTGCTTTGCCATCAGACATGGTGATGCAGAGTATCAAGACTGCCCAGCTGGTTTCCTGTCTTGTTTTAGGATTACATTTAAGTGATTGGATGAATCTCAGAAGAGACTTTGAACTTTGGACTTTTAACACTGTTGAGAATACTATAGACTGTAGGGACTTTTGAAGTTGGACTAAATATATTTTGCATTATGCTATGTTTAGGTATGGCCCCCATAGACTCATGTTTGAACAAGCCTATGGGTACCAGGGAGTGGAATGTGATGGTTTGTATATGCTAGTCCCAGGGAGTGGCACTATTAGAAGGTGTGGCCTTGTTGGAGGAAGTGTGTCACTGTAGGGTTGGGCTTAGAGATCTTCCTCTTAGATGCCTGAAGATGCCCAGTCTGTTCCTGGCTTCCTTTGGATAAAGTCATAGAACCCTCAGCTCCTCCTGCACCATGTCTGCCTGGATGGTGCCATACTTCTGCCTTAATGAAAATGGACTAAACCTCTGAACCTGTAAGCCAACCCCAAGTAAATGTCTTTTATAAAACTTGCATTAGCCATTAGTGTCTGTTCACAGCAGTAAAACCCAAACTAATACAAGAACTAAACAAAAAATTTTCACCTAAGGACTATCAAATGGCTGAGAAGCACCTAAAGGAATGTTTAGCATCCTTACTCATCAGGGAAATGAAAATCAAGACAACTCTGAGATATCACCTCACACCAGTCAGAATGGCTAAGATCAAAAACTCAGGAAACAGCAGGTGCTGGGGAGGATTTGGAGAAAGAGGAATACTCCTCCACTGCTGCTAGGATTGCAAGCTGATACAACCATTCTGGAAATCAGTCTGGCGGTTCCTCAGAAAACTGGGCATGATACTATCGGAGGACCCCGATATACCACTACTGGGCATATACCCAGAGTATTCCCCAGCATGTAGTAAGGATATATGCTCCACTCTTTTCATAGCAGCCCTATTTATTATAGTCAGAAGCTGGAAAGAACCCAGATGCCCCTCAACTGAGGAATGGATACTTTAAATTTCATATATTTACACAGTATTTTCTCAGCTATTAAAAACAATAAATTTCATGAAATTCTTAGGCAAATGGGTGGAACTGGAAAATATCATCCTAAGTGAGGTAACCCAACCACAAAAGAACACACATAGTATTCACTCAATGATAAGTGGATATTAGCCCAGAAGCTTGGAATACCCAAGACACAATTCGTGTATCAAATGATGCCCAAGAAGAAGGAAGGAGAGGCCCCTGGTCCTAGAAAGGCCAGATTCAGCAGTGTAGGGGAATATCAGGCCAGGGAAAAGGGAGGGTGTTGCTTGGGGAACAAGGGGAGGGGAGTTGGTTTATGGGACTTTCGGGGAGGGTGGAACCAGGAAAGGGGAAATGTAAATAAAGAATATGTCTAAGAAAACATGAATGAAAGAAGAAATAATTACAAAATTAAAAACAATAAATTGGGGTCTGTTTGTGCTTTTGAAGGCAGTCTCTCTGTCTCAGTCTCTGTCTCTGTCTCTGTCTCTCTCTCTCTCTCTCTCTCTCTCTCTCTCTCTCTCTCTCTCTCTCTCTCTCTCTCTGTCTTTCCATTACATCCTGATCTCTGCCCCACTCCCTCTCACTCCCTCATACAATCCCTCACCCCATCTCAGCCTGCCCTTCTCTGAGATGGTGGAGCTATTCCCCCATCCTGGTAAGGAACCAGATCTTTTGGGTTCATACTTCATCTTAGAGAATCTGACCTAAGGTTGAATTTAAGTTAACTAAGAGGCCATAACCTAGCACCAGTTTCCAGGCTACTCCCAACAACACCTGTGTTTCACGCCAGTTTCCAGGTTATTCATCGACAATTCTGCAACCCCAGATTACAAACCTGGCCCTTCACTTCATAACAACCACAAATCAGGAGGGAAGCAGAAATTAAGTTTACATTTTGCTCCTAGCACCAGGCAATTATGAGCCCCCAACACCAATCAGATGTGTACCAGGCTAGATCCTCACTTCTTGCCTCTAAAAATTCCTTGCCTAAAACTGGGATCGGGACTCCCTCCAGACTACATGAGAGACAGTAGTGTGGCCTAGGCTTAACCTTGAAAAAAGAGACCCTATTGCTGTTGCATTGGAATTGGCTCCTGGGTGGTCTTTTGGTGTTCATGAACATTTCCTGGCACAAAACTGGTACATTAGGTCTCTGCGGGTCTAGGAGCATCCTCTTCCACCGAGGACAGATAAGGCATCCTGTCTAGAAGAACATATCCCACAGACAGTCGAGAACATTTGTGTATAGGTAGCAGAGGACACCCATATCTGACCTCAGTAACCCAAACCCAAAAGACATGCATGACATGTGTTCAGTTATACATGGTTATCAGCCAAAAAAAAAAACAAAAAAACAAAACAAAAAAAAAAAACAGGTAGCATGCTAAACTCCACAGAAATAAAGAAAATACCAAGAAGGAAGGCACAGCATTGAAGTTTGAATCTCTCGTAGAGGGGGAAATAAAATAGTTTTAGGAGGGAAAATGCAGGAAGGGAACTTAGTGGGAAAGGGAATGGGAAGGGATGGGGTCGGAGTGATGGACAGATGGCCAAAAGAATCAATGGAAATCTGCAATTGGAAGGGATAGGGAGGTGAGGGGGACATCTTGAGAATATACGTATGTTAGGGGGTTTCCGAATATCAATAAGGGTGACCGTAGCTTTGACTCACAACATTGGGGATATGGAACCAGGCCACCTCACATAGCCATGCAGAAACCTCAAAGGAGCGAGAGAGTCACCAAACTACTCACAAAACTTTTGACCAAGAATAGCCACAAATAGTCTAAAGTATCTTGGTGTAACTCTAACCAAGCAAGTGAAAGGGCTATATGAAAAAAAAAAAAAAACTTAAAAAAAGTTGCTGATAAAAGAAACGGAGGATCAGAAGATGGAAAGATCTCTCATACTCATAAATTGGTGGTTATTAACATAGTGAAAATGGTCATCTGATCAAAACCAATTTACAGATTCAATATGATACCCATCAAAATTCCAACAAAATGCTTTGACAGAGCAATTCTCAACTTCATGTAGAAAAACAAACAAACAAACAAACAAACAAACAAACAAACCAGAATGGTTAGAACAATCCTGAACAATAAAAGTACTTCTGGATGTATCACAATCCCTGACCTCAAGCTGTACTACAAAGCAATAGTAATACAAATTGCATGGTATTGGTATAGAGTGATAACAGGAATTGAATCAAAGACCCTGAAATCAATCACACACCTACAGACACATGATTTTTGGCAAAGAAGGCAAAAACATACTACAGGAAAAAGAAAGCATCTTTAACAAATGGTGCTTGTCTAACTGGATGTCTGCATTTAGAATAAATGAAAATATACATCCATATCTATCACCCTTTGCAAAATCCAAGTTCAAGTAGATTAGAGACCTCACCCAAAAACCAGATATATTAAATCTAATAGAAGTTAAAGTGTTGAAATAGCCTTGAACTCATTGGTACAGGAGACAACTTCCTGAACAGAGCACCAATGGCTCAGTCTCTAAGATCAACAGTTTATAAATGAAACCTCATGCAACTGAAATGCTACTCTCTGCTTAGGTCTGCTAAGAGGTGAGCACCCTTTCTTTCTGAGACTCATGATATCATTGGGTTCTGCTTTACCACAACTCCATAGTAATAGGAGCGGCTCGCCATGAACTGAAGCCTCAAATCGCATCTTTCTAACTTTTAATTTTCTTTTCTCATTTTATATTTTGTGACCACAAGGAAGCACAGATGATTCGAATAATCCATCATGTGGGAGAATAACATCTTAGTCTCTTGTGTGGCTAAGGTAAAATATCTAAGACTTTGTAGCTCATAAATATCATAAATTTCTTTATCACCTTTCTAGAGATGTCCAAGATAACCTTGTGTTAATGCATCATCTAAAAGTAATATACAAATTATGCAAACTTACATGGAAGAAGCAATTGACTGTCAAAAGAGGGTTAATCCCCATTCATAAGGCATTAATCATAAATAATTGTCAACCAAATTCACCAATCTTCTGGAATTTCTCATACAAAATCATTTATTATTTTATATCACTAAATGTAGGTGGTTTATTTCAAATTATATGTATATTATAATACTTGCTTGGAAAATAAGTAGCTGATTGATTCAGACAATCATATCTGTAAAATGCTATATTCCAACCAATGGACTATTTTGATGGTAAAATAGGAAAACTTTTAATAAATTAAAATATAGTGTTAGCTAAATGTTGTTGTGAATAATAAGTAGCCTAACAAACCAAATGAAAAATAATATCAAGGCATTATTAAATAAAATAATTCATAATTGGTTGAATTAAGTTCCTAGAGAGTAAATTTAGGGACCTTTACATGAATATATATATATGTGTGTGTGTGTGTGTATACATATATATTCAATTAGTTTATATCTTTAAATCTTTACTAATTAAAATAATGAAGAATGGATATATTCAACTTAGTAGCTTTTCATTTATAAAAGCATACTCTGACTTCTAATTTTATATATTTTTTATGTTGCTGTTAGCTACACAATCACCAATGTTCTTAGTCCATTACTGAAGTTTTCTCAAGAAAATTTCTTCTTCTTTTCCAAATGTATTTTGTTTAACTCAGAAACAGCCAGACTGGCTTTATTTTTAAATGTGGATGTTATAGACTGCGATAGCACTGATGTTATAATTATGTTTGGATCTTGGCAGAAAGCAAAAGTAAGGATCATCAACAAATGTTGCCAGCCAGGCATCTTCCCAACTCGTTTACAGCAGGTCTGAGGTATATTCTACTATCATAAGATACTATTTGTTCTCGTTTTCCTTCCTTCCTTTTTATGTTTTGTTTTGTGACAACATCTCACTACGTAGCACAGACTAACCCTAACTTGTAGCAGTTTTCTTCCTTAAAATTCTGAGTCCCAGGATTTCAGATATGTATGTGACACCCAGGTTACCCTCATTCATTCACAAGGAATAAATTTAGTTAGCATTTGTTTGCCTTCATTCATTGAACTAGTAAGGTGTGAGGCTGGCATTCAAAATCAGGTCATTTAACTCTGGGGATTTAGCCTTGAAAAATGAAGAACAACAGCAATCAACTAAAAGGAGTTAAATTTCATGAGCATTCCAATTCCAGTGCTTACATGGAAGGCCCGGGTTAAACCACATGAGTCAGACAACAAACCCAAAAGTCATAATATAGGGGAGGGAACAGATATGGATGCAGAGGGGGGATTGACAGGGAAAAGAGGGGTATCAGTGATGATAGAAGGAGAGAGAAATGAGAGTACATTACATACATGTATGAAATTGTTAAAGAATATAAAGTTGCTTAATAAAAAATTTTACTTAGAATATTAACAGGTTATTTTTTATCTTTCTGCACATTTCAGCTTTAATGTTATTTTCACTTTAAACTTAATTCAAGTGTAAAGGAAATAATTTAAAACCAGTGGTTATTTTGTATAAAAATATATATATATATATATAAAAATATAAATTTCCCACTATAGTTATGTAAAATACTATAGAAGAGTCAATGTTACCTTGTGAAAGACCAAACAATCCAGGAGCTGTCAGATATCCAACAAACAGCCTTCATATGAGAAACAGGTGTGCTTGGAAAACACTTGCATTTAACCCCAAAGATCAGTATGGCCTGCTTATTATGCAGTAATTCAAAGCCCAAAACTGTGCACCTAAAATCCTTTTTAACTGATCCACACTCCACAAGTATAGTTACCTTGTAGACACAGCTTCATTGATTCCTGCGTTATCAGCATGAAGAACCATCGTGGAGAGGTTTAGAACATTTGCATGCTATTAATGTGACTCCTCATATCCTTTTACTGACTGTACAAACAGGACTCTTCATAGTTAATCTTATATCTTTAATAGATAACATACATTTTTATATTAAAATGTCCATTTATAGGATTGATTTGAAAAATAATTTTTAGTCAATTCTTGAAACTTCAGGAGAAAAGAAATGCAAATTAATCTAAGACCCATTTTAAAACTAATTACATGAGGGCAACGTGGAATACCAATAACCCCATTCCATCTACCTGAGGATTGTTTTAAAAAAAATGCTTGATGATTGCATAGTTCTTTTCTCTTAATCTTTGTCCTTCCCTAAACTTATTTTCTTCCATGCCGCTCCCATACCACAAAGCCTCAATTTTCTGAAAACATCTCTTAGAAGGAGAAAAATCAGCAAGATTTAATTAAAACGTTTGAGTAATGCTTTGGTTTCCAGAAGTTGGAATTGACTCCTGAATTTATTAACCACATCAAAGCTCTAGAAATGAATAGCATGTCTACCAGCCCAGCATCGATTCGGGCCACCTAAGGAAATAGTGTTCCACTCATTCTTTCTCTCCCTTACTTTTTTATTGAGTGTCCCTCAGGCATGAGCTCACTTATTTTTAATTCTCTAGAATATGGTATGCAATTACTGGAACACCACCTTCATGAAATTTATCTAATTATGAGTACCATAAATTTCTTTGGGATTTTATTATAACTTGTTTTAGTGTAATTTATGATAACAAACAAACAAATAAACAAAAAGAAAACCAAATCAAATCAGAACTGAACCACTTGATAGATGTTTGCAGCTGACAAATATGTCTACATCCTAGACACTGATTTAAAATTTAGATTCATATTTGAGAGTGAATATGTTTGATTATTGTTACCAAAGAGTAGTTAATGTAATTGGTGGGATATGTACTTAGTCCCTGTGCATTTTAGTCAAAGCTTTAGAATATTTGGTTATTTCTCAATGCTAGAGCTTTAGATATGCATTAAGTAACCATTAAATAACAATTTATAAACTGGAACACTTTTTATTAGGAAAAATAATTAATTGAAACTCAAAATTTGCATGATTAGAAAATAATATAATGGTTATTTTGCTATAATGATTGAAGAAAAAAATAATGATGTGTATTTGTAAAGTGAAGATGGATGCATTACACTTAATATTAGTGTGTGTATGTATTCCTTGTTTGTAAAGTATAACAAAGTCTGATCTTATGTCCCCTGAATGTCAGATGAAAGTAAGACACAGATTCAGAGTAATGTTGTTGTAGGGACACCAAATTCTGCTCAAGACACCTGAAGACCAAGTTCTCAGCACAAAAGAGATTTTTTTTTTTTTACCCCCAGAGGGACAAAGGACAGGGATAATGGATAAAAATGTGGAATGGAGGAACACAGAGCAGGGTAAGGGAACAAAAGAAAGGGAAGGAAAAGAAGGGAGATAAGCAAGGAATATTTGTCCCATGATGGGGGACAGAGAACTGCCTCTAGATAGACAAATGGCAGTTTATAAAGCTAAAAGGGGAAACCCAGTGTAGGATATGGTGTTTAATTTTAATTGGGCACGAAAATTAGATTTGCTTGTGGGTCTTTTTATTGCTGGACTTCAATACTTTGATAGCTGGACCTTAGTAGTTAGCCTCAGGGGAGAAAGGGGCCAAATAAGGGAATGGATGTTAGGGACTAACTTCAGGAATGTAATCTAACAGCTTTTAGCAAAACATGTTTTGCCATGATCAGGCTGAGTAGAGTCTTTTCAGTTGTATTTTAGCTTTGTTATATAAACATCAGTCATTATTGGAAAACGTGGACATTTTCCCATTCAGTAACAAAGTGTGAGAGAACATTATGAAGCCAGGAATCAAGTCCCTATTGTAAACAGCCCTTAGCATGAAGTTTTGTAAATAGCAGTGGGTATTTTATAGTACCTGATTATTGCTGTTGCAATGTATTTTAACTGGAAAATATCGTCCTTAGTGAGGTAACCCAATCACCAAAGAACACACATGGTATGCAGTCACTGATAAGGGGATATTAACCCAGAATCTCGGAATACCCTGGACACAATTCGCATATCAATAGATTTCCAAGAAGATGGAAGGAGAGACCCCTGGCCCTGGAAAGACTGGATGTAGGGGAATGCCAGGACAGAGAAGCAAGGGGGTTGAATGGGGAAAAGAGGGAGGGAAGGGGGCTTATGGGACTTTTGGGGAGGGAGGAAACGGGAAAGGGGAAATCATTTGGAATGTAAATTAAAAAAAATAGAGAAAATAAAAACAAAAAAAAAACCAAAACAAAACAAAAAACAAAAACAAAAAACCCCCCAAAAAACAAAAAAAAGATTTATTGTACATTTAAAAATATATACCCACACACATATATATGTATACAAGTACATGTATTCACTTGTGTGTGCGTGTGTGTATTCTCAAGGTGAAGAGCATATCTGATCTCCTGGAGTTGGAGCCACAGGAGTTTGTTACATGCTGGACATGGTGCTGGAAACCAAGCATAGGTCCTCTGGAAGAACAGCATGTTCCCTTAACTGCTAAGCACTCTCTCTATCTAGTCTTCATTTGCCTTCAGATTAATGATACTAATATCCTTGTGTCAATTATGTTTAACAGTGATAGCACTTCATGCTATATTTATAACGTTAGTATATCCTCGAAAACCAAAAATAATTCAAGGTTTTATTGGAGTGCTTGTGTTGCACAAGGAATATAATATAGAGCAATAAGCATGAAGTCTGCTGAAGCCACACATTTTTTTTAAAGATTTATTTATTTATTATATGTAAGTACACTGTCGCTGTCTTCAGACACACCAGAAGAGGGCATCAGATCTCATTACCGATGGTTGTGAGCCACCATGTGGTTGCTAGGATTTGAACTCAGGACCTTCGGAAGAGCAGTCAGTGCTCTCAACCACTGAGCCATCTCTCCAGCCCCCTCCCTGACATTTTTTTATCACTGTCCAATCATGAAGGCAGAAACAAGGTGAAAGGCTGGAGCAAAGGGAAGTGTAAGACAAGATGATTAGAGGGGAGAGATAGGGGATGACTCAGCAGTTGAATTTCTTTATTCATATGTGAAAGTCTATTAGGAATTAGGATAATTTTTTACTAAACTGATTACTTCCTGTAAGTTCATATGACAATGCATGCAGCTAAGTAATCAGATACAACGATAACCATTAGCAAGAAAAAGTAGCAATGAAAATAAACAGATAATTCGTCCATGGTATTTTATTTTCTTTGTCTGTGGTCAAGGCCAAACTGTTTTTTCCACCATTCCAGTGCTTTAAAGAATTATATTTACTACTAAACCAAAATAACATTATTTAAAAGTATATTGTCTCTTTGCAGACTCTGGAGAAACTGATTGTGTTTCCTACAATATTTTTTACTCAACATGGCACAGTGATCAACAATAATCAGATATTAATTGTGAGAAAGAAGGCAGAATAGATGTTACATGTGTGAATCTTCTGAAACTCATGAATTAATATGATATAAAACAGCCGAGTCAAAAAAGAAAATAAACAGATAGTATCCCAAGAGAAAGCCTATAGATTTAGGAGATGTTAAATATATCTAGTAAGTTCTAGTACTTATGAGAATACTGATATTCACATTAACTGATACTGTTTCTATGACAACAAACATCTTTCAAAATGTACTAAATTCCTACCCCTTCCTTCTTCTTTCCTCTCTTCTCCTCTCTCTACTTTCTTCTTCCTCCTCTTCTATTTCCCTCTTTTCCCCAATCTTTTGAAATAATTTTCATCTTGACCTTGCTTCTAGTATTTGGCTTTATAGAATATTTTTCAAAATGCTCTTCTAAAAGATACCAGATAAAAAGGTAGACTCAGAATTACATTTATACTTTCATGAATATTTCAGTGTAAATATGTTTCAAATGATGCAAATGGTACATCTTTTACATTGCATATCAGAATCTATAAAATATATGTCAGAATAATATAGTTATGTAAATATGTGTATATGCTGATACATGTATATGTCTGTTAATAAGCAGAAGGAAAGATAGTCAAAATTAAAATGTTTCTCATTTGTGATGGGAGTTTGAAGAAAGAGAAGCAGACCTCTAAGGCCTGAGAATGGGAAGCATCTAACGGATAGGTAAATGCATACAGGAGGGAAGGAATTCAAGTTTCACAGTGAGGTTATGGCAATTGTCCATCCTTATAATTTCCCTTTCAAACCTCATCTGCCTTAGGTCTTCTGGGATACTACACACACTGGAGAAAGGTGATTAATCAAAACACTTTGTTAAAAGCACTACCTTCCAGAGACCATACAAAGGAACAAGGTTGTGAATTTGCATTTGTAAAAGTTGGACTCCTTTAAATTTGTAATTGATGTGAATATGCTTTGAATATTGTATTTATATGTCAGCATGCAAATCCATATATATTTAGTATAATCATATGTTCGAATGTATGCATACATACAAATATATTTAAAAACACATATGTATGTCTGTGTATATATGCATGTACACACAAAGATAATGAAAATATTCCCATTAACCTATTGAAATTAAACTTCAAATAAAAAATACCTTTTATATAAGTATTATGTAAGTCAACTCTTTGTCATACTGAGATGTAATAAGATAATGAATTGTCACCTTAATGTAACGAGAGTGTACTATGGTTTGTTTGTCTACACTACACAGAAAGCTTTGGGTGTTTTTCTGTTGGCCTAAGAGATCAGAGAATGGCATCTGACTGCTGTGCAAAGAAAAAGCTGTGAAACCCCCAGCAGCAGAAAAACAGCACAAGCACGAGGCAAAAGGACAGAAGGACTAAGAACTCAAGAAGCTTTGATTATATAGTAACACCTCTGGGCTCCTAACAATGCTCTGAACAAGGTCAGGCAGATCAACTGTCAAAAGTAAACAGAGAGTAACAGACTATTTATCTGTAACTTAGGAGAGCAAGTCTTCCAACACCATTATTGTATCTATGGTAGAGACTCAAGGGCAAACAGAGTGTTAAAGGTGTTCCTCTTTAAAGGAAGAAGGAAACACCTTCAGACACACTGTCATTAGGGGCCATGTCATGTGGAAGGTAGCAGGGTAATTAGATGCAGGCACCAAAATCACTACTTTGGAGACAAAATTACAACTTATGATTGGACAATTGAAAGCCAAGCACACATAGATAAAAGAACACAGTGGCCTAGAATATATTGTCCAAGTTATGATTGTTCTAAGGCAATTATGCACATTATTTCGTTTTCTGGACTGGTCACTGTAGAATTTGAGGTCATAGTTCTAGTATCTGTTGCTCTGATCATTGTTCCTTTGTATGTTCAGTCTCTTAATATCTTAATATGAAAAACATTGCTAAATGCATTAAAAAGTTCTTGGGTACTGTCAGGCACAGCATAAAACTATGTCAGACAACACACTAACAATGATCCTGGCTGTAGTTAGGTTTAAACTTCAAACACAATAAAACACCTAGATGCCTAAAAACAATTAGTATGAAAAGCACTGCTTCCTGTCAAGGACGTGTCAAAGACTTGTACCAAAACATAGGGAATTGGATTTCTGAAGGTCAGAAACGGTTATACAGCTATACTTTAATCACTATACTAATTACTCTGCCACTAGACCTAATTTAGAATTTAAGGATGTAGATAGTTAAAATTCTGACAGCCATCTTTACCATCAACTCTATATTAATAATTTTATACCATTTTTACTACTTCAGCCTAATGTTTAATTCACTAAACTACACAAGTTTTAGGAATGAGATCGGCAAAGAATTTGGGGGAAATGGTAACTACATGGAATGGTTAACCCAGAACAATGGTTTACAAAAATGAATAAGTCAACAAACATACGGAAAAAATCTTTTGCTTAGGAACCCCATTGTGAATACATGGTCACAGGAGCAACCTGTTTGAAAGGCTTCCACATGAGCGCTTGTTTTTGTACAAAGGACATTGAGAAGGAAATGATGCAGAAAACAATGGAATTGTTCTTGTAAGAGAATTAATTTGCTGCAAACTCAGCTGCAGCTTGGGGAACTCTCATCCCTGGGTCCAGGATGCTTGCTTTCTGAAAAATACTAGTATCTAACAGAAGTGCACTCTGATCTTGCTCAATTAAAATTTATATTTAATCACCAGTGTAATTTGGTGATGTTGTAGGTAGGCCCATTTGTATGTGAGTAAGAGACAAAATAATGATACTTTGAATAGGAATGCATTGTTTAGGTTATATATCTAATCACTCTCCTTACCCAGTTCACATTCACACAATGACTTAAGCTGGGTGTAGTTCAGGTCTGCATATTCTACCTTAAAATATGTTGAAATTTGAGCTAATGGATGATACAGAACCATTAACCAGTCACGGCTTCAAACATCAAGTGTATTGGTTGTGAAATGAAGGAAGCATCACGGGTTGGCTGCAGGTTGCTCTCCCCAGACACCATCACTCACTGTTATTGATGATGAGAATTGCCAGAGGGATCAATTCAATCCATCTTTTTCACACATTGCTAGGATATAATGAATACTCAGCCTGTCTTGCTACTCATCTTTGCAAAGAAACTTCTGCTTTCTGATGGCTGTAAACATGTACATTAGCAGTGCGTGAACTTGAATGACAGAGGTCCTTCATTTATTATGAAGGTATAAGAGAAATTCTATAGGATAAACACATACTTATTCATTCCAATATTCCTATTTCTTCTATGCTACTCCTGCTCCTTCTAGCCACACAGGCTTGAAGTTGCATAAGTTAATATCACTATTAGA
This sequence comes from Tokudaia tokunoshimensis, assembly GCA_036184795.1. Classification (NCBI taxonomy): domain Eukaryota; kingdom Metazoa; phylum Chordata; class Mammalia; order Rodentia; family Muridae; genus Tokudaia; species Tokudaia tokunoshimensis. The sequence goes on from BTHU01000003.1 coordinate 19,693,989, forward strand.
CTCTTCTATATTTCTATATATCTTTTCATATCTTCTATATTCTTTATATATGAATAATAATGCATATTTCTCCATACTCAATTACTGAAGAATGTTTCCTTAAAGGTATTCTGATCTTAAGAGAATTATTTTGCACGAATACAAATACTACTGAAAATTTATTAAAGTGTATTTTACACTGCAGTATTTTTAATGTGGTTGGTATAGGATAATAGATAGTGCATGTCCATGTCTTAGAGTGGATATCTGCTGCAATTGTAGACAACCAGTATTCATATCTGCCAGGAAGATGGGTACTTAGGCCATTGGGTAAAACTACCATTTTAAAAGCTTTGAAAAGGGAAAAATGCCTGAAAACAGTTTTTATGAGAACAACATTTTTTTTGTCATTGATTCCTTATGAAATCACTGAGATAAAGTGTTATCTAATTGCAAAGATTCAAATTAATCCAGAGAATACCAATTAAGTGGTAGTCAGAACATCTTTTGTCTGCTTCCCATTTACCCTGTCTTAAATTTATTATCACAAATATAATACTGGGTACAGTGAATATAAAGCCAATCACAGAACTTTTCAGGATAATCTTCCAGGCATTTAGCAGCCTTTAGCCATATGGGTTTCAAATATGTAGTTCCAAAATGGCTCTTATCCATATACATTTATGGAGAAAATTTTTAAAAAGGAAAATCTATTTGGGTGATTTTAAGGATAAGTGTTAACAACTCTTACACTGAGTGTGCCATGGACCAGATATCGCCCATGTTCTGCCAACTGAGTACAGACAGGAGGGCCTTTTAGTAGTGAGTGCATGTTATCAACAGCAATCATAAATATCAACAAAAATGGGCTATTTTAATTTTTCTTTATTGACAAATTTAAATTCACTATAAATATTTTTTGACTCAGTACTATTACTTATTAGGGCCCAAGTAGCTCACACCACACATGCTGTTCTCAGAGACCTGAGTTCATTCTTTGGCTGAGTATGGGGATAGTCTCTGGACATCAGGTGATGTCTGCATACCTGTTGCAACCATGCTTTGTTCTGAGTGCAGCAAACCTGGGATCTTACTTCTGAGGATGTAGTCAGACCAAAAGGAGGGTCCAGCTCTGAATCAGAGGTCAGGGGTGCAGGATGAAGTAATAGGCTTCCTCTTTATAGTGTTGGCTCCTCAGCTTCTTAATCTTCTGCCTCTCCCACTATTTTTGTTTTCTCACATCATCATCTGAGATTCTGATTATCAGAGCAGCAGACCAAAGCAATTTGGGCTTTTCATACTGTGTTGTATCTTCTAAAGACTTGGAGAGAGCTGTGGAATAAGCAAACAGGAGGAACGTGAGAAAATGATGTTTAAAAAGAGATCCTGCATTCAGTGAATTTAAGCAAAGTTTGATCTTGACACTATTTCTTCTTTTCTTGATTTCTTTTGAAATGAAAATATACAATTTGGAAGTTAGCATTCAAAATGTAGTAGTAGAAGAATCACAAGTTCTACATTAAGCTTTTATCATGTCAAGAAAATCATAATTACCATGAATCTATACAATACATTCATTATAAGTGTTTTCTATTGTTGAAACTCATAATCTTGGAAAATCCTCTTGGGACAGGTTCTCTTAAAATATCATCTTAAGGACTTCAGTGACCAAGGGAAAGAGTGTCTGGAATATATAAAATAAACTCAATAATATTACTAGAGAAAACTCAAAGAAATAACAAGGATAGTGCTTTTCACTTTAATATTTTAACAATTAAAGGTGAGATATTCATACAGAAGCTAATTTATCTGCCAGCTTTCTACTGCATAATGACAATCAGTTTCATTTGAGCTATGAGAAACTTGGAGCACAAACATAATTACAATTCCAGAAACTTTACAATCCTGCACTATGTCATAATTAATTTATGCATAGTAGATCAACTCTTTGATCTGTTTTTCAAGGGGTGTATTTCATTTTAAAAGAAAACAGCATCTTCCAATAACTATGTATGAGACTTTTAATGATTAGAATTTCTGTCATAATTCTTGACTACTGTCAGTAAGATACAGTAATTAATGAATAAGTTAGTTGCTTTTAATGTTCCACAGTTTAGTGATATACAACTTTCAGTGTCTGAGAATCTTTTAGAGTTGTGCCTAGATGAACAGTCTTCTGATATATTACCTCTTTGGCAAGAGTATAATAGCCAGAGAACAATTACTAGCTTTGTGAGGATGGCATTTTATCAATGGAACTTCCATTAAGTTAGCCTTCCATCTTGTTAATGTCATGCTCCCTTTTCAGGACCTTGACATCACTATAATGTGTCAGTGTATGGGGAGAAATGTACTTTTTAAGTACCAGAGATATAAATGTGTATTCTCATCTCTGGCAAATTTGTATTCAAAGCTTCCCTACTGAAGTAATTTTAAGGACTACACAGGAATAATATAGATATAAAAAGTTTATCACTCTGACAGGAGAAACACTAGCTACCCAACTGCTTGTTAACATTCACTCTTTACATATGCCATTTCCAAAACAGTAGTTTATTACAGCGTTTCTTCTGGTACAGTCAGCATTCTCTTTTGCTTGCCCTAATGGGAGATCTTAATCTGAATTAAGCAGAATATTCATAAAGATGGCATTTTAAATAACAATTTCCTGTATATAAAGAGTCATCTTATTAGTGAAACATGAAGGGTTTTAAAAGGTGAACTGGTCTTTATTCTTATGTGATATGATTGCCAGTGAATAGTGAAGGAAGCAGGGCATCAGGAAGTCTAGAGTGTAATAACTCTGCTCTCCTGAATAAGCATAAATGCTAATGTAAGTGGTTGTATGTGCATAACACCAAAAAGATGCACCTAAAATGGAATGCTTTAGGAGATTTCTCATTGACTGTAGTACATGTAACTAGTCAGAAATATTTCTTTTACTTCCAAGAAATTATTCACTTTGATAAAGCTAAAAAAAAAATATCTGTCTACACAACAGGTGATGTCTCATTGAACTAGGAAACTATTAAGGCTCCTTCAATAAATCTTCATCTAAATTCTTTACTCAGTACATATACTGTAGCTGTAATGTGTTTAATGTGTGTACTGGCTGTACATTAAAGATGGTAAAAAATAATTCAAGTTATTATTTTATTTATACACAAGTAATAAAAAGTCACTTATTAAAGAAACTGTACTGTTATATTCAGCTGTATTATTCTCTCTCTTTTTACTTACTTACTTGGTCTGAAATGGGTATATTAGTTCTTCCTACAATCATATACCTTTCCAGATAATTCCATTGTTCTGTAAAGAAACACTTCAATAATATAAAACATCCCCTCCAGATATTGCAATGGATGGAGGACCAAAGATTGTTTAATACAAATCTATTTTTGGGGAATGCTTTAGTTTTAACCACGTTTTGGAAAGTTCATTTACAGGTAAGTTGGTATCGTGGCTTTATATCAAGCAGGCATATCCAACCTATAGCTTGCAAGGTTCATGTAGCCAAGAAGAGCTATAGATATGGTCCCAATACAAAACTGTCATCTCAAAACTTGAGATCTGCTTGAAAACTTGTATGTGTGTTTTGTTTCATATGTTTCCCTGTAGTCTACACACAGGAAAATTTATGATGTTGAACATCAGAAGAAAGGATAGATGCCTACTGCAGTCACTGTTTAACACTCTAAGCATCTAATCTAGTTAAAATGTCTTTCTTTTATTATCAATGTTACCTACATTTCATTCATATAAAGATACCTTTTACAAAAGACAAGACCCTGAATTTCTTGTGTCCACCTCCCCTTTATTTACATTCTTTTCTTACTTGGACTGCTATGTTTTTAGGATTTTACCCACTTTAAAATTCATAGGTAATATTTTTTTTAAATATTTGAATGTTTCTCTGATAAAACTATGGAAGAAGAGCCTGAAAGATTTTAATGGTCAGTGTTTCAGATGCCTCTTGCTAGATAGTATCTTCTAGAAATCACCAAGAAACAGTATTCATGAAAGCTCAATATGCCTACATAAAGACTTGGATAATGACAACACCAGTTGATATCACAGCATGGCCGTGGAAAATCCATAAGCTCTCACCTAACCTTATATATGTGTTCCAAATGTGTACAGCACATGTGTGTATCAGAAGAGACTTGATGTACCCCTGGATCTGGGATTACAGAGAGCTGCCAATATGTATTGTGGAACTGCAACAAGTTTGTCTGTAAGTCAACAAGTGCTCTTAGGTGCTGAGCCATCTCAGCCTCACAATAATATTTTCTTAATGTATATAAAGTACTGCTGTGACCAACCACGTTGCAGTCGTGATTAGGAGCCATGTGTCCAGTTCTCTGATAACAACCTTTGTCATTTAACTGAATATGGTCTTCTTTCACCCAACCTGAACAAATACTATTCATAAAAGTATGCCAATTATTTTTTTTCTCACGAGATTCACTCACACTCTCCCTTGCCTGAAAATTTCAGCAAGTCTTCTACTTTGCTTTCCAGCTCTCTTACCTTACCACTACATATACTAAACTCCCTTGTACAATTCTGACCACTGACATCCTGAATCCTCTCAGTGACACTGTGACTTGAGACTCTCCCACTCCTTGATAATTTACATGTCTCATTTAGTGATGTTTACATCCTTCAATCTATTAGTGTTTAAGTTTTGTGCATATTTTTTGGTTTCTGATTGGAGACACCTTAGCCTTCTAAAGGCACACATTTGCTTACATATGTTTGTACTCATGGTTGTTTCCCTTTTAGATGAACTTAAGATATTTCTATTTGACTTTTCTGAAATATTTACAGGCTTTCCACCAGTTACCCATAATAATTATTGCTTTTGAGGATTTGTCCGGGCTATATTTTGAGCACAGTATGGATTTATAACTAAATTGAAAAAGTACAGCATCGGGGAAGAAAGGTGAGAGTATAGAGGGTATGGTGGAGTTTCTAAACATAGGAAGAGTGAGTGCAGAACAAGAAGAAAAAGTATTATGGAAAGCCAAAACAGACCATTTATCTTATGTCATCATCTCTTGTCAATCAGCAGAAAAGACAATTTTTGCTGGATGCAGCAGAAAATGGTGATAGAAAGGAGTCAAATTTTTTGACCTTAAGGGAAGACATAAAATAATATGGAGGCTTGGATTTTGCTTTTAAAGGATGACTCTGAGTTTAAGTCATTAATGGGGTGGTGGGTCTCTTGGACCAGTTCCTGAATTGAAGGTAGAAGTAAAGATGTCATCAATCTGTCTGTCTCTTACTGGAAACAGCATCAGGAAAAATTCATCACGCATGGAAAGAAAGACAGGCTCTCAAAAGGTGAGCAGAATCATAAGATTTGAACCTTGTGTAATTATGGCATAAAGGGAAAAGTCTTCTGGAGACATTGTATAACCATCTTCACTATCTTTGCCATTAAATGCCCTTTCCGTCTCGCTTATATAACTGTCCTACATCTCAAGAAAAACATGAAATTTTATTAAAAAATTATAGGTCACCATTACCCAGAAAACAATAAGGCACTCTACATTTTAAAAATCAGGCTAAGAGCCTGCCTATAGAAGGATGTAGGCGTTATACTCAGAAAAACAAGCATATAACATGCATATAGAATGATGCAGATGATCAGAAACCGCAGGTTTCAATATGACAAATTTAAAATATTCCAGTCCTTTTCTGTCATATGACATTTTCAGTCATAATGTTCTTTTGCAGTTACAAGGATTTAATCCCTTTAAACATGCTTTTTCCTTCCATCTCCCTTGATTAATTCTAGCTGAATGCGTTGAGGCAAGTTTCAAATCATAGGATGGAATATTAAAGGCATATGGTACTGGCTGATTAAAATTAGGAGATTTCTTTTTTAAAGATGGAATTTAGCTTAACAAAGTTATAAGGTGACATTTTAATGATGAGTTCCAAAGAGAACCCTCTTCTTTGAAGACACTGAAGGGAATCTTAATATTTTTCTGGCATGGTATTTTTCTCCCTCTTCTTATACTCCTCACAATTTTGCAAAATCAGCCCTCCTAACACACACACACATACACACACATATACATATGTTCACATACATATATAAACACATGAACACACTTTCAGTGACATGCCCAGATGCATACATGTGCACATGTTCATTCTCATACACATGTACATATAAAACCTTGCACGCTGGTACAATACACACATTTTCTCATACATACAAATGCACAAATGCAAATGCATGGATGCAAGCACATGTACAGAGGCACACACATGCTCATAAACAGTAGTAGTAATTCACATGCATGAATAGACACACACACACACACACACACACACACACACACACACACACACGCACACTGTTTAATCAGCATATACATCTTTGAGCAAAGGATTGGAAAGAGGAAGGTGTGATTCAGAGGAAAAGATGATGCACAATAGTAACATATCCTCAACTGTGTGCCTGGAGAGCCTTGGTGGATCTTGGGAATCAATGGTATGTTCATAACTCTCTGACACAGAAATAGTATTCAGTATGTCTGGATTCTTCACACCTATGTTCTGGCCATGGTCTCAAGGCATCTGTCTGCCTTCCAACCACAATATGTGAATAGCACACATCATAGTGCACATTCTGTATTTTGCACACATACAGCTGCCTACCTAATAGCCTCCCGAAGCTAATGCTGAAAAGGATACAGACACACACTGGAGGGTCCAGACCCACCAGACACAAGAATCATTATTTTGCCCTAGGGTTTCCTGAGATATCATTATAAGGTAAGTATGACCCGTAAAGTCTTATTGATCATCGCATTGCTTTTTTTGTGAGCCCTAATTATCTCTGATAAGAGTGCATTCTGGCAGGCTAGTTCCCCCAGAGAAATGGGATAGTATTTTTGAATCTAATGCTACAAAAAATTCAGTGAAAATATTTACTTATTTTTACATTTTAATTGTCTTGTCATTACATGTGTCATATAAACTGGACACGACCAATTGTAATTAGTTCCTTTATTTTTAACTTGTTGACTTTTCTCTGTTTTTAACCTTACATAGGTTTTCCTTTTCCTTTAGAGAAATTTACTGCATTCTGTATTTCCCTCCAGATCCCACTGTATGATGATGAAAGCACACTATAAAATATAAACAGGAGAACTGTAATTTTTCAATTATTTCAGAAATTGAGTTGTAATTTTAGCATATCTCAGAATGCTTAAACTTAATCCAGATATGAGAAAAATACCCTCTAAGAAAATCATTTTTATGAGTTTAGATAACATTTGGAAATTATTAAACTAAAAATGTATAAAGGTGTTTGGATAAGACAAGAAGCAAAGCACATTTACATTATAATTATTTAAATTTGTTTTATAGAGTTTATATTCTCAAGACAAGACAATGTATATCAGAACTGGCCCAGGAGACTATACATATACAAATACAAAGTTTTACACAAAGCAATAGTCTTCAGCTCATTAAGGCAGAGTCAAGAGTTATGTACTTTCCAATGAGACTTTCTCTAGACTGGTCTGGTCTTAGTCCATTCTGGGTCTATACCCATTTGACACTCATGTATCATTTGTTTCTACTATCTTCTTCCTCATGCTTTTACTTGGATTGTTATTTACCTGTAATTCTTTTACTGTCTGCACAATAACAGAACTTTTAAAAGTTTGCAAATAGAAGACATGGAGGAGTTCCTAAAGAGATCAGGAGTTTTAAAAACACTGTGGGAATATTTGTGGTTCAGTTACTGTTTGTGTACACCACTCAAGAGTTAGCTTGGTCTTCAGTGGGTGATGTTTAGAGTCATGGGTACCTTTAGGAGATGGAGCCTGGAGACAGGTTGTTTCCAGGCCACCCCATCTCTCTTTCACTTCTTTTTGGAGATTTCTCATACACATCATGTATTCTCTCTCATACATATGATGCTACTATTATGTGATCTACCATGATGTGATCCAGCCATGGAGAGAGAACCTAGGCCTAATGAACCATGTGTGGTGAGGGTGAATTAAACTTGAGTTCTTTTTTTTTTTCAGAATACAAGTTTCCATGTTCTTCAAAGTGCTACTGAAAAAGCCTACAAATGGTGTCCCAAAAAATGTTTTGAAGTCAAATCAATGAGTCCATCCAATTTTAGACATTTATTCTCCAACTGATGATCTAAGCAAACTCCTTTTAAATAAAATATTTATCCTCAATTATTTCATTACAGCAATTGAACTCTGTCTATCACAGAGTGATAATATTAAATATACATGGTCCTTGTGGTTGAATTATTTACAGTTTATTTTCAATATTACAATGCTAGTAATTTACAGCCTTGTGTCATCGACATTAATTGAAAAATGTTCAGTGTTCCATGACAGTATGCAAGAAATACCTCTAGCTTAGCGTGTAATGCTGGGCATTTGTTCAGACTTTTTTCTCCACTTCCTTTATGTATATTGGCTCAAAATTAGACATGAAGGAAACACTGAGTTATTTTCTAAGCAGAGATAATAACATAAGCAAACCTGCAAAAGACAAGACACATTTTTATGCAATCCATCAGAAACTTCGAGAAGCTAGAAGAATAGATGAAAATATGTTTCCTAGTCCAGCCTGACCAGAGCCTGACAGCCGTTAGTAATCCATTCTTAGACCACATCTAACTCTTTCTATGTGTGGAGAGAAGGCAGAGATTAGAAATGTGGCCTTATGGGTTGTGATGCTGAGACATGCTGAATCTTCAGGACAATTTAGAGAGAAACTTGGCTTTAACCACCATGTGGTGTGAGGATCAATCAGATTTGAGTCCTAGTTGGGACACCAGTTTCCAGGTTCAATCTGATGCTTCTGAAGAAGCTTACAAATAGTGTTGCAGAAAATATTGGCGCCTTAAGAAGATTATTTGTGGCAATGATTTCTCCCAACAGGGAACTAAGTCAGTAGCAGCAGATATTGTTTGTTTGTTCATCTTAAGCTTGTATTTTACATCGAATATTGCTATTGGACAGTGCCGATGATGTTCTTGTTTCCATTCTGTGACCCAAAGGTCAAAGAACAATGAACATAATCTCAAAGTCCAAACACAATACTTTTTAAAAGTATTGTAGACACTTTACCTGGACAAGTTTGTGAGGTTGAGAAGTGCAGAGTTTCTTGGCTTACATACTGTTTGGAACAGTTAAGTCAGAATAATCTCATCAATGAAATGCCTAAAACTACTCTCTGCGGGACTCAGCTTCAACACAGATTTGTTGTCTCACTGGCGTTTTGCGATAATTTATTTTTAATGTTCACGTGGAGTTGATGGAGATTTTTGAAGTCTTATCTACAGATTAAAAAATATTAAATCTTGCCACCAGGTAGCAGAAGGGGAAAAAGAAAGACACATTTGACATCCAAATTAAAGAGCAATAAATTGCTTTGTGATTTTCTGTATAGATTAAAAAAAATACCATCCACATGAGTGTGAGCCTTCATTTATTAAGTGAACTCTTATCTTTGTTAGCTTTCAATGGATACCTTCTTTTTAATAAGCTTATGAACAATGTTCCTCTTTTGAAGAATATTATTTTCTTTTCTGTGGCTAGTATAAACAAGATGTTTGTCTCTATACTCTAGCTCTTAGTACTACTGATTTTTTTTGGTCAACTTTTTCATTTCCCTAAACCAGTGTTTATGTTGTAGAAATCCAACACATGGAAAATGCAAATGAAAACATCTGACACTAAGCTGCCTCTCCTAGTTTTTAATATAATTTTATTTCCTAAGCATCATACTTGCTTGTTAATAGTGGCAAAGAGCCCTTATTTTTATTCCTTCTGGGAACAGGACCTTAAGCAGGATGTCCAATTGAGGTAACTCATGGAACCATATTTAAATCAGCTTAAACCCATTCTAACATGAATAACATATGAATTGGCTTCTTTGGGTAATTAAATTTTCTGTTTTAGTCTTTGCTTATTAAATTCATATGACAAGACAAATAAGAATGTTTGTTAAATAGTTTCTATAATTAAATACAATTACATTAATACAATTAAATTTAATAAGATTTTTTCAGAAGTTAGCTATTCCTAGTATTCTCTTGAAAACATAAAACATTATTCATATATTCACTTGCAGCTACTCAACTCTGTCCATTGTAATTCACAATGAGCATTTAGGATCTACCTCTGGAATAGAACTGATGCCAGAATTATATTGTGATATTATTTTAGTTTGTTTTAGAAATAGCAAAATTATTATAATAGCATAAAAATTCCATAGACTGCTAATCAGCATTATCTCATTTAGTCTTTATATTTATAAGGGTAATTTAGAAATTATGATATTGTAGAAAGGAAATCATCGAGGCCTCAATCATCCAGAATTCATCCTGTCAAAAGGAAATGCAAGGACAAAGAGTAGAGCAGAAACTGAAGGAAAGACCATCCAGAGACTGCCCCAAATAGGGATCGATCCCATCTGCCCACACCAAACCTAGACACTATTGTTGATGCCAAGAAATATTTACTGACAGGAGCCCAGTATATATGTCCCCTGAGAGGCTCTGCCAGAGCCAGACCAATACAGATGGAGATATACACATATACACAGTCAAATATTGGACTAAGTGTGGAGACCCCAATGGGGAAGTTAGGCCATTGACTGTAGGAGCTGAAGAGGTTTACAACTTCATAGGAAGAATAACAATATCAACCAACCAGACCGCCCAAACTCTCAGGCACTAAACTACCCACCAAAGAGTGCATAGAGGATACCCATGGCTCCAGATGGATATGTAGCAGAGGACAGCCTTATCTGGCATCACTGGGAAGGGAGTCCCTTGGTCCAGTGACAGTTTCATGACCTAGGATACGGGAACACTTAAGCTAGCAGGAGTGGGTGGGTGGGTATGCCCCTTCATAGAGGCAATGGGAGTGAGGAGAGGATAAGAGACTTGTGAAGGGGGAGGTGGGAAAGGGGATAAGATTTGAAATGTAAACAAATTAAATAACCTAAATAAATAAATAAATAAATAAATAAATAAAATTAAACTACATATAAATACAAGGAAATTCTAGCATGAGCCAAGTTTGTACTTTCATAAGTCAATGCTTAGGTAGGTCTTTGACAGCTGAGTAGGGCAGAGTATAAATGCTGCATATGCATAATGTTGAGTATAAAAAAGTCCAATTTCACAAAATTTCATGAAGATGTTTCTTAAGTATTAGCAACATGTGTTTGAGGATTTCCTAAAAGAATAAACTTTGGAGTAACTGGAAGCCAAAGTTCAGATAGCTGACGTTACAGGAGCAACGTGAGCTGGAAGTCCTTCCTTCCTTCTTTCCTTCTTTCTTTCTTTCTTTCTTTCTTTCTTTCTTTCTTTCTTTCTTTCTTTCTTTCTTTCTTTCTTTCTTTCTTTCTTTCTTTCTTTTTGTTTTCTTGATAGGCTTTCTAGCCCCATTTTCGGTATAAAACAAATTGCTGAAAAGTAGAAATCCTTCAAGAAGACATGTCTCTTTAATGCCAATGACTATTAACTATTGGGTAATTTGAAATTTTTATAAATTAAAATACAATTGCATTATTTACCTCTCTTTCTTTCCTCCAAACCTCCCCATGTGCCTCCCATTAACAGACTCTTTTTCTCTAGTTATTATCATTACATATGCATATAAATGCATACCTGTATAAACATAGCCTGAAATCATGCATGCAAGTACATTAAACAAACTCCGCAGGAAATGAAAGGCTCTTCTCCTGGGGAAGACTAATTCTCTCTTTATCACCAGTCATTAATTGCCTATACTTCTCTGTCTGTAGCCCTGTAAGATTTCTCTCTTTCACATTAACAAGTCCTGTTTTCAGTCATATTATTGAGGTTTCATGGGTGTAGGCTCTGTTATTTTAGGAGGTGGAATCTCACAGTAGACATCATGATCCTCTGGTTTCTTTTTTTTTAAGTTATTTTACTTATTTACTTTCCAAATGTTGCCCCCTTCCAAGTCCCACCATCCTGAGTACTTCATAATTTTCCGCCCCATCTTATATAATATTTCCCAAGCCTTAGCTCCAACAGTTGTGATGGAAATGTTTTCATTACGTCAACAAACCAGTCAATTATTCTCTGTATTTTTACCAGATATGATGTTCTTTAATGATCTCCACCTACTGAAAAGAGAAGTTTCTTTGATGAAGTTTGAGAACCACAGGTACATTTCAGTATAAGAATGAGTATTTGGAATGCAATTAGGAATTATACTGATTTAGAACAATGGAAGTAATTATGTTCTCTGATAATATCCACAACTTCACTAGCTATGAATATTTGGCCAGTTTTCAGTAACAGGTATGAGTTCTCCCTTGTTAAGCAGGCATGGATTCCAATTAGAAAACTATTGGTTTCAACAGGATATGCCATGTTTTTTATTTTCTAAGATTTTTTTTTATTTTCTAAGTTTTTTTATTTACATTCCAAATCATTTCCCCTTTCCCGTTTCCTCGCTCCCCGAAAGTCCCATAAGCCCCCTTCCCTCCCTCTTTTCTCCATTCAACCCCCTCTCATTTCTCTGTCCTGGCATTCCCCTACATCCAGTCTTTCCAGGACCAGGGGTCTCTCCTTCCATTTCCCTAGTTTCCTTTCTATTAGTTTCAGTGTGTCTGGTTTTATGTGGAGGTCCTTGATCCACTTGGGATTGAGTTTAGTACAAGGAGATAAGAATGGATCAATTTGCATTCTTCTGCATGTTGACCTCCAGTTGAATCAGCACCATTTGTTGAAAAGGCTATCTTTTTTCCACTGGATGGTTTTAGCTCCTTTGTCAAAGATCAAGTGACCATAGGAGTGTGGATTCATTTCTGGGTCTTCAATTCTATTCCATTGATCTACATGCCTGTCACTGTACCAATACCATGCAGTTTTTAATACTATTGCTCTGTAGTACAGCTTGAGGTCCAGGATATTGATTCCCCCAGAAGTTCTTTTACTCTTGAGAATAGTTTTAGTTATCCTGGGCTTTCTGTTAATCCAGATGAATTTTTGAATTGCTCTTTCTGCCTCTATGAAGAATTGAGTTGGGATTTTGGTGGAGAGAAACTTGAAGCAATCCCACTAAAATCAGGGATTAGACAAGGCTGCCCTCTTTCTCCATATCTTTTCAATATAGTACTTGAAGTTCTAGCTAGAGCAATTTGACAACAAAAGGAGGTCAAAGGGATACAAATTGGAAAGGAAGAAGTCAAACTATCACTATTTGCAGACGATATGATAGTATACTTAAGCGACCCAAAGAACTCCACCAGAGAACTCCTACAGCTGATAAACGACTTCAGCAAAGTGGCCGGATATAAAATCAACTCAAGCAAGTCAGAAGCCTTCCTATACTCAAAGGATAAGCAGACTGCGAAAGAAGTAAGAGAAATGATACCCTTCACGATAGCCACAAACCATATACAGTATCTTGGCGTGACTCTAACCAAACAAGTGAAAGATCTGTATGACAAGAACTTCAAGTCTCTGAAGAAAGAAATTGAAGAAGACCTCAGAAGATGGAAAAATCTGCCATGCTCATGGATTGGCAGGATTAATATAGTAAAAATGAGCATCTTACCAAAAGTAATACACAGATTCAATGCAATCCCCATCAAAATCCCAACTCAATTCTTCATAGAGTTAGAAAGAGCAATTCAAAAATTCATCTGGAATAAAGATATGCCATTAATGTACCTTACAAATATCTTTACATGGAGACTACTGTTGTTGTTCCATAGGTGTCAAAGTTAGATAAGACTTTTGAGTGTTGAATTTTAAAAAGCTTTATAAGTGCAGAACAAGAAGGAATTTTTTATTGGATATTGTATTTATTCACATTTCAAATGTTATCCCCTTTTCCTGTTTATCCCCTGGAAACCTCCTATTCCATCCCCCTACCCCTGCTACTATGAAAGTGCTGCCCCACCCACACACCTACTCCCACCTCCCTGCCCTGGCATTTCCCTACACTGGGGCATCGAGCACAGGACCAAAGGCCTCTCTTCCCATAGATGGCCGTCAAGGCATTCCTCTGCTACATATGTGGCTGGGGCCATGGGTCATTCCATGTGTACTCTTTGGTTGGTTGTTTAGTCCTTGGCAGGAGGTGAGGGGGTGGTCTGGTTGCTTGATATTGTTGTTCTTCCTATGGGGTTGCAAACCTCTAGAGATTCTTTAGACCTTTAACTCATCCATTGGGGACACTGTACTCAGTCCAATGGTTGGCTGTGAGCATCCTCCTCTGTATTTGTCAGGCTCTGTCAGAGCCTCTCAAGAGACAGCTCCTGTCAGCAAGCACTTCTTGGCATCAGCAATAGTTTCTGGGTTTGGTGCCTGGATGTGGAATGGATTCCCAGGTAAGGTGGTCTCTGGATGGCCTTTCCTTCAGTCTCTCCTCCACACTTGTCTCCCTATTTCCTTCAGAAAGGAGCAATTCTGGATTAAAAATTTGTAAATGAGTGGGTGGCCCCTTCCCCAACCTGGCAGTCTTGCCTAACCTCTGGATATGGTCTCTATAGGTCCTCCTTTCCGTTTCCCTTTGTTGAGATTAGCATGTCAGCTAATCTCATCCCTGTTGGATCCTGGGAGCCTCTTGTTTTCCTGGCTTCTGGCCCAGTTCCCCTTCCCCCATTGCTATACAACTTTGTTGAAATTCCTGACTCTCTGTATATCATCCCTGTCTCCTTGTATACGTCATCCCGCTCCTCCCTTTTCCATCTCCCTTCTCTCTTCCTCCCAAGTCCCCCCTACCCTCTACCATCCCTGCCCATGAGTATTTTGTTCTCCCTTCTAAGAAGAACTGAAGCATCCATACTTTGGACTTTATCTTCTTGAGCTTCATGTGGTCAGTGAATTGTGTCTTGGGTATTCTGAGCTTTTGGGCTAATATCTACTTATCAAGGCTATAAAAATTCCCTCCCTTGTCAACTTAGATAGAATTTTCTGGTACTATGAAAATTAGTCCATAAGAATGAGACTTTCAGGTCAGATCCAACACTATTTCTCTAAGTGTTATATCTGAAATAAAGTCCTATGCCTTCATTGATAAGGACTTAAAGTCACATCCGCTACAAAACTCCTATTACTATTTTTCAGTGCTTGGAATCAATCAAGGGGCTTGTATATAAAGACATAGCTATGCCATTCTAGTGCATTACCATCTCTATCAACCAATTTTTCTTTGATAACATACTATTAGAATTATTATTCATATACTCATGTATTATATATCACATATTTGGCCATTTCTACTATCTAATACTATCACATTATTTCCAAATATTGAAAACTTATTGGAAAATATATTTCCAGGTCTCTCACTATAAATACACATTAGATATTCATATTAATATTCATATAAATGTATGATTTTTTAGTTTAACAGTACATTTATTTGCTGATTTCTACTAAAATTTCATAGAAGTTATATTAGTCTATCATCTCAGTTTTTAAAATTCAATACTGTTTTCCACAGAACATGTGATATATCTTTGCCATGTCCTTGTCTCATCCCTAGACATCACCTGATCCTCCTCAGGTCATGTCTGGTAAAGATCTCAGCTAATGTTCCAGTTCTCTAAGCAAGTTCATTTAAATATGTGTGGGACAGCAGGAGGAACAGAGGGATAGGGAGGAGATTCAGCACAGATTTATACTCGCAATGCCAACACCCTGGGGCCACCACAAGGACTCTTTCTAATCAGTCTGGAATTTCAGTTGGAATGCTGTTGTGACAGGACAGCATATAATGGGGAAAAAGGAGCCAAAATGAGCAGGGTAAGGTCTTGAAGAATATTGTTAAGAAGTACAAAAGAGAAATTTTACACGAGTTTGCCCTTGTTTGTATGGGGACAGAAATTCTTCCTTATATATCTAGTGCTTTTAGCCAACCATCAGATTGAGCACAGGGACCCCAACAGAAGAGTTAGGAAAAGGATGGAAGGAGCAGAAGGGGTTTACAACTCCATAGGAAGAACAAAAATATCAACCAACCAGACACCCCAGAACTCCCAGGAACTAAACCACCAACCAAAGAGGACCCAGGCTCCAGCTACATAAGTAGCAGAGGATGACCTTATCTGGCATCAGTGGGAGGGGAGGCTCCTGGTTCTGTGAAGGCTTGATGCCCCAGGGTAGGGGAATGCTAGGGCAGTGAGGCAGGAGTAGGTGAGTGGGTGGGGGAGCACCATCATAGAAGCAGGGAGAGGGGTGGGATAAGGGTTTGGGAAGGAGAAACCAGGAAAGAGGATAACAATTGAAATTTAAATAAATAAAATATCCAATAAAAATGTAAAAAAAAAGATAATCAAATAATTGATATGTGGCTTTTGGGGAAACATGGGTTGAAGTGGTTAAAGTCACAGATTTCCTAAAATGAAAGAGGGTATGCTGAAGTTTTATTAAGAGACAGATGACAATCACACTTAGCCCATGTGTGCAGATTGGGAGACAGAAATCATCACCAGCACAAAGTGTGTGTGTGTGTGTGTGTGTGTGTGTGTGTGAGTGTGTGTGTGTGTGTATACATATCACACACACACACACTCACACACACACACAAACAAACTAAAATCATAGAGACATGACGCATTCTCCTCTTTGGAACACTTGAATCTCTAATTCCAGATGACATGCAGCTCAAATCTGCATACTTGAGTAAATCAGATGACTCTAGCTCAGTAGCTTTGATGAACCACCTCAGTCTCAGAAGAAAAACGTTGAGCAAGTCATGTTTCCCACGTGGTTCTGTTTCCATGTATCCCCAGAAGCATATGTGATTTTTCATCACCAACAGTGCATTATCTTCATTGGTTTTAGGGCAAGGAGTAAATACTGTGTTCCACAAAATAACAAGAAAATAGAAATTGTTCATAGAGCAAATTATCTTAGAAAGCTTTCTACAGATACAGTGGGCAATGTTCTCTATTTTGAATACTCCATTTAGCACCAAATCGTGCCTTCTCTTCACTAGCAAAGTAGTTACATCTCAGGCTGACTCTGACCACACTGCAAAGTCATATAGTTGAGATTTTTCACAGGGGTTACATTTTAGTCCATTCTTCCATGTTATGAGTGAACATACAAAACTTTTATAACTCAGGATTATTACTATCCTGATTTATTCATATATTACTTCTATGTAGCCAACAAATACAGCAGTGGCTTTATGTGTTCTCCAACATGAAAATGACATCCTTCATCACAGCTGATATAATTATAATTCTTATGCGTAAACTATTGTGGCAAGTGATGGTCTATACACAGTGTCCAGTTCCAGAATCAACTTTTGAGGAGATTTCATGATAGGTCACTATTAACACTTTCTGATGCATTCGGTCCTCCCATAGAAAAATTAATATGCAGTACAGACAGGGAATATCTCTCCATTCTTACTTTTAGGATGAGAAAACAAAGCTTTAGAGACTAAATTAATTTGGCCAGCACTTGTTCCAAATTGTAAGTAATGGGATTTCAATAATTGAAATCTAGATGATTTCTGTTATAGTCCTGCACTTTGTTTTATTGTTTTCCATATTACTAAAGTAAATATTTGCTAAAGTTATAAGGCATAAGTAGACTATGAAAATTAGATTTTCAGAAACAAAAAAAATGGTGTTAATTGTATGATTCAACCAACCATGCCAAAAAAGTTGGTGAAAATAGAAATAAGATGTTTTGTGATGTATTGATGAGGCATAAAAATGAAGTTATATTTCACAAAGGTTAACAATAAAAATAAAAGGGAAACAGGAGAAATTGGATATGAATGATATTAAATTCATTTGGTTTCTACCTTTTTTTAAATTTGTAGGTGATGAAATACAGGAAATAACAAAAGGAAACATTTCTCATTTTTGCAAAATATTTATTTACAATGTGCTGTGTGAGTTAACATTCAAAGTCATATGTAACAGAAGAGCTAGTTAGAGAAGGACTAGTTTACGTAGACACGTTAGCAAACGCCCCAGGTAAATAGCTTATGGTTGTCCAAGGACAATGTAGAAAATGTTTGTGACATTGTATAAGTGTCCAAGAAGCTGGGTATGCTGAACTAGATGATTCATGGAAACACAAGAAAAATAATCGCCATTATCAGTGTTAGCTCAATTACTCTATTTTTTCTTTTACAAAAGAATCATGTACTGTTCCTCTTTGTTGTGTTTAAAATTTTTTATGTATTTACATCCCAAATCTGTCCTGACCCGTCCTTATCCCCTGTCACGGGTGTCCTTCCCTGTGCTCACTCCCTTTAGTCTCTGAGAGGGTGGCATCCATTCCCCTGTAACCCTGCCCCCCCACACACACACCTGTTGCATCAAATCTTTGTAGGATTAGGAACATCCTCTCCCTCTGAGGCCAGAGGCCAGATAAAACAGTCCTCTGCTGCATACACCTCAGGGGCCTTTGGACCAGCCCATGTATGCCTTTTGGTTGGTAGCTCATTCTCTTGGGGCTCCCAAGGAGTCCAGTTTAGTTAACACTGTTGGTCTTCCTATAGGATTGCCATCTCCTTCAGTTCCTTTAATCCTTCCCCTAACTCTTCCATAGGGGTCCCTGCCCTCAGTCCACTGGTTGACTGTAAGTATATGCATCTATCTCAGTCAGCTGCTGAGTAAAGCCTCTCAGAGGCCAGCAAAGCTAGACTCCTGTTTACAAGCACAACACAGCACAACTAATTGTGACAGGGATTGGTGCTTGCCCATTGGATGGGTCTCAAGTTGGCTCCATCCCTGCTCAGCCATTCACAACCCACCAACTGGTAGGTTAGTGATCTTTAATATTCAGAAGAAAGAACTCTTTGCCTGATAACCATAACTGCAACTGTAACTATAACTATAGCTCTCTCTCTCTCTCTCTCTCTCTCTCTCTATATATATATATATATATATATATATATATATATATATATAATTTTATTTTTGAGATATTTCAACTTCAGCCCTTGTTATACTATCACCACAGTTTAACAGTGAAGAATAAATACTTTACTATATATGTCATTATTTGGAATTTAAATACACTCCACAAGGCAGTGCTTTCAGAGTTTCATCTTCAGTTTGTGGCACTATTAGGAAATGTTAGAATGTTTAGAAAGTAGAGTTTAGTGGAAAGAAAACATTGAAATCTACTCTTTTCTTTCTTTTTGAGTCTAGGCCATGTAGAGGTGAACAGCTTGGAAAATCAAATAACACACTTCTTGATATGATATTCTACTGGACCATTTGTCCTAAACAAAAAATGTTAAATAAATTATGCACTCCCACCTCTGAAATTGTAATACAAATAAATCTTATTTTAGTTTGACTTTCTAAAGTATTTTTTATCATGGTACAGGAAATCTATCCCACCATATGAAATGAAATTTGTATGAACATGTTTCTATATTTAGAGGAATATTTACTACATGAGAAAATGTGAACAAATAGAAAATACATATAAGTTTCATTTGAGGATGTTCAGAATTCTAAGCAAGTTAGGGGAAGTAGTGGTTTTCAGGTATGCATGAAACACCAAGATAGATCATCAGTGCCTCGTAAGTCATATGTGGTACCAGGTTATCTATAAGCTAAACTGTCTGGAGATGGATGAAAGGAAATTACAGTTTCAAGATTATCCACAGCTATGGAGAGAGACTGAGACCAGCCTAGTATATTTAGAGAGAAATATACTACATCAAAGAGAGAAGAGTGTGGGTGGAGAGGAAAGAAGAGAGATATTGTGAGGTTTATAACTTAAGTATATGTGTTGTTTTGTTTCCTTTCATTAAGAAACAGAAAGAAGAAAATGTTATGGGAAATAATATGAAAGACAATAACTACAGCCAATATGTCAGACATACTCTATCTTGACTTAAATAATCCTCTCTTGCAAAAAGATTGAATGAGTTACCAGAATACACAATAGGATGCCAGGCTTTGTAATAAAACTTGGTCTATGTCCCATACAAACATTACAGCCAATAAAGCAAGATACACAAAATTGTGCACAGACCAAATATTCCCATCACGTAGTGACTTTGTAGCGACCTTGTAGTAACTACATTGTAGTTCAGATATATCTATCTCTCATTTGTTTGTGGTTATGGTGTAATAAACACGTTCACTATGTCCTTGGTCATATAGATGCAACAGCTAGATAATAAGCAAGTACTTTACCAGTTATTCTGTGACTTTATTTTTTATTGGTAGAGAATTCCTTTAAAATCTTTTCTGAAAATCATTTTGTCAAACATGCACAAAGCATCCTTACACATACTGTAGTTTCCTCATTACCTTCTTATATCTCTAGACAATTTGAGATAATTGAACTGGACAATTCCAGACAAATTGGACTAATTAGCCTATCTCAGGACATTCTCTAATGTTCAAACAATGGGTAATGGAGTATTATGAGTGTTCTTATCTTCATCATGAAGAAGTGAATTACTGCACATTTCACTGATATTATATTATTTATATTAATATTGACTTAACATTAAGATGGTACATTACTTGTTGTTTGTTGTCCCATATTAAGAAATAAAACATCTTTTAAAAATAACTTTGTATTGACAATGACATAATTAAATAAAAACAAGACAACATTGCCTTTAAACATACATGCTACCTTCTCTTGGCTTTTAAGTTGCCCTGGCATAATCTATGTCATTGTCTGTCTACCACGCAGTTCTTCCCTTGTTCTTTTACTGAGGTGCTTTCTTAACCCTGACTCAAAAAAAAAATTTACTCTTTCAAAACTCAGCAATTTATGTTCAATTTACATATATTTTTTAAAGTCCGTATGAAATTAAAATTGATTTCTCAGTTGCCTCATAGCTGCCTAAAACCAAAATTAGCATAATGAGTAAGAATTAGCACATGATGTTATAGAATACAGTTGATGCCCTGTGAAGTTGGGCTGTGGTTATCAGCCCCTCAGGCACTTCATATCTGGGTAGGGAAATGTTCTCTTTTAATATCTTTTCTATAGATACCTCAATGGCTTTTAGGATTCAAGCATGCATGTTCCTTTCCCCTTGTGTTCCTAATGTGCTGTAGCTATTTTCAGCAAGGTACATAAATGTTGCTGTTGATGATGAGAAATGTTCACCTCAGCTCTTCCTGCCTGCTACTCAGACTAAACTGTGCAGAGTGGATTAGCACGCAGCAATCCTTAGTAAGAGGCTTCACCAGGTAGAAGGGGGACAGAAAAATCAGACAAAGGAAAATTGTGAGTATCTCAGCCTGTGTCAGGGAGACCTCAAGGAAGGCGACAGTACCTTACTTTGAGGTCATGGACA
This sequence comes from Tokudaia tokunoshimensis, assembly GCA_036184795.1. Classification (NCBI taxonomy): domain Eukaryota; kingdom Metazoa; phylum Chordata; class Mammalia; order Rodentia; family Muridae; genus Tokudaia; species Tokudaia tokunoshimensis. Next base: position 19,715,270 of record BTHU01000003.1, read on the forward strand.
TTTGGAAATGTGGAATGGTGGTTTAGATCTAACATCCAGTGTGAGTCCCAAGTCCTGGCAGCACAAATTCTTAGTGCCTGTTGGTTGGTGCAAATGAACCTGGAGGTGAAAGAAGTTCTTGTATTGCACTTTGCATTTTGGAGAAGAACTGCACTGTAATCTTTAAATTCAATTTCTCGGTGTCGTTGTGAACATCAAGAGCATCTTCATTTAGCTCTTGTCAACCACATCGAACTTAATTAACCAGTTAGAGACAAGACTTAAGAAATGTCTGTGTCTAAAGATTATAAGATGATGATGTTCCAAAATATGCATCGAACATGTTGCCGTAAATAGCACCATGGAGCACCATGGGAGGATTTCAAAGTAAAGAGAAGAAAAACTGCTCTGTTCTTGAGGTAATTTGATCTGTGCCAGGGAGATCCACCAGGAGCACTTGTGTGAAAGTAAACTGCAAAGATCTGGAACAGGGGAAATGACTCAGCCTAGAAGAGTAATCTTTGCTCTCCTAGAGGAATGGGTTTAGGTCCTAGCCCCTATGTGGGGTAGCTCACAACTGCTTGTAACCCCAGCTCCCAGCTTTCAATCTTTGTAGACACTGAGAGTCCCGGAACGTATACAAACAGATACACATTGTACTGCCTAAATTTTGTTTTTGTTTTGCTTTTTTTTAAAATATAATTTGGATTTTTCTCTCACACAATAAATCCTCAGCACACTTTGCCCTCCCTCCACCCAGCTCTTCCCTACCACCCACCACCCACAGATACCTCACATCCATCTCCCTTCAGAAAAGTGCAGGCTTCCAAAAGACATGATCCAAACATAACCAAGCAAAACAATAAGACAAGGCAAATGTCCTCACACAGAGACTGAGTAAGGCAATCAAATAGGAGGAATAGAGTTTCAAGATTAGGTAATAGAGTCAAAGACACTTCTGCTCCCACAATGAGGAATCCTATAAAAACATGAGGCTGACAGTCAGAACTTACATACATAGAACATGGTGCAGACCCATATAGGTTCCATGCTTGCTGCTTCAGGACTGTGTGGCCATATGTGCTTTACTTAGTTGATTCAGTGGTCTCTATTCTTCTGGGATGCTTCATCCCTTCTGTTCCTACAATCTTTCCTCTTCATTTTCTGCTGGGTTCTCCACTCTAAGAGGAGGGACTTGATGGAGACCTCCAATTTATACTCTACCTCTAGAGAATGTCTGGCTGTTGATCTCTGCATCTTTTTCCTCCTGCTGTTGGAAGAAGCCTCTCAGATTATGACTGGACAAGGACCAGTCTATGAGTCCAGCAGAATATCATCAGGCATCTTGTTTTAGTTTTTGCATTAGGCCACTTCGGTTTCTTTTTACCCTAGGTCTCTGAGCTATCCACTCTCTGGTTCCCAGTCAACCAAGCAATGTCAGGCATGGGCTCTGTATTGTGAAGAGGGCCTCAAGTTAATTCAGACATTGGTTGGCTCTCCTGTATGTTCTGCCCTACCAATGTCTAAGCACATCTTGCAGGCTAGACAGATTATAGATGGAAGGTTTTGTGGCAGGGTTGCTCTCCAGGTTCCTCATTCCATAGCCTGCAAGAGTAACTTCCTGAATCAAAGAGACCAAATCACTTTGGTGAAGGCCCCATGAAGGCACCAGCTCAACTTTTCCATATTGAATGAACAGGTGGAAGTGGTCCCCAGCAATTAGCCCCAGTCAGTTTTGAAGAGAAACCCTGTGTAGTCCAGCATCACCCTGAGTTATTTGAAGATCTACACATGATCCCCTACATCAATACCTCAATTGAATGCAATGCAGTCCTCCCATGGAAGTCTTGCCTGACTGCAAGTGGCAGCCAAATGAGACTGCTTAAGCCCCATTACTGAGTCATTACTAGGGTGACCCTAACAGATTCCAGGAAGTCTCCACTGCACCAGTTTTTCACAGTACACTCCCAATTGCCCCTCTATTACAGATGTCTCTCCCCTATACTCTGCCCCTCAATCCCACCCCCAACCTACTTTGAAGGTTGGAGGAAGAAACATCAATTGAGAAATGCTTTCCTAGGATCCAGCTGTAAGTAATCCTGTCTAACATTTTCTCTGGTTTATGGGAGAAAGCCTAGTCCATTATGGGTGGTTGCTTCTCTAAAGGGGTCATCCAGGGTTCTAAAGTGGATCAGGCTGAGCAAGTCATGAGGAACAACCTGTAAGCAGAATCCCTAGATAGCCTCTGTGTCTGTTCCTGTCTCTAGGTTCCTACCCTAAGTTCCTGACCTGACTTGCTGTGTTGATGAACAGTACTTTGGAGGAATAAGGCAAGTAAATTCTTTCCATCCTGAGTTACTTTGGTCATGAAGTTTTTGTCACGGCAATAGAAATGCCAATTAAGAAACACATATACAAATTTAAATTGTACATATTTATATGAGAGAGATTATATAGGAATGATTTCAAGAAAACAGTGAGGAAATGTCATAGCTTCAAAGAGCTACAAACTTATTATTGTATTGGATTAAATTTGAAATGTCATTTATAGGCTGTGGTTTCAAACCTTGGGTCTCAGAATGTGGTGCTATTTTGGAAGGTCTAGAATCTTGAGCAGATTTCTACTGGCTGGTGGAAGTAACCTATTATGGTTGTTGGAACTTGGCCTCACTTCTACTTCCAGCTGTTGCCTTCTGATTCCAGCTGGATACTCTGAAGTCTCTACTCTAATTTCCTTGCTGCTTATATTGAGGCTATTCACTAAAGTCTACTACTAGGATGTGTTATGATCGCTCGTCAGCCAGAGGCAAAATAACTCTTTCCTCATACAAGTTGGCTCTGTCAGACACAGGCTTGGGAAAAATAAGTGATACAACTATTATTCCACATCAAAATATTGTACAGTTATGTCATTTGATAGTTCATTCAAGGATGTCATTTATTAGAAAAGAGAACCTAAAATTCATGATAACTATAGCATATTTAATTTCTCATTAGTTTATTATAATAAAGACAGGAATTTAAGTTTTTAAATAGAAGTTCTTTTGTTCCATTTATTTTTCTTCCACCCTTTCTATTTCTATAGTAGCAATACTAATGAAAGGCTGTCTGCACCAAGAATCTCCTGGGTATATTGGATTTTCCTTTCTTTTATATGTTCCATTAGCTCCTATTATCAATTTAGTCAGCACAGTACTTTCACCTTCTCTCACTGTCACTTGTTCCTCCCCATTCAGAGCATTTCGTTTCAGCCCCCTCAACTATTACACGCATGACTCTCATGGGTTTTATGCATCCAACCTCTCAGCCTCCAACTCTATTTTTCCCACTGCTATCATCACAATCTTGTAAAATAATGTTTGCACATTTCCTTAATTTATGGGAGGGACATATATTTGCAGTGTGAGGGCAATATCTAAAGGGAGTACTTTATACATTTATCAACAATTTCAAAATACAACACCTTGTCCAGCATCACACAGTAAGTATGAGAGAAATCATATCTTCCTCATTGCACATTATGTTTCTCTCTTAGGACAAGGCTGTGACCATTGTTTATGCTTCATTATATAGCATCCAACTTATTACCTCCACTGATGTCTCATCTGAACCTCACAGGCTGCCTTGTGTATGGTTTGTGTATCGTGTTAAACCAACCCATCTCACCCATCTTTGAAAATTGAAGTCAAATGCCTATTTTCTTTCTCAGTTTATAATAAAAATCTCTCCTAGACAAGATTATTCAATTATGGATTCAATTCCAGATACTTCTATTGAACAGTTTTAGACTCTCTCTCTCTCTCTCTCTCTCTCTCTCTCTCTCTCTCTCTCTCTCTCTCTCTCTCTCTCTCTCTCTCCCCCTCCCTCGCTCCCTCCCTCCCTCCCTTTCTTCCTTCCTTCCTTCTTTCCTGTCTTTCCTTCTTTCTTTCTTCTCGTGTTTCTGTATTTCTTTCTTTGTTTCTACTGTGACTTCATTAGTCTACAAGACTACATGGTTTACTTTTCTAGTATCCACAGTAATATCAAATTCATAATAACATTCTCTCTTGGAAAGCATATGCTTAATTAAAGTAATATTTTTATGAATAATAAAAAGATCTTTTTTAAAGTATCTTAAATAAAAAGATTAAGTTAAGCATATTTTTGTTTCTTTTATTATAGACTCCAAAGTTGTGATCAAATAGAGACATAAGAATTTCATCATCACAGCTTCACAGATATATACATATGGTCATTTTATGTGTATATTTTTGCATGTTAAATACACTGTGAATGAACACTCTTTATAAATGTACAAAATTTACATATTCATATCTGTTCTTATTCCAGGTAAAATAATAACCAATTGGTAATTTTAAATTTTATTTTAATGTGTTATACTATCTCCTAAATGTGCAACTGTCACATTTAGAAAAGTTAGCAAGAAATTGTTAACAAAATATCCATTAATTTAACAACATAAGATGAAAATGAGAAAATAATAAATACTAATAAGAGGTAAAAGTTGAATACATATGAATATTTTACAATAAAAAATGTAAATTTGTTTGAGTTATTGTTGATTCAATTTTATTTCTCAAACTGCATGTATTAATGGACACAAGACTGATATGTAGCAAATTATTTCCATATTTAAAAATTAGATAAATTTCATCAGAAGAAATCAATCTAAATATTATCACTTTGCTGATATAATGCATCAACTAGATTTGCATATAATATTCACAACTTGTTTCTGAATTTTTTTTCTCCTCTATTCTCTCTCTGAATCAGTTTTGTCATTGAGTTATTTAAACTATTATGGTAGGTAATAGGCAGAATTTTAAAAATCTTCTTAGAATTATTCCTTGAAAATATATTATGCCATAAAAAGTAAGGATCTTGTAGTTATGTTTAAGGTCCCAGAATTTGTGGTTAAATGCTTATCTTGGACCATCTAGGTAGACCAAATCTAAGAATAATCCCTTAAAAGTTCAGAAATGTTCCTGGCTGCAGCTGGAGAGATTCAGCACAAGAGACTATTTTCAGGGACTGCTGGAAGGGGGGACATGTCATGCTCCTTTGATAATGCTGATATATGACACCCAGGAACAGGCACTGAATGAAGGATGATAGGTTCTTAGGGTGGTCTCTTTATGAATATAAGGGCAATTACAGAAAAGGATTTTATGTTCTACAGACAAAAGACCCTCCAAATATTTAACATACCAATGGACATAAAGGAAACTTTCTCTCAAAGAGCCAAGAAAGAAGCTGACAGACTTCATGACTTCAACCTGGTAAGAAAATTCATTGATAGAATTTTTTCATATCAAATCAGTAGGTATTTAATTTGTCTTATAAAAAGCCATCAGATTTGTTGTTACCTTACAGAAAGAGCTAGGAACACAATGCTTTCTCCCTAAATCCTTTCCTCAGTGTAACTTTTCTGGTTCTGTGGACGGTGGTATGATTATCATTTCCTTAACAGCTAATACACACTTACAACTCAATACATACTGGATTTGTCTTTTCACTCTGGATTACCTCACACAGGATGATATTTTTTCTAGTTGCATCAATTTGCCTGCAAATTTCATGTCATTTGTTGTTGTTTTTGTTTTGTTTCCCGAGTAATACTCCATCATGTAAACACTATCCATCCTTCAGTTGAGGGACATCTTTGCTGTTTCCTGTTTCTGGCTACCCCTAGGAAGGAGATATAGAATAGATTCTGTGGGTGGACTTGGTGCAGGAGATATGAGGAGGGACTGAGGAAGAGAGTGTGTGCAAGCACAGGTGGATTTGGAGGTTTGAAGAGTTGGTGAGGAAGCTTACTACAGTAAGAAATAGCCATCTTTTGTATCCAGGCAATGTTTGCCATGGTAGGACTGACTTATGGAAAATCCTACACAACCAGGCTGATGCTAGAATAGAAGCTCACCCTCTGAAAACTGACAGCAGGGTTATGTTGTTGAGGGAAATTTCTACTTATCTCATTGAATGTAGAGAGATCAGGCTGGTGCAGGCTTGGAGACTTCACCCATATGTTCTAGGCTCTTATGTGTAAGAAGACACATTGCAAGCTATCAAAAGAATAATGCAGACACCAATCTAAACATAAAACCCTCAACCTAAAATATATGTCCTGCTTACAAGATGTTCTTGGGTAATAGTGATGTAGAACTTGTGGCAGTGGCTAATCAATGTTTGTTTGTTTGTTTGTTTTTACTTGAGGCCCATGTCACAATAAGCAGCACATGCCTAACACTGCCTGAGTGTCTAGAAACTGACTGGATTGCTCAGAGACATATCTTAGAATAAAATATGACTGGTGTAAGAAAAAAAGGCAGTGAAATGATGATATTTGTATTTCAGATGGATGCCTGGTCCAGATGTCATTATGAGACTCTTCTTCCAGAAACATATGGGAATAGCAGAGAGAGTCCAAATTGGAGGTCAACAATGGGTCCCTCCCCTTGGACATTGAAGAACATCAGAGAAGAGGGAGTGAAAGACTCAAAGTCAGAGGGGATGGAGGAGACCAGGATAATATGGTCCATCAAATCAAATAAGCAGAGATCATGCAGACTTACAGAGACTGAGGTGGCAAGCATCAAACATGCATGGGTTTGTACCAGATCCTTTGCAAAACTGCTAGCTTGATGTTTTTGTGGGACTCCCCAAAGTGGGAGCATGTATATCTCTGACATTTTTGTCTCCTGTTCCTAAGACTATTTTTCTCCTATTAGGTCACCATATCTAGTCTCAATATGAAGGTTTTCACCTTGTCTTGTTGTGCCTTATTTTGTTCTGTATGTCTGTTTGTCTCTTGGAAGCCTGTTCTTTTCTGAAGAAAATAGAGGAAGAGTGCATACTGGGGAGAGGGTCAGCATGGGGAGGTAGGAGGACTGGAGGTAGGAGAAACTGTGGTTGAGATGTATTATATGGAAGAAAATATATTTAATTAAATTTTTTTGCTTGGAGAAAAGAAGAGCTAGGAACACCACGGGTTTTAAAATCATTGGTATTCGTCTTCCATTTGTGGGTCACATATGCTAAGCTCTTAAAAGTAATATTTTAGCTGTTTTGAGGAATCCAGCAATGTTTATAACTACTTCAAAGATGACTTAAATAAACCTCTGGAATAATTGACTGGCAGGTGCTCTCTCTAGCAGACACCTTTATCTGGTTTAAAAATTAGTGGACTTTTCAGAACATATCATCATTTTCTCCTGAATAGCTCTATTTTTAAGATGTTTCAGTTTGTAACCTCTTCCGGAGAACCCACAAGACCTGTTAGTTAGTGTGCAGGGTTACTTCAAAGTAAAAACAGTCCTATTAAACATCACCAGTTTCTTCCTACTGGGAAAAAGAAAGGGTTTCCTTCCAACAGAACCTTTAGTCCATTAAGGTAATAGGTCCATTAAATTAGAAAATAAAATACTTAAATGCAAGAACTCCCAATAACTTGTCAAAGACTCACATACAAAACACATTTTAGAATGCCATATCTGAAGTAGGAGCATGTTTGTAACTGTGCAGAATGCTGGAAAATGTTGATAAGATTCTAACAGACAGTAAAGATGAGCTTATCTAAGGCTGTCCTTTGATTTCCATGGAGAATCAGTAACAGTTCTATATAAGTAGCTGAATGTTACAAAAAGACATGGAGTCTTTGTGTTTTTGCATAAATGGAAAGACCATAGATTCAGGATTATCATGCAGTGCTTATAAAAATGGCTGACTGAAAACATAGATTTTGATCCTTAAGGGGAGAAATTATCATTGTGATTTCTAATGAATCAGTTGGCATACCTTTCTAAACAGTTCCATCAACTGGATATGAGTTATTCACATTTATAAGACTATATTGGGCATTCTCATTCAAACCACCACAAATACCTGTTTTCAGTTTAAATTTCACTATAAATTAGGTAATTTCAAGTATGTAAATTGATTGCATTTATTATACACAAAGAATACTACTCTCTTTTATAAAACAGATTAGTGCACCCTGGGATTTTCTACATGAAGGATTTTGGAAAAATATCATTAAAATGTAAAGAGAAATGATAATAGGAATATTATTTCAGCTAACACAAGATAAACATTTTTAAAAATATATAATCTCAAACACCATTTGCACATCTTAAAATGTGCCTTGATTTATTTTAATACATTTAAAATTAATTCCTAATTTAGATCATATGGTCTTGATCATATGCCAATGATGAGACATACTTGGGTTCCTAGTTACATGTTATTATTGCTACCAGGTGAAGCAATTTGAAGGTAAAGCGTTTATTTGGCTAATATATCCTGAATCATGATCCATTGAGGAAAGTCACAGCAGTGGCTAAAACTGAGCAGGAACCTGGAGACAGGATCTGATATAGGCAGCAGAGAGGGGTGCTGCTTACTGGCTTGCTCCTCATGCCTTGCTCAGCCTGCTTTCTTATGGACCCCAGAACACTAAGCTCAGAGAGAGCACTATGACAATGGGCTATCAACCACTAACTAAGAAAATGTCCTACAGGCTTGCCTAAAGCCTCATCTATGGAGACATTTTCTTAATTGAGGTTCTTTCCTCTCAGAGGACTTTAGCTTTTGTAAAGTTGACAGAAAACTAGCCTACAAAAATTTGTTACAAATAAGTTGTTGAAGAAAATTCTGTTTTATCTGCCATTAGATTCACATAAATTTCTAACCTGTGAAGTTATTTTCTCAACCTTAAGACTAATACTCTGATTTAATCTAGAGTCAATTATACTCTTTATTTCTCTTCCAATGCCTGTCATTTCCATAACACAGAAGAGTCCCTCTTGGTATCAGACTCTGTAAATGATTGATTTAGAAATGAGAGAAAGAGATAGTAAAATGCCCTGTGAGAGAACAGGGAAGAAGAAAGGTTGAGAAAAGGGAGAGTTAAAGAGAAGGAAGACTCCATCCCTGTTATTTTAATTCCTCTGTTGTTTCAAATATGAGATAAAATTGTTTTAATTTCCATCAACTCCAAAATAGCAGTAGAAAAAAAATTGAAATTCACATAAATTGACAAAACTAGCACTGAAAGACAACTGTCTAAGACTTTGAGAAGAAAAAAATTCAAAAACACAATCAGGAGCCAAATAGTAAACTACTCCTAAAATATTTTTTTCTGAATACAAAGGTTTTAATTTATATTCTGTTGGCAGAAGATAAGTATTCATTGTAATTTTATTAGTGCTGGTAAGTTATTAGAACATCATTTAAATTTTTTTATATCACAATACTAAAAAGGAATGGATTCATCTTTTCTTCTGTTTAGTAATTGCTTGGTCTGAGTTCATTTATAGCATCATTTACCAAATATATACACATAAAAACAATTATCATTCCTCAAGACGTTCTTTCTCCAATAGATTGTGGATTGGGCCATTAATTGAAGGTGTATTTCTTCAATCACATGATGGTGCCTCGTGGCATTCAGTCAAGCACAAATCTATCTAATGACATGTGTGAGGTAGCAGAATTGGTTTGTCAGCATTTTGGGGATAATTGGAAAACCTCAGATTGCCATTATATCTATGCTAAACAACATTCTTACATTACCCACTAGATTACATACAACCCCGCACTTCATTATTTTATTTCTGGCCTGGATTGTAGAACTGTTGCATGAATAATAGGATTAGAAAAGTTGCTTCTCTCTGTTCTATAGTCCCTTCCCAACCTGTGTGCAAACAAACAACTTGCCAAGAAGTAGGGGCAAAATCATAAGACATAAGAATAAAGTATGCCCTAAGCATTACTACTGCTGTTTTCTATTTAATTTCACAAAATATAACTTTTGAACCTAATGGATAAAGGTCCCATTGAAGAAAATGTAAACTAATATAATAATAATCATCACAAAGCACAGTGTAAAATACAACTAGACTGAGAGACTGACTACTGCTTGGAGCATTTCTGTTCTGTCAGTTCTTTAATTATAGGAGATTGCAAGGACGTTTAAAGGTGGAAAATAATTGATCATCAGTATTGAGCCACATTCACATACCCTGTGATATAGGAACTTTTGTTGGTGTCAAAGTTGAAGATAAACCAGGAAATGTAACTTGTACAAAAACAGAAAACCTGTAGATGAAGAGGGAAGAGCTAAAACCATTCTCTTTCATACTTTATGCGCAAACACCAAACTAAAGAGTAGTGTATAAATTCAAGCTGTCTCTGAAACTGCCACTCTTATAGATATATTTATGTGTTAGTTCTTTTAACATAGAGAGTTACAGAATGGAAGAAATACCAATCTAGGGACATTATATTTAAAATCAACACTAAAATTGGATTTAGCAATAATTTTAGGATGCCCTGCTTAAGAAAATGATATCACAGATTTTTAATGAATTAAAATGGTCAAACTTTAGAAGATTGTGGATGTCTAAAACTTACCACCCCCAGAAATAAGCAAAATAAAGTTAGTTCCATTCAAAATACAAATATCCAATTATCATGTATATATCCTACTTAAATGACATAATCAATACAGTCACAAAATTTTATCCAAAATTCACTAGTAATAAGCTGAAGTAAATATACAGTAGTCACCTATGCTACTGATAAACAGAAGGTGATGAGATTAACAATAAGAGATGCATAATACCTGTCAATCAAATGCTGCATGATAAGAAAACAGAACAACACTTAAGCCATATCATGGAAGGTGGGGTTTAAAGGATATGAAGTCAGGAGATACAGGAAAGGCAATTATAGTGTTGAAAAACTCCAATAAAGACATGACATTTGCTGGGTGGTGGTTTCACAAGGCTTTAATCCCAGCTCTACAGAGTCAGAGGCAGACATATTTCTATGAGTTTGAGACAAGCCTGATCTATATAGCTAGGTCTGGGACAACCTGGGTATTACATAGAAATCTTTCCTGAAAAATATATCAAAACCATAACAAAACAAAACAAAAACACAGCATTTGAATCTGGCTTCTGATAATGGGAACATCATCACTGGATAATAAAAGAAGGATGAGGATCAAAAGCACCTTCCTGAAAGTAGACATCTTTGAAAAGGCATAGCTCAGCTAAAACAATAGAAGATATTACATACTTTAATGTAATTGCACCAAAGAAGGTGAATGAGACTGACCATGTCTTGGAGGCCTTTAAATGTCAAGTGAAACAAGTGTGATATAATCATTATTCTTAAACGAATCTCGAAAATGGTTTTGCCTAATTTTGAGTTTCTAGCTGAAATCATTCTACAATAACAACTTTAAAATATTAGACTTATTCAGTTTCTACATAGACAGAAATTGTACTGAATCTCACACTAGGCAATTGTAGTAATTTGAATTGCCCCCACCCCCATCATGCATAGACATGTATTTGAATGCCTGGCACATTGGGAGTGGCACTATTTGGAGGTGTAGCTTTGTTGGAGTAGATGTATCTTTGTTAGAATGGCTGTGTAACTGTGGGTGTGGCTTTGAAGTCTCTTAGTACTAAAGCTCTATCCAGTATGGAACAATTCCCATCTGCCTCCTGCAGATCAAGATGCAAAACTCTCAGCTCCTTCTCCAGCACCATGTCTGCCTTGCTCCCACCATAAAGAAAATGAACTAAACCTCTGAAACTGTAAGCCAGCCCCAATTAAGGTTTTTCTCTTATAAGAGTTGCCTTAGTTATGGTGTCTCTTCACAGCAATAAAACCCCAATTAAGACAGCAATGCATAGCATTAGGTGAAAAGATCAGTTTTCTTGTAAATAGATATTTTACTGGACAGCAATGGTGTGATAATTTTGGTTTTAAGAGAGATACATCGTGATCTGGGCATAGTAGATTCAACATGTATTCTAAGCAGCTAGATGGCTGAGGTTGGACAACCAAAATGAGTTTGAGCCTACCTACCATTTCATAGAGAATACCAAGTCAGCAAGTTCTATGCAGTAAGACCTTGAGCTAAAATGTAAATAACAAAAAGAAATGACAAATAAAATTATGAGGGGAAGGAACGATATTTTATTCTTACCTCTCCTCCACTCAAAACCTAAACCAGTCTATGTATTGGTGTAAATGACCATTGAAGGGATGTTCATAGTCTTCTTCATATCTCCTAAGTTTTACCTTTAGATGGTTCATGCTAATAAATGATAGGAGGAAAAGTGGCATTTTAATTGATTATTCTATTAGTTAACAATGTCAGTAATAATTAGTGCTTCTTCTGGAATATATTACAAGTTCTTAGAATCAATGATTATTATAGCAAATTTTCTTCATGTACTGAGACATTGTGTACTTTATAAATGATTTGTATGAGAAATGGCAAACCAAGTATATATTTAGTGAGAAAATGTTGCAAGATATGCAAAAGCATGTTCTAGCAACCAACATAAAATACATGAAAAAGAACAAGAATAAAAGCTAATCTTTTGCCATAATATTACGTTATTACCAGTTAAAAATTCTATGTGGTCAATGGAATGTCTTCATTTCTAAAACTTACTTTTTATTTTTAATAAGCATGCAAAATATAATATAGGAAGACAGAATTGAGAACAAAGTGTGTTTTAGAAGATTCTCCTGTCCCTCTTTCTCCCTGATCTGCACCAACCCTGGGTAATTTCCCAGTTCCATTCTGCTTTTATGTCACACTTGTCTTTTTGTGCTTCCTCTGTCTCATTTCATCATCTCTTCATTGTTTCAGACTCTATCCACAGCTGTGCCATATGCATATGCATGTATGCACATATATGTGTAAAGACTTAACACTAGAATTCATATATAAGAAAGAACTTTCAGTCTTTGTCTTTTAGAGTTCAAACCACCTAATAATTATATTTCCAGTTTCATTTTACTGTGACATTCCTTACAAAATTTTACTTTCAATTCCATCATGTATCCATATCATTTCTTCATTATCAGCTCATGTTAATAGATAAAGATATCATTACAGATATGACTCATTTATTTGCTATTGTGACATTGGCCACGCCTCTGTTGAGATAGGAATAAGAGTGTAATTCAGGCTGCTCTCCTCATGGCAAGGTCTGAGGCTCCAGATGGCAAGGACTTGTGGAATATTCCTGCAGCATCTCCTGGCCTTTCCATGGTGAATTCATGATTCACTTTCTCCTTGTACTTGCAGTTTGGGCTTGTTATTGGAAATTTTTACTTTCACTTTGTCTGTGACAGATATTTCCCCAGAGTTAGAAAAAGAAATCTCAGGCTGCAATTCATTCTTATTTCTCTGAGGATTGTGGGAATACAACCGATCACTAATCCTAGACTTGCTAATCATGATGATGCTGTTGAATGAACATGAGGGCCTGGTGTGGGTACATCAGCTAATGTCTGATGTTTTCTCCTGATGGAAATTTGATTCTGACAACAATTTGCCCAGCAACCTGTTCCAAACAACAGGCTGATGATTATCAAAAAGTTCAGGTCTTGCTCAGAGCTTTCAAAGATGAGCCAAACAAGGATGAGGAGCTGATTCAGGTTAACTAACTGCCAAGAACCTGGGGATTAGAGGAATTAGATTTTCTGATTAGGATATGGTGAGATGTTAAGTGCCAATAATTCAATCAGAATTTCCTGGGTATGTAATCTATCATCTCTCTATAGTGTAACCCCAATTTCTGATGACTAGGGTCATTTGATTATGCACCAATGTGCTAGGTTAGATAATAGTTACTTGCTGAACTTATATTTACTCTTTCTGGATACAGTTAATGGGTTAGCAGGTAACCATGGGGATTGAGGAAGAAATGGAAGAGAAACAGTACAGTATGCACATTAATGTTGAGCATAGAAAGTTCTTAAAAGAGATTGTATGTATGTGAGAAAATGAGAAAATGAAAGTAATTTTTTTAGCTATGAAAAGAATGAATGTATAAAAAAGTAGCCTGAGTCTTCTCAGTGAAAGAGTGGAGTGTGTGAACTGCATTTCTTGGTCTAAATCTTCTTTTACTGACTTCACACATTCCTTTGAGCTTTGAAACCCTTCAGGGCTGGACTCTAGTACTACTGCATATAGAGAAGCAGTAAGCATGAATATGCAAGTCTTCTTTGGTAAGATAAGGAGTCTTTGGGGTTATGCCCAGGAGTGGTGTAGTTGAGTCACATAGTAGTCCAAATTGTATTATTTTGATCAAATCTCTATACTTCTATCCACAACGGCTATACTAATTTACATTTCCAACAGCATCGAATAAAGTTTCATCATTTCCAACATTTGTTGTCAGGTTCTGACTGGAAAGAACATTCACCTTGAAGTATTTCAGTTTGCATTTCTCTGAGAAATTTTTACTTTTAAAAATTCTTTTCAACCATTGTCTTAGTTAGGGCTTTATTGCTGTGAACAGACAACATGACCAAGTCAAATCTTTAAGTGACATTTAATTGAGGCTGACTTATAGGTTCAAATGTTCAGTCTACTATCATCAAGGTGGGAGCATGGTAACCTCTAGGCAGGAATGGTGCAGGAGGACCTGAGAGTTCTTCATCTTCATCTGAAGGCTGCTAGAAGAATACTGCCTTTCCAGAAGCTAGGATGAAGATGCTTATAATCCACACCCACAGTGACACACCTACTCCAACAAGGTCACACCCTCTAATAGTGCCAGTACCTGGGCCAGAATTTACCATTACAGTCATAGTATTTCTTCTTCTGATAACTCTTTGTTCCTTTCATCAGCCTGCTTGTTAATGGGTAGCTTTGTTTCCTCATTTCATCTTTGTAGTCCTTTGTGAATTCTGATTATTAGTCCCTGTCTGAAGTACATCTGGTAGAGATTTCTCTCCCATTATGTATGTTCTGAAAACAATTAAATTTGCTGTCCAGAACCTTTTTTAATTTTTTATTGGTTATTTAGTTTATTTACATTTTAAATGTTATCCCCCTTCCCAGTTTCCCTTCCACAATCCTCCATCCCATACCCCTTCCCCTCTGCTTCCACGTGGGTGCTTACCCACCCAAACTCCCACCTCACCACCCTAGCATTTTTCTACCCTGGGGCATCAAGCCTTGACAGGACCAAGGGCCTCCCCCACATTGATGCTAGAAAAGGTCATCCTTTGCTACATATGCAGCTGGAGCCCTGGACCCCTCCATGTGTACTCTGGTTGGTCTTGTAGTTCTTGGGAGCTCTGGAGGGTCTGGTTGGTTGATATTATTGTTCTTCCTATGTTGTTGTAAACCATTTCAGAAACTTGTACATTTCATATAATATTATCTGTTGATCCTTGGTGTTATACCCAGTACTATTAGAAATTTGCCCAGAAAAATCTCTTGTCTACAACTATAACAGAGTGTATTCCTTGTTTTTCTCTATCAGTTTCTGTTTTAAGTTTTAAATCACAGCCTCTAGTCTACTTTGACTTGATTTTGTACAAGGAGAAAGGTATGGTTCTAATTTCATTCCTCTGCGGCTGGATATCCTGTGTTGCCAGAGAGCCCACTCTCCCATTCTGCTGGTTAAACTGTCGAGTATAATGCCAATGCTTATTTCTATATAGTTGTGCATTGTTTCTCTGTTGAGAGTCTTTGGTGCCAATTCTAGGAATTTAGTATTTGTCACTGGGCTCAGACGAGCAAGCAAGCTCAGATAATATTAGAAACAGTGACCATGGGGCTTTGTGTACTTCTTTGCTTAATTTCTACCTTGTGACCTCTTGGCTTACTACTTTGCTAAATAACTATTTTATGTGATATCTTTGTTTAATACTTTGCTTGATTACTTTGTCTTTCATCTAAGAATTGAGCATGTTTTCTGGATGTACCTAGAATGATATAAAAGCAGGCTAGAAAGAAATAAAACTGCTTCAGTTTCAGTACTGACTGGAGTCATGTTATAATTTTGTCTATTTTTTTTCTTTTTCAATCCTTGTTCCATTACATGAGACTCAGTTGATTGACTGTGATGGCTTGGTCATTTTTCATTCTATTTTTTATTCCAGAGCTGAGGACCGAAACCAGGGCCTTGCGCTTGCTAGGCAAGCGCTCTACCACTGAGCTAAATCCTCAATCCCTCTCATTCTATTTTTTAAAATATGTCTTTATAAAGAATCACCTCATTTCACTTATTTTGTATTGATTTTATATATTTCACTGGTTTATTTTCCTTGTCATGTCCTTCTACTAATTTTGACATTTTTTCATATTTCTAGATAACCAAGATATTGAACTGATTTATTTGCAATATTTCTCTTTTGTAAAGGATTAATTACAATAAAAAACCATTGTTATGGCACTTTTACAGACTTGCATGAGATGGGTTTCTACTTTCATTTGCTTGAAAAAATGTTTAATTTCCTCCTGTTTTCCCCATTGTATATAACAAGAATTTGCTGACTAGTCTACATGCATTTGTTTGATCTCTAGTTTCTTTTGTTATTAATTTTTAGATTCATTCAATTATGATAAAAAACATATAAGATATGATTCCTTAATACCTATATTGTTAGATGAACATAAACCTGGTTACTCCTGCAACTTAAGATAGTCCATTTGTTTGGACTGTGATCCCCATTGCTTAATGTCAGTTTGTATATGTTCTTGCTGTTTATGTGGCATTTTCACAACTGCATTCTCTTGTTTGGTGTTATTTGTTTGGTTGGTTGGTTTTTGCTTGATTAAACCTAGATTATATCATTTAATTGAAAATTTCACTCCATATAGATTTACGGTTTTTATTGAGAAATAAAGAGAAGTTTAACTTATTTTATTGACCTTTATAAATGTTTTGGATATTCTTTGTGATTTTTTCTCATATTTGTTCAATGTGCTGATATTTTCAATGTGTTCAATGTATACTGGCTCATGAGGCCAAATGGAGCAAAGTTGATGAACAGGGTTTCGGGAAAACTTTGAGTACAGATGGTACTGATGGCATACTGGGAACAGCCTCAGAGTGTCAGAACAACTTTACTCCAGGTGAATCAAGAGTTACATAGTTTGGGGGTTAGGAATATCCAGGGTGGGCTGAAGGCTAAGGTACTGAGATGCTTCATTGACATGAAGAGAAGGCACTCCAAAAATCTCAGATGTATGGTGTTTAGAAACTTATCAGGAGAAAGGAAGGGGAACTTGTAATCTAACCAAAGCTTGTGACATTCCACAGGTAGAAGGTATGCGGGGGGATGGGATATAATCGCCCTCCACAAAGTCAGAGACAAGGTCAAAGAAGAAACTCTGCTGTTAAAAGGAATCCAAGTCTATCATTTTGTGCCAAGCTATCCAAACAATGGTAAATTTTAACCTTAAGTAGCAGGGCAGCAGTATACTCTATTGTTGATATTTGATTGATGTCTATTTCTCTTCTGTGAGTTACTCTGTTGGTAGGATTTTTATCTGGATCTCTTGTGATAATTTGCATAAATTTGATTTCCTGCTGCTGTGATACACACCATGAAAAATGGACTTTATTTCATGTTAGGGTTTCTAATTTACCATCAGATGAAGTCAGGGCAGGAACTCAATCAGCAACCCTGGACAGAGACCATTGAAGAATGCTGCTTGCTTTCTTGCATTCTTATCTGCTCCCTGTCTCATGCTTAGCTGGATAATTTTAGTATATGTAGAGAGCCATATTGGGGTGTCTTGTCACCTGGCAGAAACTTGACATTGACCAAAGTAAATTTCCTCTCCCAGTCACAGTCTTGTTCCACCTAGGGTGGAGTGAAGGTGAAGTTCTTTGTTCTTCCAGGTCTATGAATTCCTGAATTAAGCAGGTGACCCATCCAGCTGCCCAAGCAGTGGCATCAGTGCCTAGTGAATAGCCAAACCAGTTCCCCGGAACACACCCTGGAATTTGGGGGAAGGGTCTTGCCTAAAGCCTTAAATCCTCGCTCCCCCATTAAACCATGGACATTGAACAGCCATGTTGTCTTGGTCCATGTTTTTCCCTCATCACCCCATTTTCTTTCCCCAGCCCTCCGTCCAGAGAACCCGATAACCTGTTTGTATGTAACTGCTGGGAGGTTACAAGTATAGTCCAAGGCCACTTGCCCATTGGAAACAGCCCAGAGTGGACTGCATTTTCCCACATAAATTAGCAGTGAAGGAGAGGCTCCCCCAGATGGCAGTGTACAATCTGATTAAATAATTCCTCAATTAGCTTTCCTCTTCCAAGATGACTCTAGTTTGTTCTACATTGGCAATAAAATCAAACCCATAAAGTATATATTTTTCACTTCTGCATATGGCCACCTCTGAAATATTTTTGGACAGGTCACTCTGGTGAAAAAAAAAATCTTTATTTAATATTTATTTTTTTATTAAATTAATTATTTAAAAATTAATTATTTAGTATTTAATTTTGAAGGATAGTTTTACTAAACATGATAATCCTAACTGGCAGCTCCTATTATTGTGCACTTAACTATTGAAAAATGGGATACATGTCTGCCTAATTGTGTATGTTTGATGATGAGCTGTCAAGATTTAATGCAGGGACCTTCCTCCGTATTCATGTAGCTGTAGTCCATGCCAGAGACGCAGCGGGAGTGGATAATGATGAATGGAAACTGACCAAAAATCTTCCTGAGTCTTCTTTGGCTCTTTGTGCCAACCAGCAGAATGATGGTTGGTGTGATTTCTCTCTATTTCTTTAGTTGAAATGACTTCAGGAACAAGTAACTGAAAACAAGGCTATATATAGATAAATGTTCCATACAGGGCAGATTAATTCACACAAATCATTGGTAGAGCTGCTTTACAGTTCTGCTTAAGACCCTACCCCCACAAATACACAGCAAACCCCAGATAGGTGATATGCTACAGAATATCATACTTATATTGCCACGTGTGAATGAGAGGAAGCTATACAAGTTCTGGGAAGAGTGATGGCTAAAAACCATGTCTAACTGACTTTAGTCCTTAGAGTAGCATGAAGCATCATGATACTGAGTTTAAATCTGATCTCAAAGACTAGTCTTCCTATTACTTGGTCCATGAGAGAGAGACTTCAATTTCCCCTCATATTATTGTAATGGCTAACATCTACAGTTAGCTCCACAAGATATGCACATATCAAGCCATCAGACATTACATGATAGATGGGCGAATGTACACAGCAATCCCCACCAATAGTGGAGACACTGTTGACAGTTAATGTCTTCTAGGGGAGGAAGAATCAGTTTCCTTATAGAACATAACACTTGATAATTTGGCCATACTTCATTGTATGGCCCTACACACATGCATATATGAGCAACACAAGTTGTACTCTGTGGATTATTTAAAAAAGAGGAATATACACATGCATCAATAATGTAATAATTAAAGAAAAAAAGCCATGTATTTGAAAAAGATAAAAGGATAATGCAATGAGAGGGTTTGAAGGAAAGAAAAATAAATGAGAAGTTATGAAATTATGATATCAACAAATATATCTTTAAAAATCATAAAAAAAAGACATGACAAGTCATTGAGATAGCTTGTAGGATTTTATGATATGCAAATAAGGAAGAATAAAGATAAAGGACATTTTCTTGGCAGCATCCTGTGTTTTAATACAAAATTGCAGAACTATATCATGAAGATTTATCTGCCATTTCTTAGTTCCTCAGTCCATTTCTTATCTCTTTTGATGTTTATATGTCACAGTCATTGTAATCTGCTGTATACTTCTATTCATTTTCAATTGTCAACTGCTATCTTGAATTTAGTTCAGTATTCCAAATCCACAATAAGGTGCATATTAAACAAATAAAAAGGACAGGAATCTGGATTGTGTGGTAGGCATTGAGTATATATCTGGGAGCAGTTAGAGGAAGAATTTGGAGCTCATACGAACAAAAACATTGAGTAAATATGTGACATTCTTAAGAATTTAATAAAAATACCACCCCCTAAAGAGCAAGCATTATAACATTTGTGTCTAGAATCATGTTTTATGAAGGGGCAAAGGGTAAAGAATAGGAGAAATAGAAATGACAGAGAACTCCCTATTGACACTTACAATATTCTTGCTGCCTGACATATCCTGTCTCATTCCTATATCCTATCCTATTAGTTCATTATTAAATAACGATTCAGGAACTACAATTTAGATAACTCTATATTGGGTGTGCAACAGTGAAAAAGTAGTAATTATGTGACAAAGAAATTGTTGATTGCTTGATTTTCTGATAGGTTTACATTCAATAGTTCTTTGTTACTGTAACCATTACTAGATCCCCTTAGCAAGCACAACTGACACCTTGATGTAAGTACCTTTTAGACCCTTGGACTCAGAAAATAGGCAGCAGAATTTGATAAAAGAAGAACCAAGGCCAAATCCATCAAAGTCCATAGTTTTTGAAAATACTCTAATTGTACTAACCTTGGAATTGGCATCTGTAGTTCTGTTTCTGACTAACTTTATTTACCATCTGTGGTGTGTCCCCACTGAACATGACTTGTACATGTACACGCTTAAAAGCCCACCCTAAAATATATTCAAGGCTACACTGGGGTTGGGATGGACAATAAAGAGTCTTTATTGGATTATTCTGTTGCCTGAGTAGTCTTCTCTGGTGGCAACTTCCTCAGTTTTACCTCACAGTTATACTTTTTGGTGTTGAATAAAATGATCAAAAATTTGTATGAATATTTCAGAGGAAATCAGAGCTTAATTCCATTTCAACGACTTTTATTTTAAACTTTTCAAATTAAAATAACAAATTTAAAATGAGTATTTACAAACATGTTGATAACTGAGGGGTTTAGCTATCATGTATGTTAATCCACATAGTGAAACTGGTTATGTTTATAATATCTATAGATTTATTAAAATGTTAAATCCGAGTTTTGAAAGCTAAAGTTAATGGTGACAAGAAAACATTTGTGATGTTATCCAACTTTTAAAAACCATAAAGATAGTAGCAGTTCATGAAATATTTATGCATGAAAAGAAGTATTTAATTCAGGATCTGGTTCTTCCAGATATGTGTTCTTGTGAAAAAAACAAAAACAAAAACAAAATGTATGTTTGCATAGAAATGTCATGAGCTGGCACTTAAATATTCAAGGGTAACCATTAAAAAATATGTATGCATGATCCTGATACATTTTTAATAAGCAAATGAAAAGTTAGTATCTTGTCCACTTGAATCTCTGGAAGCTGCAGTCTTGGAAAAGATCCTCAGTTTCACTGTGAAATTTCTGGGACTAAGTCCCAGAAAGATACATGATCAGTTTCAGGCTCCTTGTCTTTCTATTTATTTTTATGTTATATAACTATAAACCTATTTCATAAAGACATGAAACAAACAATGTCATATATTGTTTAGATCAGAGAAGGGCTTTGTGTCTGTTTCTCTGATGCTGCACATAGTTTTTTGGCTCTGCAGAATAAAAATAACAACACATATATTATCCTAGATCCCCATAGAATATACTGAGATGGAAACTGGGCTGGAGATAATAACGTCTCACACATGCTTCCAAGTACATTGCATCTATAAACTTCCAAAATTTCTTGGTACTGAGCATCAATAATCTGCCAAGTTTTGGGGTAGGAACATGTGGCAAGGAGGAATTATTCAGAAGAAAGTTTAAAAAACAAAAACAAACTAAAAAATGCAAACATCATCAATGATAAAACCACCTAATATCTGTATGTACCAGAATCAATTTTTTTCTTTAAATCAGAAAATAGATGTTTGCCTGTACTTCTCTCTCTTCTGCCATTGAAGCTATCTCTTCACTACTGCCCCAACTGTCAATTTATTGAGAACTTATGCCTCTGCATGTATGTAGATATTAGGTCTGGTTCTACCTTAGTCCCATGTTCTCAGAAATAAGACTCAGACTCAAAATATATTCACAAATATTGTGACCATATAGCTAGACTCTTTTCCTACTAGAATAATAAGATAACCCATTTATTTTAACATACATTCTGCCAGGTTGCTGATTACCTGTGTTAATTACCTTGTGTCTGTTTCCTTTCATCTTCCCATTTGAATTCCAGCAATTGGCTCTATCCCAAAATTCGTTGTGTCTCCCAGATGTCCCACCTATTTTTTGCTCAAGCCATAGGCCATACATAGCCTTTTTAATTGATGGGTGATGCATCCATACAATACACAAGATATTATTTCTACACATGTGTGTGTATGTCTGAGAAAAACTTTCAGAGTTAGTTTTCTTCTCCCATATGGGTCCCAGGAAACAATCTCAAGTCATGAGACTTAGCAGAAAGTATTTTTACCCCTGGAGCCATCTTCTATTTTTGCTCCTGACTTATAATCATGCTACAAGTTTTCCTCTCTATAAACAATGATTACTGGGTACACTTTGGCTACATGAATTATTAACTGACTTATTCTAGTAATAGATGTGTAGATTGACATAATATTTTCTATGGTCAACAAAACTACTAGTAAAATAACATTTCATATTAAATGGAATGCATGAAAAAGTCAGAAATTAATCATCAATGATGCATATCTATATATAAGACAGAAAAATACAAATCTCAAAGACTCTTAGAGATCATTGTGTATTTTGCCAAGAAAAAAAAAAACACTATAGAAGAAGTAGAGTTATGAGACATAGGTCTTTTTATTAATATTGACTCAAGATCCATCAGACTTCAGTGTTTTTAGACTGCTACATATAGGGCAAACTGGTACTACTATTGCTTAAAGACACAAAATAGCCCATTTAATAATTCATCAGTATTATCTCAAGTCAGTTCTATGGAAAATACCTTTAAAGTTTTGTTACATTCAAAATAGGAGAGTTTCATTATAGAGGGTACCTTCTCATTTAGAAATATATATTTTGTGGAGGTATGTAAACTACATAAAAAACAATCTTATTTACAGAAATATTTATTAGATTTAAGACTGTTGATAAAATTTGGGGAAGTATTTAAGCAGTATAATTATTTTAATCTTTTTATAAAGTATTTCTTGTTTGACTACAAGTTGGGAAATGCTATATAATTAAAAAGGGTAATATAACCCATTCCGAGCTTTCCAATTCTGCACTATGTTTTTACATCCAGAATTTACTGTATCTCAATGCATCTATTTTAATTTTAATAAAATTGATCATACTTTATATACTATTTACTACAATTTATCTTACTGATGTAATACTGATATATTTTGATTCAATAATATATTTTCTATTATGCTATTTTACATATTACATGTCACCTAAAGAATTTTGCTTAATTATGCATAGTTTCACAATATAATTTAGGTATTCTTTGTGATTTTTCACTATTGTAAATAATATTATAGTAATAATTTCATATCACAATACTTGTCTATAACTTTATTGACTTCTTAGACTTGTCACAAAACAAAGAGTGGCTGAGCATTATATGAACAACTACACATGCTAGGTACTCTTCACTCTGAAGTGTTTTACAAGTGATATTTTCAAAGAAAGGTTGTGGTTATAACATTATATTTACTATGAGGTAACAAAAAATTTAAATAACTTTCCTAAGGTTGCACAGCTATTTGTAATTGACATCAATGTGTATTCTATAGTGGTCCCAATGAGTATGTATATTCTGAAACAATTTAAAATCACAACCAGCTAATTGATAAGGCTGTCCCTCTATCTCCAAGTGTATCACTCAAATGAATACATTAATATCCATCTTCTGTTGCTTTTGTAGCTTGATGTTTATGCTGCACAGGAGTTTCCATAATTGATGGCAAATCATATAAAACTCGACTGATACGCCTTCTTCTACATTCTTCCCAAATGTAAATTTATCAAGAAGTCTAAAGCTAATGAAGCAAATTCACTACAATATACATCCTGTAGACATTGGTTTCTCTTTAGTTGAGCAGCTGAGAAAAGTGGATAGGTAGCAGCACACAACCTAAGCATTTATACACGTGATCAAGCTGAACCCACATAAAATACACAAGAGATGATTGGCTGTGCAGAGGAGAAACTATACAGGAGAAAGTTTAAACTTCACAACAAACAATAAAACAAACAAACCTAACACTAACATTTTTCGGACATTTTCATGGCTGTCTTCTATTCTTGAGGACAAAATTGTATCACTGACTCATGAAGATTAACCTGCAATCTCTTACTTTCCTAAGTTTTATACAGGGTGAAATCTATAGATACAACTTCATTCCTATGTAGGTGGAGAGGCTGTACTATTTTACATTACTTTGTTAAATAGGTTATTATAGTTATAGTGTTCTTAAGGCACACAAGCATAGTTGACTTTGATTACAGTGGAGGAGTCATATCGTCCTAAGAACATTGCATTGATTCTTCAAAGAGCCACAATTTCTAGATACCACTGTTTTAATATGGTTGACTTCTTGGGAAAACGTGAATCAGTGGATTCACTGTGCCTTTCTCACTTCCTGCTTATCTAGGAATTGGAAAATCTGATTCCTAATGTTACTCTAAGATCTACTCTCAGGTGTGAGGACTGTTCCATGGTGTTGACTGACTTAAGTCTCCCAGACATTTTTCTATGTACTCCCCTGGTAGACTTTGCATGGTTTCAGCCTGACGATGTATATGCATGTTTATGCTTTGTGTCCTACCTATCCAATTTTCTCAGCTGCTCAACTAAAGTGAAAGCAATGCCTATGGGATGTATACTGTAATGAGTTTGCCTCATTAACTTTAGATTTCTGGATAAGCTTACCTTTGGAAAGGATGTAGTAGAAGGCATATCAGTCTAGTTTCATATAATTTTCCATCAATAGTGGAATCTCCTGTGCAGCATAAACATAAAGCAGCCAACGCAACAGAAGATGGATATTAATGTATCTGCTTGAGTCATACACTTGGAGCTAGAGGCACAGCCTTATCCATTAGCCTGTTGTGATTTGAAATTGTTTCAGACTATATCACTTGTAATATGAATTAATTAGGCATCCTGGTATCAGTCAGTTATAGCACTGAGTGTCAATAAAATTTTAAAATATCACTCTTGTCCTTTGTGAAACTATTTAACAAAACATCAATGTTTTATAGCTGAAAGGAAGAAAAGTAAAATGCATGTTGTTGTAGAGTAAATGGTGCAGGTTCATGTTTTCAAAAAGATAACTCTTCATGAGGCAAAACAATTCCGCCAAGTAACTATGTATGCATTTGTTGCTCCATATCTAGAGAAAATAGGACCATGCCTCTTCCTTAGTGTACAACCTGGTTTGTGTCTGTGAATGAAACTGTGAGCTCGGTAACTTAGTGTTATGTGTCATTTATAGACTTGAATTTTTCATAATTATAGTTGTGATTTTTAAAAGGGATAAGCATATTTCTGTACAGAATTTTGGAGATTTGAAATGTTTAGCTTAATTGGAGTTTCTTTGATGTTACTATTGCACTATTATGTAGTCTGTGTCATCTACTTAGCGAAATGGAATACTTTGGAAGTGGGTGAGCTTGTATTTTTTTCCTTTGGAGCAGTTGCAGAGCCATCTTATAACACATTTCATGGTAGGTTTCAAAAGAGCAAAAATGAATATCAGGAATTGGTTATTTTGCTTCATACTTATAGAGTGAGGAATCTTCAAATTATTAAAAAAGAACTATGATTTTAGATTCTATTAATACACTGTGATTCTTTTTATGCACAAATTGAAAAAAAACTAATTAAAAAAAATTTTCCCCTTTTTTTTGTTAAATTTGCATGCCACAGCACAACTTCAGATTGTAGTTTACTCTAGTTAGCCAGTTCCACCTTAGTTCCTTAGAACCATATTTTAAATAGAGTATTCTACCCATTGTTGCTGTCCAGCGCAGGAAAAATCCAGATCAATTTCAATTGTGTAATCAACACTGCTACTGCCCAACTCTATTCCTACCTATTGTTGGATCAACCTATTCCTTAGTTCCTCATTGTTGGCTAGTAATAGCCCCATAGCTGTCCCTTTCCTCAGATGTGTATTGTCCTCAGGTGATGGGAACTGATGAGCAGAGACATGCCTGGAAAATTTAGCTCCCTTTCTTCCCCAGAGGCACCCTGTAACAAGGAGGTACTGTCAACTGGAGAAGAAAGCTGAGCCCCTGTTTCAAATGAGGCCACATGACTGGTAGCTTGCATATCCAAGGATTCTCTGAATTACAAGTCTGAGAATGAACTTCCTTGCCCTCATAGGCCTCCTAATTTGTCCCTGGTTTCTGTCACTTTCTCTTGTGAACAACACTAGAACTAAACACACAGGACTACATTGCTCAGACTCTGCTTACAATGAATCTGTTTGAAGCAAGGCAGTCTGAGGGCAAAATCTGTGTCAGTTGGCACTGAAATTACTTTCTTATTTGATTATTTTTTGTTCAAAATAGTCTCTGTCTATCATCCATGCTAGGCTTAGGTTCATGATCACTCAGCCTCAGACTCCCTTGTAGCCAAGAGTAGAGATAACCACCACCTACCTTTTTTTTTTTAATTTTCTAAGTTTTTTTATTTACATTCCAAATCATTTCCCCTTTCCCGTTTCCTCCCTCCCCGAAAGTCCCATAAGCCCCCTTCCCTCCCTCCTTTCCCCATTCCCCAACATCCAGTCTTTCCAGGACCAGGGGTCTCTCCTTCCATCTTCTTGGAAATCCATTAATATGCAAATTGTGTCTAGGGTATTCTGAGAATCTGGGTCAATATCCCCTTATCAGTGACTGCATACCATGTGTGTTCTTTTGTGATTGGGTTACCTCACTAAGGATGATATTTTCAAGTTCTGACCATTTGCCTAGGAATTTTGTGAATTCATTGTTTTTAATTGCAGAGTAGTATTCCATTGTGTAAATATACCACATCTTCTGAATCCATTCCTCCGTTGAGGGACATCTGGGTTCTTTCCAGCTTCTGGCTATTATAAATAAGGCTGCTATGAACATAGTGGAGCATGTGTCCTTATTGCATGCAGGTAAAGCCTCTGGGGATATGCCCAGGAGTGGTATAGCCGGATCCTCCAGGAGTGTCATGCCCAGTTTTCTGAGGAACCGCCAGACTGCTTTCCAGAGTGGTTGTACCAGCTTGCAATCCCACCAGCAGTGGAGGAGTGTTCCTCTTTCTCCACATCCTCGCCAACAACTGCTGTCTCCTGTGTTTTTGATCTTAGCCATCCTGACTGGTGTGAGATGGAATCTCAGGGTTGTTTTGATTTGCATTTCCCTAATGACTAAGAATGATGAACATCTCTTTAGGTGCTTCTCAGCCATTAGATATTCTTCGGGTGAGAACTCTTTGTTTAGCTCTGTACCCCATTTTTTAATAGGGTTACCACCTACCTTTTCTTAAATATAGGGTTTATGATGAATTTACACAGACATGTAGAGTGATACTTTTTTAATGCTTTCAGATTATAGTTTTACATTCTAGTTCTAGTCTACATTTAAAACAAATGTTTTGGCCAGTATAGTATAAAAATAAAATTTCTTTCAAAATATTGTTTCAGAAAACATACATGCTTCTCTTTAAAGTTTTTTTCATTCTACATCAGAGAGAATGGAGATCTCGTTCCCTGAACCTGATCACCAACTCCCCATCGAACATTCTTGTTTTAGTGGATAGCGTGAACAGAGAGTGTGAAGCAAACCCAAACTGTTTTTAAGCATGCTGTTTTGTCTCAGTGTTTTTCTCTGCTTAAATAATATTGACGGTTGTTCTTATCTAAGAGGAAATAAGTGTGTGTTTGAGCCTCACAGACAACCATTCATCATTCATGCAAAAGACAGAAAGCCTGTGCCAGCACACAGAATCCAACGGCAGCTACAGTAGCAGAAAATCAATCGACTGTATTAGAAAACACAGAGGCTAATCAGAGCCTGTTCTGCAGGCATGATGCACTCTAAGAGAAGTATTGCTTTAGGACATAACTCAATTCTCTGAGCACCATAGACTGCAGCTTAATTCAAGCATTTAGTGGGGGAAATGGGGATCTTTAAAATATACATTTTGCTCTTTATTGCCTCCCAGAGAAGCTTCAGTGCAGTATTGTAATGAATAATGATAACATACATTCTTAAAAACTGATGTTAGCTTGGTCATTATGCCCAAATAGAACGAGCGCCCCTGCTGTGCGAAGCAATGCAATGCCATTAGTAAGCAGCCTTTCTGCTAAAGTGGGGATGCATATTGTTACTTGTTAAACACACTGTTAATATATATGAAGGTAAATGACAATCAGTTCTTTACCTTCCTTGGCAGTTGATTCTGCCACCATTTTTAAGTCAAAAATATGCTCTTCACCATCATTGGCAGTCGATTCAGCAAGAATATTTAGTTGCCCTAAACTCTAACTGAATACATAAGTAAATCAAATTTTATTGTGTGAAAAGTGTGAAGTAAGTTGGAATGACATTGCCTAATCTATATGCATTTAGGGTAAGTTTCGCGAAAGTTTGGGCCATGGCAGTACTTGCATTGGTTTAGTGTTTGCCCCTGGGATCTTTGGGACACTTCAAATTGCAGTTTTAAAAACTTTCTCTTGAATAAGTACTACATATTCCTAAGTATCTTTCCAATTTCAATATCCAGAATTTAGACAAAACTATATCATCAATATAAGTATACTATAAGAGCATAGCCGTTTTTGCTCAATTTGTTTATATTACTCTCACATTTAGGTCTTCAGCCAAATAAAAAAATCTGTTTAAGAACAGATTAGTTGTTTTGAGACATTTGTCATATCTCCACATGATTCCTAATTTCATGTAACGAATTCATGTTTTGGTATTAAAGGAAAATGTGTGTTCTTAATGTTCTTCTGATTTTATCTCAGTAAGGTTAATAACTTGAATTTAGATATTGCATAAACAATACACTTATTGTAATAGATGAGTTGTCAAGGTCAATTTGCTTCTTATAATCCCAGGAAAATGAAAGTAACATCATGAAAAATGAAGTCCTGCTTGAAAACAAAAGCTAATTAAGATTTTTTTTTTGTAATACCCCAGAGAGAGAAATGTACAGAAAGTAGTCACAGTTGGTTTAAGATTGGCAACTCTGCTGGATCTGACAGCACATTGAGCTAGTCCCACGCAGATACAATCTAGCATCTGGGATGATAATTATGAGACTTAGAATACTTCTTGGAAATTTTCCATGTATTAGAGTGCTTGCAAGAAGCTTGTCTTCTGCAGTTACAATAGTTATACACCTCACTAAATGTTTTATCAATATTTATCACTTTAGAGCTCTTAGAATATAAAAAATGTACTAGGGATCTAAAAGAATAATGTGTTTAAACATACAAATATTTTGTTTTGCTTTTAAAAAACAAATGTTATGATTTATAGTGCAAACATATGTGTAAACTCTGTAAATAAATGTCAATAAGTCACGTTAAATTAATCAAAATATTAGCACAAAATTTTAAGGCAATTTGTTTATAAATTTTAAAATATATTGTATGTGAATATTTAAAATTATTTTTCAACAGATTTATATGTATAATATTTCTATATAATCTATTCATTCTGAAATTATATTTGATCAGACTGTTTAATAAAACAGGGAACCATTGAGTGGACTGTTGAATATATCAGGCTCCATTCAATAGTTCCAAACCCATGGCCACTAAGATAGCTCTGGTTAAACTCAAAGTGTTAACAGGTAAAATCAATAGACATGAGCATGTGAAAGGGGCCTGAATGAACATAGGACACTTAAGAGTTAGGGACACAGATAAGAAAGGGTGGCAGTAAGTTATCTAATTTATTTTATACAGGTATAAAATTGTCAAAGAAATCATCAGTATAAATCAGAAAAGAATAAGTTGCATCAATCAATGCTTATTCAAAGAATTTTCTAGAGGATATATTATATATTATTACATATTTTATACCATACATTATATATTATGTATTATACATTATATGTTATATATTATATATAACATATATTATACACTATATATTATGTATTATATATTATATAATATATATTATATATATGTATATATGATATGTCCCCCATATCAAAAAAACATATTAAAAAATGCTACTTATTAAGAATGGTTCACGTGAGTCAAAACTGCTTCTTATTACAAAGGCCATAAAAACAAAAAAATTCTTTAATTGATAAAGACTAGAACAAGCAATTTATCACCAGACAAGCTACTTCTCACCTAAGTGTATACCCATGAGAATTACTGCATTGTCCTTTAAAAGTAGTTTATTGTATTTTATGATTTGTAATCTACTAATAATTCTTATTATATTTTTATTATATTTATATTCCTTTATTCTATTTTATGTGTATGAATGCTTTATGTACTTGTATGTATGTGCACCACATGTATGCCTAGTGAACTCATAGGTTGGTATAAGGTACTGAATACCCTAAGACTGGAGTCACAGATTGTTTTGAATCACTTTGTGGGGACTAGGGACCAAACTCTGGTCCTCTGCAAGAACAACTGGTCTGCCTATTACTGAGCCATCTCTGAGGACCTCTTATATCTTTTGTGATTTACTTTTGATCAACTTGTATTATTTGGTTAGAAGAATTTCCCAATTTGACTATGTCTATGATATTTTATGGATTTTATAACTCTAGCTGTCTGACTATACCCTTTCTTCTATATTTTCATTGATTTGACAGCTGGAGAGAGAAACTTGAATAGACACATGTTGGCAACAGAAGTAGTTAAGGAGAGACACTGATGATTTGAATCAGAATGACCCCCAAAGGCTCACGTATTTTCAGGCCAAGTTTCCTGCTGATGAACTGTTTGGAAAGGAGGAGGAAGTGTAGCCCTTGTTAGAGAAGGTATGTGTCTGTGAGTGGGCTTTGAGGAAAGCCCATGTCAGGCTCAAAGGTTCTCTCTCTCTCTCTCTCTCTCTCTCTCTGTGTGTGTGTGTGTGTGTGTGTGTGTGTGTGTGTGTGTATCTGCTGCATAGACACAGTATGTAAGGCTATCTCTTCAGCACTGTGTTGTCTGCCTGCTTGCCTGCTGCCAAGCTCCCTACAATGTAGGTACTGATTAATGCTCTGAAAATGTAAGCAAGACCTCAATTAAATACTTTCTTTTATGAGTGTTGCTTTAATCCTGGGATCTTTTCAGAGGAATACAACAGTAACTAAGACTAGTTGGTACCAGGACTGGGGCATTTGTGTGACAGACAGCTGAGGTCAGGCATAGGACCGAGCAGCTCCTGCATGGAGGCTCAGAGACGCTATTGGTTAAATTTGAAAGTGAAGCCTAGATTGCATTGGTGGTTTTAGAAATGTCAGCATCCTGGGATATCTGCTGAGGAGAACTGCTAACAGGTATGGAAATATCCCAAGAGACAAAAGTATGTTGCCTGCAACAAAGCTGAAGAAGTTGGAGATCTGAGGACTACTTTGACATCCGAGATGGAAATGCAGAATTTGGACTTTGTCCTGCTGGTTTTCAGTCTTGCTTTGGCCTAGTATGTTTCCATTGTGCTCCTTTTCCTTCCTCTGGAAATGGCAGTGTATATTCTATGAAGAATCAGAAGTATATATTCTGCTTTTTTGCTTTATTTTCACATGAAGATACAGTTTGAAGTTGCCTCAGTCTCAGAAGAGACTTTGTAGTTTTAAAGAGCTTTTGGCAAGATGGCCATTTTTATTATATTAATCCTGCCAATCCATGAGCATGGGAGATCTTTCCATCTTCTGAGGTCTTCTTTAAATTCTTTCTACAAAGACTTGAAGTTCTTATCACACAGATCTTTCACTTGTTTGGTTAGAGTCACACCAAGATACTTTATATTGTTTGTGACTATTGTAAAGGGTGTAGTTTCCCTAATTTGTTTCTCAGCCTGTTTATACTTTGAGTATAAGAAGGCTACTGATTTGTTTGAGTTAATTTTACATCTGGCCACTTTGCTGAAGTTATCAGCTGTAGAAGTTCTCTGGTGGAGTCTTTTGGGTCACTTAAGTATACTATCACATCATCTGCAAATAGTGATGATTTGACTTCTTCCTTTTCAATTTGTATCATTTTGACCTTCTTTTATTGTTGAATTGCTCTAGCTAGAACTTCAAGTACTATATTGAATAAATAGGGAGAGAGTGGGCAGCCTTGTCTAGTCCCTGATTTTAGTGGGATTGCTTCAAGTTTCTCTCTATTTAGTTTGATGTTGACTACTGGTTTGTTGTATATTGCTTTTATTTTGTTTAGGTATGTGCCTTGAATTCCTGTTCTTTCCAAGACTTTTAGCACAAAAGGATGCTTAATTTTGTCAAATGCTTTTTCAGCATCTAATGAAATGACCGTGTGAATTTTTTCTTTGAGTTTATGTAGTAGATTACATTGAGGGATTTCCGTATATTGAATCATCCCTGCATCCCTGGGATGAAGCCTACCTGATCATTGTGAATGGTCGTTTTCATATGTTCTTGGATTCAGTTGGCAAGAATTTTATTGAGTATTTTTGCATCAATATTCTTAAGGGAAATTAGTCTGAAGTTCTCTTTCTTTTTTGGATCTTCGTGTGGCTTTGATATCAGCATAATTGTGGGTTCATAGAATGAGTTGTGTTGTGTTCCTTCTGTTTCTATTTTGTGGAATAGTTTGAAGAGTATTGGTGTTAGGTCTTCTTTGTAGGTCTGATAGAATTCTGCACTAAAACCATGTGTTGATCCATCCCATATATAGTTATAAAACCCAAACACTAACATCAATGCCCACAAGTACTTGCTGACCGGAGCCAGATATAGCTGTCACCTGGGAGGCTTTGCTAGTGCATGACAAATTCAGAGGGGAACACTCTCAGCCAACCATTGAACTGAGCACAGGGTACCCAAAGGGGGAGCTAGAGAAAAGACTCAAGGAGCTGAAGGTGTTTGCAGCACCACAGGAGGAAAAACAATATGAGCCACCCAGTACTCCCTGAGTTCCCAGGGACAAAACCATCAACCTGCTAGTACACATGGTGTTACTCATGGCTCCAGACACATAGGAAGCAGAG
The DNA here is from genome assembly GCA_036184795.1 of Tokudaia tokunoshimensis. Taxonomy (NCBI): domain Eukaryota; kingdom Metazoa; phylum Chordata; class Mammalia; order Rodentia; family Muridae; genus Tokudaia; species Tokudaia tokunoshimensis. The sequence goes on from BTHU01000003.1 coordinate 19,748,100, forward strand.
GATGACCTTGTTGGACATCAAAGGGAGGAGAGGCCCTTGGTCCTGGAAAGACTTGATGCAGCCGTGTAGTGGAATACCAGGACAGGGAAGCAGAAGAGGGTTGATTGGCGAACAGGGGAAGGGGAGATGGTTTATGGGATTTTCAAGGGGGGGAGCCAAGAAAGGGGAAATGTTTTGAAATGTAAATAAAAAATATATCTAATAATAAAAAAGTTTTAAGACTGAAAGACCATAAGGACTCTTGAATTTGTACTGAATACATGAATTCATTTTACATTATAATATGGTTATAATCCTATGAGGGTCAGGGAGTGGAATGTGGTAGTTTGAATGAGACTTTGCCCCCCATAAACTGACAAATTTGTATGCTTGGTCTTGATTGGAAAGGATTAGAAGGTGTGGCCTTGTTGGAGGTGTGTCACTAGGAGTAACCTTTAATACTTCTAAAACCGAAGTCAGGTTCAGTGTCTCTCTTGCTCCTTGTTGCTGACAAATCTGGATGTAAAAACCTCTCAGTCACTTCTCCAACAATCTGTCTTTCCTTTCTGCTGCCATTTGCTCTGCCAAGATGATAATGAACTAACTCACCCTCTCAAGTTGAAGGCCCTGATCTTATGCAGTTTAAATACTCAGAATGCCTTCAATAAAGAAGGCAAATTTCCCTTGAAAAAACACCTTGCTAACACATAAGATTACATTGCTAATTCTTATATTTTCTCAAATGAATGATTTCCATTTATTAGAGTAACTGTGCAATGAAAACAATGAACTAATTGTGTTTTTATCAGATATATGAGACATTTGTGTCTTAGTTAATATAAATTCCAGGAAGCACAAATGATAATGTGGGTCAGAGTCAAAACAGATAGAAATCACATTTAATGGAATCTTAGCTAAGATTAGCTAAGTAAATCAATGAAGCCCTTCACCTATACTTGGGTAATATCTCTATTTCCAGGAATCACAGTTGCAAGAGATTCATTTGGCAACTGTTGGAGTCCATCCATCGCTTATCAAACCTGCTGAAGAGAGCTACAACTGTAAAAAAGAAGAAGCAGAGATCACTACAACTAACCTTCCCTACAAAAATAGTAAACTGAAGGCAAGACCATGCTTGCAGAGGGATCATCATTGATTTGGATAAAGAAGTGGTGGTTATGCTCATGAAATCCTCCTTCTCATCAGTTTGCTCACTGCAGGGAACAGATGGGACTCAGAGAATGGCTTAATTAGATGTTGATAGGAAGTGAAGCTTCTAAAATACACATTTACATTGCTTGAGTAAATCAACACATCTATGGGTATGTAGAATTGAGCTGTTTATCTGCAGATTGTATTTTGCTTAAAACCAGTAAATAAAATCTATTAAGATGAGTTGCTTTCAGATGGCAAAGATACCATCACCATGCTACCTCTGTATCATATTCTTCAGTCTCATGCAATTCTTTAGAATATATGAAGCTTACTTATATTTCTTTAAGACAATATTATTTCTCCACATGCTGAATAAAAGTGATACGTAAAATGTAGCCAGTTTTCTACGTTTTAGCAAGATATTTAAATAGAGGAAGATAAAACTACCCAATGAAATTCAGGGGCGTCTCACTTTCTTGTGGTTTCAAAAGGCCTAGTTTAATAAGGAATGTCGAAGTATCTGCTTGGAACAGAAAGATAGATTTTGCATTTGGTCTTTCTGTCAAATGACAACTGTGAAGAATTCAACCAAATTTACTGGATTTTTCACAGAAATCTATGGGAAGCAATCTATAATCTGCCTCAAAACATAAGTTACATTAAGATCAATCCTAGTCCTAAAATTTAAAAAGCATTTTCAAAAAGATTTTAGGAAGAAAAATAAAATAACCACACAAATACATAATAAATTTGCATGTTCGTGTACATAATAAATATACAGAAAACTTAGCACGAGCTAGGGGCAGAGAAGTTGGACTGATCAAGCCATGTGGGGCAAGAAGCGCATCCACAGGACCGTACGAGGTTGCACTAGAAACTGGAGGCAAAACATCTTAGGGACTTTTGCCTCCTCTCATCAACCCATTTCCTGTCAGTACTGTACTTTCAGTTCCATGGCTGCTAGGTTAATATAATATATGTGAGTGAGCTCTTTGTAATACAGAGAACAGAGAAAGACAAACAGTGGTTTGAATGGTCAGCCTGATTTTCCTCCTACAACATGTTTGTTTCCCCTCTATGATAACAGTTGCAGATATATCACAATTCCTGAGGGAAAACATTGCAAAAGTTTAAATCTTTCAGTAGGGTACTGGAGGTGTGTTAAATTAAAGGAGACTGCTTTCCCTATTCCTTATACCTGTTTTGCCTAAAGATAGGAAGTTGTTTCTATAAGCATAAGTATCACTAATTGCCAAAGGCTTTGACTATGGGGAGGGGAGGTCTTAGAGATATGCAAAGGGAAGGCTGAGTTCCTCTCCCAGTTTTACCAGGTTCTTGTGACTCTGAAAAAGAATTCAGAGAGAAGACAGTATAAGGGATTAGAGAACGAATTTTTATATTCAAGGTGAGTGTGTACTTCTCACGAGCACTGTGTCATAACAATTTCTAAGAGTCCATTTCAGGGCAATATTATGAAGGAGAGGGTTATTCTTGTGTCAGATAGGAAAAGGAAGGGAAAAATTCCTGGACTATGTCAGGGCTTTTCTAGAATTTTGTTTATTCTTCTCCTCTGTCCTTTTAGGGACATTTCTGTATGTGTCATTGCTTAATGCACAATAAGAATGATAACAGTCAGTTTTACAATTTCAATTTAATGGAGTTAGCATTATACTGATGCAAATAGTAGCTATCAGTTACCTATGACAGCCAGGTTGATCACAACCAGCTTTTGTGTTCCCTTGCATTAGTATGATTTTTATTATTATGATTACATCAGGCCCTAGGTACCTTGCCTTTTTCCTCTTCTTTTCTCTGCTTCCTTAAGCTTACAAGCAAAGATTTGCTTTGCACCTACTGCATTGGATTTCATACAAATGAGCTGTTCTGTCTAAAATACATTCTCTGTATCTTACTGGTTATATAGCAAAGGCACAACACTGATCTTGAGTTCTTTCTCCTTATCACAGATAACCCAGAATCCAGACAAGTTCAGATGTTAGTGTTTTGCAGCTATTGAAAGACTGTTGAAGTCTCTTCAGACAAAGCTTTTCTTGCTGCACACATGAGTAGAGAGATTCTGGTCATAGTACTGTTTGTTACAGATTGTGTGCATTTTCCAAACCTTCAGTTGGTTTCTTCACACTGATGTAAGAATAATTATCTTAATTATGGCGTTTCACGTTGTGCAGATTAATAAATTGCTACTTAAATTCAATTTGGTTGCAAATACCCAGTTACATATTTCTTCCGTCAGAAACCTGCTGTGGGAAAGAAAGGACTGTTTGGCCATGAACCTCTCACAGTCAATCGGAAGCCAATGGTAGCTGTTGTCCCAGCATATGATAACAGATGTGAACACAGTCAATAAATGCCAATGCATGTAGTGCTTTCTCCAAATATACGAGGTTACGTTTCACTTAATCTGTGAATAATTTTGAGTTAAAAATAATTTTCAGACCAAATAACATTTTAATACAGTGACACTGGTTAACTTAAGAATAAAATTTTCTCATGTCCACTGAAATATATTCATCCACTCTGGATTGCTTTTTCACAAAGAGAAAGTGTAGTATAATTTTGAGAAATACTTATAATCATTTAAAGACATACTATAGTAACTGCAAACAGTAACAAGGAGAAATGGTGACTGAACAATGCGGGTAAGATGCAGGTGTAGAGGCAGAGATTATACATAAAGTACAATAATAGTTGTGTAAGAAAATAGCGTAAGAATAAAGTTACATCCATAAGGAAATAAAATGAACTGTTGAAAAAAAAAGAGTATATCAGAGTAAAGAAGTTACAAGTACAGAAAAGTCTGCTGTCCTCATCATTGATATTAGTGTGCCTTCACTTCTTTAGAGGAAAGGAGAGATTTCTGATAAAATTTTCAAGATCATAATCCATGCCCTATGTCATATTTTACTAGCAATAAATGAATATGTTTGTTGCTAGATATTAGCAAACTTAGTTGCCGTTGAGGAGGGGGAACTCCTTTCTCTTAATGATCTAGAGATTGTTAACTCAAGACCAGAATGTGTAAGAATTTCTTTACTGGGCGTTGAAAACAAATCTAACTGGCAGCTACCTCTTCTGAAATGAATTATGACAAAGGTATTAGAGGAGCAGACATTTGATTCTACACCAAACTTGGAAAAATAGACCGAGGATTATCAGTCTCAAAACACAAAAGCGACCAAACAAGAACCACAACATTGTACACATTTTATACAAGGAATATTGAGGTGCATGGTCCATGCTGCCACTGCCACTGCTACTGGTAACCATGTTGATGCTACTGTGCTACTACTGGAGACCATGTAGAAATCCATGACCTGTGCTTCTGGAAGATATAGGCAAGGAACTGCCTTTGTACTGACATGGATGATTACAGACTAATAATTGAGAATGAGAGACATTGAGAGCTTCTATGACAACCCTCTCCATCCAATTTCTAGTGGGCGTGCATGTGGAGAATGGGGAAGGACTCAGTTTCATTAAGGAAATGATCACTAGAAGTTGACCATGCTCCAGTGAGTAAATGGGCAACACAAAATATACTTGGTGTAGTTTTTTCTTTTCTTTGTTTTTTGGGGTGGGGCACAAAGGTGGGAGGTTGGACCTAGGAATGCGAAAACAGGATGCATTGTATGAAATTCCTAAATTATCTGTATTGACTGGTATTGTGTATCAACTTGACATAGGTCAGACTTATCCCAGAGAAAGGAACTTCTGGTGGAGAAGTGCCTCCATGAGATCCAGCTATGGGACATTTTCTCAATTAGTGATCAATGTGGGGAGGGTCCTTTGTGGGTGGTACCATCTCTGGGCTGGTATTCTCGGGTTCTATAAGACAAAGCTAGCTGTGCTAGGCAGAAGTTTTTGCCCCTGAACATACTGAGTGGCAGATATGGAGGGTAGAGCTTGTTCTTTCATTTCCTTGAAAACCAGCTTCAAGCCTCACAATGTTTTTTTCTGGTTGACAAATTAATCTCCCAAGTAGAATATAGAGTGATAGGTGAAGTATGAAGGCTGGGACAGGGTCATAGTTGTCCCTTTTTAGAACTTCTGATACTGTACGGGAGGACTAAGGGAGTATCATAGTTTCCCTACATGTGAGATGATGACTAAAGATTAGACAAACTGGAGGAAGGAGAAAAAACTTGGGACTTTACAGGTACCACTGGAGGAAAGACTACTTCCTCTTTGTAAAGTATGGCTACATTTAATGACTCATTTTGACACTTTTTTTAAATTTTAAATTCAAAACATAATTATAACATTTTCCATTTTCCTCCCTCCAAACACACACACACACACACACACACACACACACACACACACACACGCACACACACACACGCACACACACATTGGTCTCTTTCCTTGTTTATAATATACACACATATGTTATATATGTATGCATCTATTCCTAACATATCAATATAATCTGCTCATTTCATATAGTATTACTTGTTTGCTTATGATTTCTGATTTGACCATTTTATATTGGATAAGAAACTGGAGGACTCTTTTCTGGGGAAAGATATTTAGCTCTGTTCTCAGCAGTTTGGTGTTGCCTATAGTTGGTGTCTAGAGCAGGTCTTAGATTTCTCCCTTCTATGTTAGTGTCATACTTGTTTAGTTCTTGCTTAGGTAGCCATTTCATTAACACTTCATAGGTATAGCTTTCAAGACATTTTTGAAAGATGCAATTTCTTTGATTTCTAAAATTTGTCACTTCCTTTTAATTCACTTCATTATGTGATACCTGGACAGAAGAATAGAAAACACATTAATCTCTAGGCATGTAGGCAATTTTCAGTCTGCATTGGCAGAAATGGCATAAGAATACTATCAAGGGGATTTGAAATAACTTTGTTTCCTCCCATAAGTGTCAATCTAAACAGGCCTGTTCATCATTTGGAACCACCTTCTGAAAAGCTTTCTGCTCCACAGATTTTAGAAATAGCATAAAATCTATATAACAATGTAAGCCAGCATTAGTGATCCCTCTGGGAATTTTCCATTCTCAGTCCTCATGAGCATTTGCCTCTGCAGTGGTCTCTTTGGCCACTGGCCACTCTGACCCCTTGACAGTGCTCTAATGCTCTGTAATGAACCTTGCATATCTCCTACAATACACTCTCTGTGTTTCATTGGAATTCTTTTGAAAGAGATCACAAGAACTGAAACATGAAGAGGGCACAGATTCAGCTCCTTTGTTCTCTGCATATGGCCAGAGCTCTCTGTGGTTGACATTATAGCAAGTTATTCTACCTCCCTTTCTTCTCGGCATGCATCTCTGAGACAGAACTCACTCTATCCAAACTGATTTCTTTATTTTTCTTTAAATGCAAAAAAAAAAATCATTTAGACAAACCCTTGCTTCATTGGTTATTTTGATTCCATTGAATAAGAGCTTTCTCAACCCAGAATTCTTTTATACTCATTGAAATTTATGCTCATATTTTGGTCATGCATTAATAAACATTTTTTGAGTTAGACTGAAATCATTCTATTAATCCACTAAATCTCTATATCTGATATGAAGGATTAACCAATAATATATTTATGTCACATCAAATCCATGTTCTAATGAAGAAAAGGAAATTTGCAATTAGTTCTGTGCCAAATTGGCCCTATACAAAGCACAGCATAGCTCTAAGTGAAATTGCATATATATTTTATACATTTTCTAGAGATAAGGTTTTTGAAATACCTAAGTATCCTGCTTATTTATATAATTTGAAGGTAAAAGAACCGTGGCACTCAGCACAGTCAGGCAAGGAGGTAGACTACATTTTCTAGTCATTATCACAATTAAATATGGCCATCTAACTATAGGGTTGATAGTGGGTTGTTGAGGGATTGGTATGAGCCCCTTCCAGGTACAGCCCCATTGGACATGACCAGAGTACATTATTCAAGTTACGCTATTTTAGCATAATAATTATTTTGAGAGTCTACAAGAAAATAATGAAGTCTGAGATCAAAACAAGCTGTAAGGCAATGCCAGGAAAATTTTACATCTATAAAGGAAGCCTCTGCTTTTAAGTTTACTATATTCTTGTTCTAGGGAGAAAGTGGCTCCAAATCTTTGGATACTTTGTCAAGAAGGCTCAAATTTTGCATGTGTTTGATTTCTTTTCAGTGTGTTTCTTGCCTAGCTCTCTGACCTCCTTCCCAACACCTTTCTTTCTTTTTTTCATTGAGGATTATAGTAAACAGACTAAGGTCAAAATGCAACAAAATGTATTTCAATAAATACCCTAAGATGTTAATGTCATGTGATGCTCCTTTGGAAGAAGGTTCTTCCTAGTGTTTTTAAAGTTCTGATGAAGCATTTTGCTCTCTCTACTCTTTAAAAATTCTTTGTCAATATCTTTGTGGATAATTGTTTGCACACTACAACAAAAATGGTGCTTTTAGGTATGCAAACTGAAAGTCCATTTACATGACTGAAAGTACAGTAAGCTTGGCTTATCTCCTCTGTGATAGATTCAACTCTATGCATAAGATCCAAGATGTTAGATTCCTTCATCACCTATTTAGGTTTTGAAAGAGAAAACTACTTCACACATTTTAAATACAACTCAGGTTTTCTGATATTATACATTGTTGTCAAGTGCTAAACACTCATAGGGACTTTATGATCATAAATGTTGAGATCCTTTACAATTTTTTGAAAGTTTTCTTCAGGTGTTTTCAAAATAAATTTAAGTGATGCTTTTCTGTCTATGTAAACTAAGGCATCTGCTATGTTTCTATGACCTTTATAACAGCGTACCTTTTTGCAGATCCACAAATAAATAGAGTTGAGTATTCTTCACCAGGATATAATAGAATTGGAAACATTAGAAAATGAAATTATATGGAATTAGAATGACTATAAACAAAAAACATAATTAAAATAATGACACTATCATTAGAATGTAGAAGACTTTGTATGTTACACTATTTTGAGACCTTTTTACATATTGACCCATGTTATATTCATATATCTACTTCAATGAGATATAAATACTGGATATATTACCACTTCTATACAAAGTTGCATTTGACAGCTTACTTCAAATTTTTAAGGAATTGTGAACAATGGTTCTGTTATAAACAAGGCTAGATGCGTCAAGTAATATAAAATGACAGCCAAAGAACATAAGTTAAGATGTTATGACATGTCATGATATCAAGCTCAGAAAAAAAATCATATCTGACAAAAATGGGATAAAAGAAGATTACTGAATTGATCTTATCTTTAAGGTTCATCATTATTGTTTGAATCTAAATGTGTCTGCCACAGCCTCTTACATTAAAGACTTCAGGCCACCTGATAAGATTTTAAATTCGAGTAGATCATGAGAAATTTGATTTCATTAGGGACTCATCAATTTATTTTTAAATTCTTAGCTGAATAGACCATTAGAAAGTCATGTCTGGTTAGGGGAAGTAATTCACTGGAACATGTATTTATAAAATGCATCTTTCCTCCAAATCATTATTCTGTGTCTCTTTTCCTTCTATATATAATCAGTGTTCTGCCACATTCTCTTTTGTTCTGAGAGCCTAGGTTACCAGAGATGCACTCAGTACCAACAAAGCCAAGTTAGCACTAACTAAAATCCCAAAGCCTGTGACCCAAATCAATTCTTTATGGAGTTCATCTCTGTGTCACATGGACAGTCACCTGAAGTGACTGAAAAATCACAGTGTTTCAGAATAGGGCATAAAGTAAATTACTGAGGGGTTAAGCAAAGCTTTACCCAATTAATTTATGGTAGTCACAATAATTCTAACAGAACAAGTTTTTGAAGAATAAACAAAGCAAACAAACAAAAAAACAAAACAAAAACAAACCACCATATACACCATATTCTGAGTACTTGAGAATTTCATTCAGTTACTGCATGGAACACTAACTACCCTTTGTAAAACTTCCATGACTACAGCTGTATATACACTGTATTTCTCTAATTAAACATGAGAGCAAATCATTTATCACAGTAAGGTTCTTAGTACACCAACTCTTCTATTAAAGCATTTCTGAGAATGTATGAAGAATTCAGTGTATAATGACTTATTGCTCTTCTTCACTTGAAGGAAATCTAGGGTTATTTAGTACATCAAAGTATCCTAAAGTTTTTGTTCAATCACCATTCCTTAAAATCTAGAATTATAGCAGGAACAGACCTTTAAGAAAGAAGTGTAGATAATAGAAAAACTGTAGATCCAAATTTTAGAGGCCATCTAGAAAATAACTTGAGCAATTATCTAGATGGCCTCTAAAACTGAATGTATCAGTGGTTCTTTACAGGCAGCACTAAAGGTGTGATCCATAAAGAAAACAAGTTGATAAGGTATGCTCTATTAATCTTTAAAACGTTCTGCTAAATAAATTGTCCAGATAATAAAAAGAGTAGCCACAAACTTGAAAATCTATATTCAAAATATGAATCTGATAAAGGAATATCACCTGAAATAAAAAAAAAATTTAAAACACAACTATATGAAGAAAATCAAATTATAAACAAAATTCTCAAGAGCTACAGTTACCTTAGAAAGAGACTGTGAAAACAGAAAGCCAACTTAAAAAAGGATGCTTTAGCAGACATGCTAAGTTCCTCTTGGGGCAATGGAGAAGAAACACTGAATAAATCAATACTCATAGTTGGCTGTGGAGCAAAGGGAACACACAGTGTGAAATGGTAGAACCTCACTGGAAGATATCTTTTAGGTTTTCCACAAAACTAGGCAGTGTAACGCAATGAAAGACAATGAAGTAGTCACACATCTTCATGTTTATGTAACAAAGATGCAACCTACTCAGCAAATAATCTAACTTTGAATATTTCCAACAATTTTGCTAATAATGGCAAAAATCTTATATTCTGATTGTACTTTTGTAAGGAATAAACTATTGTGGGATATGTAAACAATAAAGCATTTATGAGTTAAAAGAAACAAGTCATGAATCAAGGAATGATGTAGAATAGCCTTAGTTGTATATTATTAATTGTAACACAAGACAATGATATTAAACTATAGAAACTATAAATGTAAATATTTATAAATTGTTAACAGGAGCTAGAAGAATATGAATTTATATATGACTCATATGATATTAATAACATAATATTAAATGATATTATATTAGGAAATACATCATTATACATTTATGAAAATCAATAGAATGTATAAGAACAACTCTGATGTCAACCATGATAATAATATCACAATGGAAGTTCGTAAATAATTTGAAAAAAATGCAATAGCTCTGGTGCTGCATTCCATTTTATCCCTCAGGGTTTCCAGATGCCACTGCACACCTGGCTGGAAGGATGAAGCCCAGACTGGAACTCATGGAGTCTGCAGGATCCTTCTCCAACTAGGAGTGCCATTGCCATAATGGTGGAGGAGCACTTCTCTGAGCATATTAGTGTTACAGCTCTTTTAGATGGTACTAAGTAAAATAGCTCTCTTAGAGGATCTTCAGTGAACCAGCTAGTGTGCATACACTTTTTCTGGGGTACAAAAGAGCTATATACGAACCTCTGAGAGTGACATGGAGTTTTCAGGGTGATTATAAATCATTGACTGGAGTTTAAAGTACTGAGATGGACTCATTTATCTGAAAAGGCATTCCAGGAATTCCAGGTATTTTTTGGGAAGGTTCTTATGGGGGACTGGAGTGAGGGGGAAGGGAAGTTGAACTTGTAGGTTTTCCAAGGACTATGAGACCTTCCTCAGGCAGAGGGTGTAGAAGTCATTCTTCCCAGACAAGCTTAGGTAGAGAAGAGGAAGCTGTGCTGGAAAAGGGAGTTCTCCGTTTTGCACCAAGGTCAGAGGAACTATGGAGACATTACAGATTGGGACCTTAAATAGTAAGGTTTCTTTTCCACACTCTAATAAAAATCTCCCTTATTCTGTCTCTCTGTCTCTGTCTCTGTCTCTCTGTCTCTCTGTCTCTCTCTGTCTCTCTCTCTCTCTGTCTCTCTGTCTCTGTCTCTCTGTCTCTCTCTGTCTCTGTCTCTCTGTCTCTCTCTCGCTCTCTCTCTCTCTCTCTTTCTCCCTCCCTCCCTCCCTCCCTCCTTCCCTCCCTCCCTCCCTCCCTCCCTCTCTCTCTCTGAACAAAATGCTCTTTAAAAAAAGAAAATTCCACTAAATAAATGTAAAGCTTGTGAGAGTGTTCTGGAGAATAATGCTGTTGATTAGATCTCTGCAGTCCTGGTCATGAACATCTAATTGGCTGTGCTCTGAATCACTCAGGTGTCTGGTCACTTTAAACTAAGTGATGTAGCTGCAAAACCTTTCACAGCATGCACCAGGAAATTGTATTTTTTCCCCAACTTGGTGCTCTGAAAACTAAAAATGAAAGTTTTAAAATGTAACACGTTTCTTGAATAATGTAATATATTCAGTAACTTGAAGAGTTGACATAAAGGAGTAACATTCTCATTGTGGTTCCAATGTTAATGCTCTTTTGGAATGATTGGCACAAGAAATACCTCTATGAGGAGGTAGGAAGGATTGCAGAAAGCCTAAGAGTCAATTTTGTTGTCTAGATATAATTTTCCAAATTTAGATATGAAGAGAGAAAAATAAAATCCTACTAAAATTTATGTTTTTAAAGGCAACTCATCGGTAGCTTCACAGATGATAGGAAAGAAAGTCCTAACCAAAGAAATAGAGGCAACCTCAAAATGCACATCGATGAAGAATCTATATAAAAAGAGAAAATATATTTTCCACAATTGATAACTTATAAAAGATAAATTTGTAGAAATTGGAATAAAGTTAAAGAAAAAAATAGCCCAAACTTAAATCCATATACGAATCTAAGAAAGCTATTAATAGGGGAACTCATTTGATGTAAGGAAATATACCATTGTAAACAGAATTTAGAGCACAATGTAGTGATTACCAGGACCTGATTTACAGATATAAAACCCTCACTTAGCACCAGCAACTCATGAAGCAACATACACAGAACATAGAGGAACCTCTACTGTGACCTTGGACTATGCAGAAAGAAGTATTTCATAAATATTTGCACCACTAACATGTATTTATTATAAACAAATATGATAACATTACTTCTCTTTAATATTCTAGATATTTAAAAAATGATTCACAATGAATGCTAATGAAAATGGTAATATTTAAACTTTTTGATAAAAATCCACTTATTCAAAAACTCATGTAATTAAAAAATAACACACATATTCATCCTAGATCTCAGTAAAACTTTTGATGAGGGAAGGAAACCTCAATAATACCCTAGAGGAAGTGTGCTAGTGTCCACTGTAAAATTTTATTTTATACTTTAAAATAATGGAAGAGAAACACTTATTTTTCTCCTTTATTTCCTTGTCTAAATGTGGCTGTAATAACTGGATTATCTTGGGCTGTTTTCTCTCAGACAGAGGTCTAGACAGCCACTGGCTCTATATTACCTCCCTAGAAATAGTGTTTATTATTAATGGATTTCGATACTGCCTCATCAATCAGATTTTAATTATAAAGAACAAAATTTCCTTTCTTTTTAAGGCAATTTGAATGAGACTCAAAATATTCTTCCTAAAGTACATACTATTTGATGTGGAAGGATTAGTAGAGATAAGCATACTGGATAAAATGTATTCCTAACTAAGTAAGACATTATTATTAAAGTTGTCAAGTACCTTATTTCTTTTAAAATTTAAGAGATACAGTATGAAATATATGTTATTGTTCTCTTCAGTCATTGTGACAAACATTCCAAAGCACAGTGATCGCATTGAGAATAAGAAAATAGATGTAGAAGAATATATTTGTTAATTTATTATTTTTCCTTCAATAACTAGTGTTAGTGTATGTAATTTATAAAGTAAAACAAAACAAAACCCCCACAGACTTACTTTTTAACCCAATCCAAAAAACAGACATTACTTTTAAGAGAAGAATTCACACACACACACACACACACACACACACACACACACACACTGTTCCAGACTACATAACAAACAATAAAGAAAAAACAGAGTAAAGATTCACAAATAATATTTATGGAAAGTAAGGAAGTATTAAGCATGTGGTTTAGGGTTTTGTTTTTGTTGTTGTTGTTGTTTTGTTTGATTTTATTTTGTTTTGTGGTAAGAATGCAGATTAGAAGAGGCATTAGTATTTCTTATAAATAATAAGGGCCAGAAAAGCGAGTGTTTAGTCCAGAAATGGAATTGGAAGAAACTGAATATCAGAGAACAGTTAGTTGAAAGGTCAAAACATCACAAAACAATGTAAGGCAGGACAAGAATCTAGCCTAGTGAATCTACATCCACATAGAAAAAACGGAAACTTCATCCAACAAATAAGTACTGCATCCCCAGTAATGAGAAACTAGCATTTCTATCCAAAGGAAAAGTCTAGTCCTTATAAGCCTTGAGATAAGCTGGTGGATCCTATGAGAGATACTTTTTCAGGGTTATGTGTCAGCAATAGGAAGGGAGTCTTTTTCTTAGTTACTCTGTCTTGGTGGACTGAGAGAGGGGACCATCTTGAAAATAAACATGTTGTTTTATATTGATCTTCCTAGATGTCTGATAATAAATATATTTTATTAATATAAAGAGAAATTCCCCAAATAAATGGAGATTGAACTATGCATTTCTTATCAAGTAGTGAGTTGTTGAAGAGTTCAGGTAGGATATCAAAATGCTTTTCTAGAAGCCACTGATCTTAGTGATTCAGAATAGAGCAAAGCAAGTTCAAACAGGAAAGTTTATAGCCATGAGGTTTGCATTAAAGACTCAAACAGATCTCAATACATTGTTTAATGATAGCATAGTAAATCATTGAAATACTAGAGCCAGCCAAACCAGAAATCAATAGTTGCAAAGAAAATTTAGTGTTAGTTAAGAAAATGATGGAATGGAAGCTAGAAGACAGTGAAAAGAAAACAAGATTGTCTTTAGGATAAGCTAGAGGTCATTGATAACTTAGCAAATCAACACATACACACACACACACACACACACACACACATACACACACAAATAAACCTAAAAAGAGATCTAAATTACTTAAATTTGATGGCGATATGAGGAAGCCTACAACAGGAAGGGAGAAGAAGGATAGAGGAGAGTAACAGGAGTTGAAGACTAGCAAGACACAATGCCATATATGTAAAAAATGAAAGCATGAATTTCATTGTTTTCTACAATAATGCAAATATTAAAGATATTAATAGAATATTAAGCAATATGATGACAATTACCAGACAGATGGCCCACTAGAGTTCTATGTCTTTTTTCTTGCTTCTTTTTATTTTTATCTTAGGCAAATAATTTAATCTTTGGTTCTTGGATTCTAAGCTGTGCTGGGAGAAATAAAAATAATGTTTGTGTCTTAAGTGATAATGAGCACAAACCAGAGCACACATGATTTGGAAGAAAGAATAACAAGAGATGATATCAACTGAAAAGTTGATGTGGTTCTTTAGAAAAAGATTTGATTATGATTTTGCTTGGTTAATAAACCTCAGTATTACAAGGATCACTGAACTCATATCATAATACAATCTAATTATAATCAAAATCTTCACAGACTTTACTTTTATACTTGATAGAGCTAAGAAGGGTTTTTGTGTGTCAAACACATTTAATCACAATAATACATCTGTTCAGTAGACTGGGAAAATCATTAAATATCAACATAGAAATAAAATATGATTTCACAGCTAATGCCATTGGAAACTGAATCTTTATCTGAAGTTTAGTAATACCTCCTGTTTTCCCTGTAACAACTTAGATTCTCGATAACACTGATGTAGAATATTTAAGTTGTTCACCTCATACACACAACACTATCTTATCTCTTCTCTGTGCAGCAACCTGTCTCTGTAGATCAGTTCCTTCACACTGGTTTCCGGTTGTCCTATAAACATTTACTTCATTTCAGAATACAGACACACACACACACACACACACACACAAGCACGTACGTACTTGATACTTGATGACTCATAATCATCTGTAATGGGATCTAATGCCTTCTTCTGCCACGAAGGTGTAAATGCAGATAGAGCACTCATATACATAAAATAAATAAATCTTTTTTTAACTTTTAAAAGATTAATATATTTTATATTTCCTTTAAAATTATATTTCTAATTTTCTAATAACCTAGATATATGCAAAACAAGAAAATACCTAAAAGCAAGAATACATCTTAAAAGGGAGAAGTTATATTGAAACTAGAATTACATAGAATCCCTTCTAATGGTACAAATTATAATATAAACATATATGTTACTTATAATTATATAAAAAACCTATGTAGAAGCTATGACATTAACATATATATATGTTAATGTCAAAGGTCACAAAGAAGATCAAAATGGGGAAGCCCATTGGTTGAAATTTTCATACAATTTAAGTAAATAAAATGTTGTTGGTTCTCTTATGCATACTATGCATTTTTTAGCAAATCAAGTGTGCATTTTAATACATACTATATATAATCTATCATGTGCAGGTTATTGAATATATACATGCATAGTATGTATAGTCTATGACACATTGTCATACATATGAAGTTAGTCAGTGTTCTTTCTGTGCCCTTATGAGACAGTTTAATAAAAATAGTTTTTTGCAAACATAAATATGATACTGAATGTTTTCTTAAGAATATACTGGAAATAGAATAAAGTCTATCAAGAGACTCGGTGTTCTCTTAGCACTGACTTCACTACAAAGTCTATGAAGTTACCAGCTACATGCCAACTTCTCAGATGCCTGATTGGACAATTGGTGCTTTCAGACACTTGTTGCTCAAATCACAGCTCAGCTAAGAGTTGATTGTAAACTCAGAAAGTGTATTCTGCAAAGGTTCATTTTTTGTTGGCTCATTTGATATCCTGGCACTTGTCTGATGTCCAATCTTTGGAGAACCTGGCAAATACACATACAGAGAGCACAATCGCACAAGCCAATGAGGGAAATTTTCTATCACTCTTGTCTCTATTTCAGTAGAAGTGTGGGCTAAGTGCATACATCTTATGCAATAAAATATCCAAGTTTTAAGCTTTAGAAACCTACTGCTGAATCATTGAGTTTATTCTATTTGTTTGAGCACCTACTAACTGCAAGAAACTGTAATCATTAACAAAACTGACAAAGTCCTGCCATCTAGTGGGAAAACAGACAATAAATGGATAAAGTATAAATATACATATTATTAAGGGCAAAGACTTTATAATGCAGCTTTTCAGTGTGGGAGCTTCAAATGTTGCTTAAAGAAAATCAAGTATCTCCTTTTTTTTCTTTCATAGAGACTCGAATATTAATAAGTGTTCTGTAAATGATTATCAAGGACACTTTATTGGTCTACTTAGTGTTCACTATCCCTGACCAAAAGACATTGTTAAAAGAATGAAAATTGAACATGGTTTGCCCAAAGATAGCTATCTAAACAAGCGGCAATGTTTCTGAAATGGACTTTTTCCTAAAAGAAAACAAAACAGTTAATTTTATAAAGAAATAAAGCAAAAATTATTTTATAACACATCCAATCAATGTGTTATTAGCATCTTTGAAAGAATAAGTGAATCATCTAAAGTTAGGATTTATATATAAATGAAACAATTGAAAATATATTATATTCATTATCCAATATAAACTTAAAACTACTAATATTTAAATGACATATGTTTAGATTAAATATCATTTTAACCTAAGTAAGAAGCTAAAATATTGTGCAATTAGTCACTTCTGGCCAGTTTTCCCACAAGTTTGAGTAACAGTGCTTGAATATATTCTTTTTAAAAATGAATTGTTTCTTATTCATATGTTAAATGCATTCATATTATCTGTCTTAGGAAATCTTATATGTACAGCATATATAAATATTTCTGTGACTACAAAAGACACTCTCCTAAAAAGTATTGCAAAAATAAATTCCCAAGACAAATTTATAAGATTAAAATTTTAATTAGGACTCTACCTGGAAATGTGATATCCAAGTTGGCCAGGGAATTATGTAGGCAATCTTCACTCCCCTTACTGTCCTCCAATTTCAAACCCCTGGTGTTATCTACAGCTTTGTAGCAAATCATCTGTTGTTGGCCATTCTTTATGCCCTGCCCCCATTCCAAGGTCTTCTGTGCATCCTTTCCTACCCATACCATTGTTTCAGCTCCCATTCTGACTGGAAATCAAATAGAAGGATCACTCTACTCTTTTCCTCATCCTCCAATTCCAGTTCTAGACTCTTCTCTCCAGCTTTGTAGAAACCTACAGTGGTCTTTCTCTATTTCTTTCCTGCAGGACCCAGGGACTTCAAAGATTCCTATAGTAGATCCAGCTTCATTTCCTTCTCTGGAACCTCTCAGCCTCTGCCCTTCTAATAATTACTTCAATATGTAGAAACAAGGTCTACCAAGAAAGCCCAGGGTCCACAACAGGCGAGGACTCAAAAACACTCCCTACTAGGAAGCCCACAGCCACACACTCTTGAGAACCAGAGAAGGAAACAGAAAGCAATGAATGGAACACCCACCCAACAACCACAAGAGCAGATAACAATACATTGAACTACAATCATCATTTTTCTTACTGCTCTACTCATAATAGCCAGAAATAAGGAACAAACTAGACGTTTGTAAATGGAAAAGTGGATATAAAGAAAATGTGGTACATTTACACAATGAAATATTAATGAGCTACATAAATATAATCATGGTATTCACAGGTAAATGGATGGAGCTAAAAATAAATCCCCTATCTCAAGTGAAGTAACCCAGACCCCAAAGACAAATGTGGCATGCATTCACTTACATGTGGACATTATATTTTAATTCATCTTTAAGCAGGGTCTAACCTGAATTATCACAGAGGCTAGGTATAGAGTAGGGTATTAGGTGTGGAAGGTTGGATCTCTCTAGAGAAAGGGAATAGAATAGATAGTTATAATTGGATAGGCAAAGAAGGGACTGGATCAGGAGGACTAAAGGAAAAATGGAATAAAGAGTGGTAAGGGAAGGAATAAGTGGAACAACTGAAACTATCTGAGAGCTTGCATGGAGACCTGCTAGAGCAGAAGCTTTTGAAAAAGTCCACATATACAAAGAACAGGTATATGAGCATTTCTAGTAACAGGGGAGACATAGCTCCAACTGAACATCTTTTGTCACCAAATGAAGCTGTATTTCTGTCAAATGGGATATATCTAATGGGGTTGTTGTCCAACACTAACACATGAGAACCCTCATAGAATTCAGACTATTGTCAAGGGTATTAATTGATCTACACAAACTGATGGTGTAGCCCCATTACTAAGGACACCATTTACACAATTCTTTAAGCGAGAAGTTGAGCTGGTATCCACCTAGAACCTTCATCCCTACTGACTACTGTTTGTACTGGGCAGTTCCCAATACTCTATCAAAGGTAACATGAAAACATCATCCCAGCTCCAAAACCTTTGATCAAACAATGATGACTTGAAAGGTGTCCTAGTGTAGTATCGTGACACAGCTTATAGAAGTAACCAACCAGTGTCTGGTTGGATGCAAGCCCTCAGTGACTCCAAACGAGATTCTGCTATACTCATTAATCAGTGCCATGCACTGCCATTCTCAAATAATCTTCCTCCTGAAGAAAATGAGGAGAAATAGAGAGACTCAGAGCTACACAATATATAGAGGTAGAGTGACTTTCCAATTCTCATCCCAATAGGACGCCTCCATGAACTCCCCCACCCTTAACCCTCCAAGGTCAGGGAACCAGGATGATGAGGAGACAAAAATATTGTAAGAACCTGAGGATATGGAAGATACCAAGGAAATAAGGCCCTCTTATCACAGCAGGATCATAGCTCTCATACTCACAGAGACTATGGGGACAGGCACATGACCTACACAGGTTTGAGTCCACTTGGGGACCCAGCAGTGACATAGATAATAGGTAAAACCTCTCATCTGAAACCCAGAAGTAATCTCTAATAGAAAACCATGCTCAAAAGAAAAATTAGTTTTTTTCCTATGGAGACTCACTGGTATTACAAACAACTCTTAAAGGCTCCCATGCCAAGCAGCAGATGGTCAACACAAAATGGACTCAACAGCATATTTTTTTAGGTTCTTATTTCATAATGCTTTGTCTTAATTTTTTAATTTCCTTACAGTTTATACTGTGATTTTCAGTTTTATATTCTTATAGGATTTATTCATATGTGATATTTTTTTTTTGTTTTATCTTTGATTATTTTTCTTGTTTGTGTGTTTGTTTTGTCTCAATCTGTTTTGTATTTTAATCTTATTTTACTATTATAATTACTTAATATTATTTCACATGCCTCTGAGGAGAGAGAAAGAGAAAGAAAGGCTGTGTATTTGGGTGGATTGGGAGATAGGAGGATCTAGAAGAATTTGAAGAAGGGGAAATTGTAATCAGAACACAACGTATATAAAGAAAATTGGTTTTAAGGAAAAAAGTAGAATCATCTTAACAACTCAAAAAAAGGACTAACACAAGGTTAGTATGTATTGTTGAACATAAATTATTAATTTTGATTTAAAATTAAATTTTAATTGGAAGATTTCTAACAAATATGGGAAACATGAATCATAGTATATTTTAGATTCATAATTCAAAAATATCAATGATTTTACTTTTAAAATGAACAGTAGTAACTTTATTAGTGTATATTTTTATTGTGCTTCTGAAACATTTTGTCATTTGGGAGCTATCTTTCTACTTCTATAACAGAGGCATCCTGAGTAGATCAGTAATAGGAAGTCTGCTGGATTTATTCCATTACTTCTCTCTCTTTGGTGTCTCAATTGCTTAAACAGCCCAAAGGCAGAGGTAGTCATGAAATCTATTTTCTTCATCTGTAGAGCAAGGATTCATTTCCTCAGCTTCAATATACATCTTATTTACTCAATGGCTTGAAACTCCAATAAGAATTTACAGCAAGAAAAAAAAAGTAAAATTGTCTGTGCTTTGTAGCAGGGTTGGTAACTTTGAAGTGAAGAAAGAGATGCGTTTCTCCAACTGCTTTCCAAAATAATCACCCAAGATGCATTGCACTTCCAAAGTTAATAATCAAGTCATAGCTTCAGTTTCTACTCTGATGCCAGAGTTTGATTCATCTATTTTCCTTTGAGGTCCATCAATTTCGGATTTAAGCAAGTATCTTTTTCTGTCTCTACTAGAGAAGAAACAGGGTTTTGTTGTTTTTTTTTTTAAACTTTTAAATGAATGCCTCTGTCCCAAAACACAGATTATTTCTGAAGTTATCATATATAGCACACATTCAATTTCAGGCTTCTACCTACCATTCACATACAAACAATTAAAAATTACTCTATTCCTTGGAAAGATTTGCAATTACGACATACAGCTGTTCATATTAGATGCGTTCCTGTAGGCCTAGAGAAAGTCAAGCACTGAAAGGAAGTTACTAAGTGGAGTCATGCTGGGATCTTCTCTTTCTCAGAGGTTCATGGGAGCACATCATAAATGTCAGAACCATTCTAAAAGCAAGTAATTTGTAGAGTTACTTTGCAGTCTATCAGAATTAGCAGTGTTTTTTGTTTAAAGATTTTGAATGGAATCCTAGATGGGACACTCTCTGGATGGCCTTTCCTTCTATTCTGCTCCACTCCATCTCTGTATTTCCTTTTGACAGGAGAAATTCTGGATCAGTATTTTTGAGTTGGGTGGGTGGCTCCATCCCTTAACTGGGGGGTCATGCCCTCAGGGTCTATCTCCCCTTGGTTTGTTATTTCAGCTAATGCCCTCCCTGTTTGGTCCTGGGAACTTCTTGAGTCCCAGGCATCTGGGACTTTCTAATGGCTATTCCCAGTTCCCTCTGCCCCACTGCTACATATCTCCTATCAAATTCCTGAGCAGAGACTGCCCCATCTAGGAAACCATCCCATCTGCAGACACCAAACCCAGACACTATTGCTGATGCCAAGAAGTACTTGTTGACAGGAGTCTTGTATAGCTTCCCCCGAGAGACTCTGCCAGAGCCTGACCAATACAGATACAGATGCTTATAGCCAAACATCTGTCTGAGTTTGTGGGCCCCAAAGGAGAAGTTAGAGAAAGAACTGTAGGAGCTGAAAGGGTTTGTAACCCAGTAGGAAGAACAACAATATCAATCAACCAGACATCCAAGAGCTCCCTGGTATTAAACCACCAACCAAAGAGTACACATGGGGAGACCCTTGGCTCCAGCTGGATATGTAACATAGGATTAATTTATCTGTCATCACTGGGAGGAGAAGCCCTTGGTCCTGTGAAGACTTGATGCCCCAGCATAGGAGAATCCTAGGGTATGAGGGAGCACCCTCATAGAATCAGGTGGAGAGGATAGGGTGTTTGTGGAGGGGAAACTGTGAAGGAAGATAACATTTGAAGTGTAAATACATAAAATAACCAATAAAATAAAAAAATAGATTTAGAATGATTGAGGTTTTTGTTATAATAAACTAATATACAGTACTCATAATAAAGTTCTACAAATATGAATTGTTTCCTTATAGTAGATTAACAGTTATAGAGTGACAGGTTCAAATGGGTCAATTTGTTCATGTCGTCTGACAATTATGTGCTACCATAATATTCTCCAAAAGTATTATATTTATGCAAACAAGTAATCAACATGTGCATTTGATACTTTAAAAATTATTATCTAGAGCTCCTTAAAGAGAAAATGAATAAACCCTTAAATTCAGGAAGACACAAACAGTAAAGAAAATAAATAAAACTGTTCAAGACCTGAAATTGGAAATAAAAATAATAAAAAAACTCAAACTGAGGGAATTCTGGAAGTAAAATTTAGCGATTTGAACAGGAAGTACAGAGGCAACCTTCATCAACAGACTACAAGAAATGGAAGAGAAAATCTTAGGCACTAAAGATAAGATAGAGAAAAATTGACACATTAGTCAAAAATGCTAGTCTAAAAATATATTAATATATCAGTCTAAAAAACTTCTAATAAACAACACCAGAAAATCTGGGACTGAATGAAAAGAAACTTAAGAAGAATAGGAATAGAAGAAGAGAATATTTCTAGCTTAATGAAAATGTTTTCAACATAATCATAGAATTTTTTTTTCATAACCTAATGAGGAAGATGCCACTAATGGTAAAAGAATCATACAGAATACCAAAATGTATTGGACCAGAAAGTAAAGTCTCCTTGCCACATAATAATAAAACCACTAGATACTCTGAACAAAAATAACACTAAAAGAGCCAAAGAAAAAAGATGAAGCAATATATGAAGGCAGATCTATTAGGATTACACATGACTTCTCAGTGGACACTTTAAAAAACAAGGGCCTAGACAAATATGCTGTAGACTCAAAGACACCAGAGAATCCATCCCACAATACTATATCTAGCAAAACTCTCAACCACCATAGATGGAGAAAATAAGATATTCCATGATAAATTTAAATTTAAGGATATCTATCTACAAATTCAGCTGTACAGAAGATTCTAGTATGAAACTCCAATCTAAGGAGCTATACTATACCCATGAAAACCAGGAAGTAAAATCTCACCAAAATCCAAAGAAAGTAAACATACAATCAAATAAACACACTCTTGCAAACCATATCTAACACCAACAACAAAATGATAAGAATCAACAATCATTGGACATTATTATATCTCAATATCTATGGTTGTAAATCTTCCATTAAAAGATAAAGACTAACAGAGTAGATGCAGAAACAGTATCCATCCTACTTTTGTATCCAAGAAATATACCTCAAAATCAATGATAAATATTACCTCGTAGTAAAGGATTGGGGAATGATATTCTAAACAAACAGGCCTAAGATGTAAGCAGGTATAGACATTTTAATATTAAAAATGTGCTGCTAATCAAATGATATAGGAAAAGACATTATATACTCATCAAAGGAAAAATATGTCAGATGATATTTTAGTTTTTAATATTTATGCCTCAAACGCAAGGACACAAATTTGTAAAAACAACTCTACTATAGCTTAAACAATGACAGTGGGAAAATTCAGAACCCAGTTCTCACCAATAGAAACATGGTCAAGACAAAATTTGGATAGAGAAATACTATACGCAAAAGACACAACTTTACAGAATCATTTAGCCAAATGTAATACAATATACCTTCTATTCTGAACCTCATGGATCTTCCTCCAAAACTGACCACATTCTAGGACAAAAATTAAGTCTCAAAAAATACAAGAAATTTGAAGTAACTCCTAGCATTCTATAAAACTATTTCAGATTAAAGTTGGATATCAACACAGAAACAACAGAAAGTATATAAACTCATAGAAAGTGGAAAACTGTCTACTGAATGAAAAATGTGTAAAGACAGGAATAAATAAATTAAAGACTTCCTAGATTTTGAAGAAAATAAATATGTAGCATAAAAAATCTCTATATTTGGGACACAATGAAAGTAGTACAGAAAGGAAAGTTTATAGAATTAAATGCTTAGATTAAAAGTTGGAGAAGAAACCCAACAGCTTTGAGATCTGCCCTGACTCCTTTGTGTTCCATTTTCTGGTTCATGTCTAACCACAACTCTAGACATGCTCATCCCTGACAGACCACCAAATGCGACTCCTTCCCCTATCCCTTGCCTGCCTACCTCTCTGGGTAAACCCAGCAGCAGCTAGCTCTGCCCTGTTCCTTCCACATTCCATTTCCATTGCCACAACTTCTACATCATAGAGGCCTGCTGCTGCCCAGTACAAACAGAGGCATTCATCCATCAGGGACCAGGAGCTCCATCTATATCCCTAAAGGCCTGCCCTCAAGTTCTGCCTGCATCTGTGAAAGCCTGCTAGCCCTAGGGACAATTAGTCCTACCTACAATCCCAGAAGCCTGCTGACATCAGGGACTGCCAGGCCTGCCAGTACTATCGACAACTAGATGGGTAAAGGCTAGTGTAAAAACATGATCAACAAAAGAGAGAGCAATATGGCACCACCAGAACACAGGAAACTTACTACAGCAAGTCATAAGTATCCTAAAAATACCATAAACACAAGAAAATAACTATAAATAGAATCTTATGAAGATGATAGAGTCCTTTAAAAAAGAAATGAATGGGCTATACCACTCCTGGGCATATACCCAGAGGCTTTACCTGCATGCAATAAGGACACATGCTCCATTATCTTCATAGCAGCCTTATTTATAATAGCCAGAAGCTGGAAAAAACCCAGATGTCCCTCAACAGAGGAATGGATTCAGAAGATGTGGTATATTTACACAATGGAATACTACTCTGCAATTAAAAACAATGAACTCACGAAATTCCTATGCAAATGGTCAGAACTTGAAAATATCATCCTTAGTGAGGTAACCCAATCACAAAAGAACACACATGGTATGCGGTCACTGATAAGGGGATATTAACCCAGAATCTCGGAATACCCTAGACACATTTCGCATATCAATAGATTTCCAAGAAGATGGAAGGAGAGACCCCTGGTCCTGGAAAAGACTGGATGTAGGAGAATGCCAGGACAGAAAGCGAGAGGGGGTTGAATGGGGAAAAGAAGGAGGGAAGGGGACTTATGGGACTTTCGGGGAGGGAGGAAACAGGAAAGGGGAAATGATTTTGAATGTAAATAAAAAAAACTTAGAAAATAAAAAAAAAGAAATGAATAAAATAGTTAAAGAAATGCAAGGAAAATACAATCATTCAGGTAGAGCCCCTTAAAGAGGAAATGAACAAATATAAACAAATAAAGGAAAATACAATAAACAGATGAAAGAAATGAATAAAATTGTTCAAGACCCGAAAATGGAAACAGAAGTGATAAGGAAAACACAATCTGAGGGAATTCTGGAGATAGAAAACCTAGGAAAGAGAACAGGAAATACTGAAATATCATAGACAAAATACAAGAGATGGAAGAGAGAATCTCAGGCATAGAAGATACATAGAAGAAATTGGTACATCAGTCAAAGAAAATGCTAAAGCTCAAAAGTTTCTAATACAAACATCCAGGAAATTTGGAACAGTATGTAAATATAAAACCTAAGAATAATAGGAATAGAAGAAGACTCCCAACACAAAAGTTCAGAAAATATTGCCAACAAAAACATAGAGGAAAATGTCCATAACCTAAAGAAAGAGATACCAAAAACATACAAGAAGCTTACAGAATGCCAAATAGAGTGGACCAAATAAAGAAAATATCCTGACACATAATAATCAAAAACACTAAATGTACAGAACAAAGAAAGAATATTAAAAGATGCAAAGGATAAAGGCCTAGTAAAATATCAAGGGAGACTTATTAGAGTTGAGAAGCACCTAAAGAGATGTTCATCATCCTTAGTCATTAGGGAAATGCAAATCAAAACAACCCTGAGATTCCATCTCACACCAGTCAGGATGGCTAAGATCAAAAACACAGGAGACAGCAGTTGTTGGCGAGGATGTGGAGAAAGAGGAACACTCCTCCACTGCTGGTGGAATTGCAGGCTGGTACAACCACTCTGGAAAGCAGTCTGGCGGCTCCTCAGAAAACTGGGCATGACACTTCCGGAGGATCCGGCTATACCACTCCTGGGCATATACCCAGAGACTTTACCTGCATGCAATAAGGACACATGCTCCACTATATTCATAGCAGCCTTATTTATAATAGCCAGAAGCTGGGAAGAACCCAGATGTCCCTCAACGGAGGAATGGATTCAGAAGATGTGGTATATTTACACAATGGAATACTACTCTGCAATTAAAAACAATGAATTCACGAAATTCCTAGGCAAATGGTCAGATCTTGAAAATATCATCCTTAGTGAGGTAACCCAATCACAAAAGATCACACATGGTATGCAGTCACTGATAAGGGGATATTGACCCAGAATCTCAGAATACCCTAGACACAATCAGCATATCAATAGATTTCTAAAAAGATGGAAGGAGAGACCCCTGGTCCTGGAAAGACTGGATGTAGGGGAACGCCAGGACAGAGTAATGAGAGGGGGTTGAATGGAGAAAAGAGGGAGGGAAGGGGGCTTATGGGACTTTCGGGGAGGGAGGAAATGGGAAAGTGGAAGTGATTTGGAATGTAAATTAAAAAAATAAAATAAAATAAAAAAAAAGAGTTGCAGTAGACTTCTCAACAGACATCCTAGAAGCCAGAAAGACCTGGACAGATGTTTTGCAGTCTCCAAGAGGAGTTAGGGTTAGGGTTAGGGTTAAGGTTAGGGTTAGGGTTAAGGTTAGGGTTAGGGTTAGGGTTAGGGTTAGGGTTAGGGTTAGGGTTAGGGTTAGGGTTAGGGGTTAGCCACCAGACTAGATATATCCACCAAACCTTTCCATTTCTGTAGATGGAGAAAACAATATAATCCACTACTAAACAAATTTTAAACTATATCTTTCTACTAATCTTGACTTATAGAGGCTGAATGAAAGACACACACACACACACACACACACACACAGCCTTTATATTTTAATATACCTTAATCAGCATAATAGCTGGGCCACTTCCCAACATCCATGCACTTAGTCCACTTCCTGCTGATAATCCTGAATTATCACTTAATAAGTTCTATGTTATATCTTGACTGCCAGGGACCTGATGAGTTTCTGAACAGAACACCAATAGCACAAGCTCTAAGAATAACAATGCATATATGTTCCTTCATGAAACTGAAAAACTTCTGTAAGACCAAGGAGACAATCAGACAAGGAGCAACCCACAGCATCCGAAATCATTTTTTTTTTACTAACATCACATCCAATAGAGGACTAGTATCCAAAATACATAAAGAAATCAAGAACAAGATATAAAAGTATTCAAACAAATAATCCAATTAAAATGGGTACAGTTGTAGAGAAATCTCAAATGGACAAGGAACACTTAAGAAATGTTCAATACCAGGGACATGCAAATCAAAACTACTTTGAGATTTCATCTTACACCTTTGCAATGGCTAAGATAAAAGCACAAGTTATAGCTCATGCTGGCAAGAATGTGGAACAAGTGAAATACTCCTCCATTACCATTTTGTTCAGCCACTATGGAAACTACTAATTAGGCTTCTCAGAAATTTGGAAATTGATCTTCCTCAAGACCAAGCTATACTGTTAGCATATGCCTAATGGACATTCTCTCCTATAACAAGAACCACATTCAATGGAATTTCAATGATACTTGCCAGAAAATGGTAACAGCCTAGATGTTTCTCAGTAGAGGGATGGATAAAGAAAATGTGGCACATTTACAAAATGGAGTAATACTCAGCTAAAAAAAAAGTGACATCATAAAAATTGCAGGCAGTGGGATGGAAATATAACTCATTCTTATTGAAGTAATCCCTCCAATAAAGACACATTTGCATGCATTCACTCATACCTGGATGCTAGCCTTCAAGTGAACAATAACAAAGCTATAATCTGTAGATTCAGAGTGGTTAGGTAATGAGAGTGGGCATGGCTGGACACATGGATGGAAAACTAGAATAGATTTTACTGGTGAACTGAAAGAGAGTGGAAATAGGAGTGCAGAGATCAGGTACAGGGAGTTGGGGGGAAGAGGGAGAGATTGCAGGGGTAGATGGTTGCAATTGGAGGGTATTTGTAGGATAGTTTAGAAACTTAGTTCATGGAATGCTCCTTGAATATAGGAAGGTGATTCATTCTAATGAGGACTCCTGGTAATGGAGAATATAAAGTTTCAACTGGCCATCTCATAACTGGACAAGGTTTTCAGTGTCAGCACTTGGTTATATTCAATTGATTTGTTGCACAGGGTCCCATTAAAATACTCAGGTTGTTACAAAGACAAAAGGTTGTTTTCTACAAACTGAACAGTTTTACCCCATTGCCCAGGACTATATCAACACAATTCATTAAATGTGGAAATGCTGGTATCTAAATGGATACTCCTTTACTCCTATGTTATAGCATCTTTGAAGATTACTGAAAATGAAATGTAGATGCCAACCTTTCACCAAACTTACACTCTGTCCCGCCAGCAAAATATTCTGGGGCCATGGTGGCAAAGAACTTGTGAGAGTAAAAATCAATGTCTGATCTGACTTAAGACCTACTTTCTGAGAAGGAACTCGTACTCAGTACTGGTTCCTTAACTTCTTAATTTAAATATAATCTGTATTTGATAATTGTTCTCTTTGACCATCATATTTGTTGTTTTGACTATATTAACAACTAAAAATGTATATTGGAAATTTACAACAAGATGAAAATTAATGATCTAATTTCAAAGTTATATCAATTTGAAATTTGCTGGTCTTGAATTATGAATACTGGAAACCTACATTATTCATGTAGACTCTGTATATGCAGAATTTTCTTTCTGACATAATGTATGAAGCTTGTGAAATATACTTTACCACCACATTAAAACATTTCTATAACAATCAGAAAGAAACAATTTAGTGGGAGAGGGGTTATAGGCTTTAACCCAAGGAATCCACCTTATGTTGAATGAGCACAGAATGGCCATGCCCACATAACTACATATGATAAATTCTATAATGAATGATATACAGATGGTATTACTCTGTATCTGGAAAGCACACAATTATTCAGAAGGAGAAGAAATGGAAAATTGAAGGCCAGAAG
Organism: Tokudaia tokunoshimensis; assembly: GCA_036184795.1. NCBI lineage: Eukaryota > Metazoa > Chordata > Mammalia > Rodentia > Muridae > Tokudaia > Tokudaia tokunoshimensis. The sequence goes on from BTHU01000003.1 coordinate 19,776,845, forward strand.
AGAAGGAGAGAACTGGTGTAAGAAATTGTAATGATTAAATACAACTAAGTATTAATTTGGGTGCTCTCATATTAAAGTTGTCAGCTGAGGAAAGAAAACTACTAATGACTACTCCAACTAATTATAGAGAGCTAATTCACTCAAAGAGGACTTTGGCATTAAATGTGCAACCCTAAAATGGCATCCTTTTAAACATGTCACAAAGCAAAGGTATAATTTTCTTACTAAATAAACTATAGTTGTGTCAAGACACTGTTAATGATCTGTAGGCTTACAGCTCTAAATCCGAGGAAATCATAATTACATATCAGCTAAAATTCTACCTTATTATTGTTGAGAGCGTTTCTAGAGCATATAGGTTTCTGATTTAGCCGATAGAGATTTGTTTACTATGATTTTCTCTCTCTCTCTCTTTCTCTCACCCTCTCTCTCTCCCTCCCTCCCTCCCCCCTCTCTCCCTCCCTCCCTCCCTCCCCCCTCTCTCTCCCTCCCTCTCTCTCTCTCTCTCTCCTCCCCCCATCCCTTTCTCTCCTCTCTCTCTCTCTCTCTCTCTCTCTCTCTCTCTCTCTCTCTCTCTCTCTCTCTCTGCAGCATGACCCCAATCAATTCTGAGACTGAAGGCAAGTTTATTTTCTCCCAATTTGCTTTTATACCATTTTAATTACATGCAAGTATTAAGTGCAAGTAAGTACAATGAGGAACGAGCAAGAAGACAATAAACACAAATAGTCCATCCAGGAACAAATAAGGCAATTAAACAAAGTCCTGTGATCACTGTTTCTAAGGGCTTATAAAAACCAAAGCCCTAAAAGAAAAAAAAAAATGAATCATAATCATGTAGGTATGAGCAGCGTCCTCTCTCTCTCTCTCTCTCTCTCTCTCTCTCTCTCTCTCTCTCTCTCTCTCTCTCTCTCTCTCTCGGCAGGTATCAATACTTGCAATTGAAAAGGATCAAATGGTTGATGCCCTTGGCTTGTAGCTAGTCACAGGTTTGTAAACATTCTTTCAATATTTGAACAGTTGCCAATTTAAGAAAACATTTATTCAGATTATCTCTACAGTCCATAGAGTACCTCTAACAGACAGTTGATGAGGGACCTTCTAAAGGACACATTTGCCAAGTTTTTATTTGTGCCATGGAAACACTCAAGCCAACTTTTAATAGTTATGGTAAAATAAAACAAAAAGTATACTTCTTTATAAAGAGCCTTGAAAATCACAGCTGAACCTTCACCATAATAGTTGTGTGGTCAAAAAATGTTGCAGTAAGGTCCTCCAGGTAGGAATATCCTGGCTAAAAGGAATAAAATCTATCTACACTATGCCAATTAACTTTGTATGAGATTTGCATTATGCTACCAAAAGTATGAATACTGAAAATCCACAAGGAGTACCGAGGCAGCCATGCACGCCCCTTCAACGCTACAGTGGTTGCTTTAAGGTGGTGTAAAACTACCTATGGACTGAATGATATGCGTAACAACACAGCACAACAGACAACAGACGGCACAGCAGGGAGCAACTAGAAAGGCATTAAAATATGCGGATTTAAAAATATTTAAGTTGCAGAGTCAATTACTGTTTATTATCATTGATAAACTAATAAGAAGAGATATAAACATTAATTAAAGCCGTACTTTGGAAAAAGACTTTTAAGAGGGCAGGAAAGTAGTGTGAGAATGTATATAAGGAATTCATTCACAGTATATAAGAAGGTTGAACAGGAAACCTGTATGAACGCTTATAATTTAAAGAGATAGTATATATTTAAATTTGAGAACACTTCATGAAGAATATCAGTTACCAGACTATGAATAAAATGGTTATAATGGGTACAAGTGTTAAGTGTCTTGGTATAATTACAAAGAGACATAGTAATTGGTAAAATGACAAGCAAAATAAAAGAAACCAAAGAATAAGCCCCCCAAACATACACATACATACAAATACCATTATATAGATGAGCAGATTGTATCTATAAAATCTGTACACACACACACACACACACACACACATTGTCTCCGTTTATGTTTTTGCAACAATATTTGTAGGGGGCAAAGTTAGAAGCAACTGATACTTTATCTTTTCCTAGAAGCAGAAAAATTACATTAGAACAGTGTTACTGGTGGAAGGAAAGTCTTCAATACAATTCCAGAGTTGTTGACATTGAAATGGACATTATTCATATTAAGTAAACAACAACCAAAGTTATTTTTCTCACAAAATAATAAACTAAAAGTTATGTACTATAGAGCTACTGCAATGTTTTGCTAAAGCAGGGTAGCTTTACCTTTCTAGTTTGAATTTTATGAGCCTGAGATACACTTGGCATTTTCTTGCCCATTTCTTCTAGGTATACTTCAGGATGTTACAAAGTACACAGCAGACCCTCCCTGCTTTCACAAACTTCCCCCAAAGCTTATTCAGGTACTGTTTTTTTTTCTGTTGTTGTTGTTGTTGTTTTGAGCCAAGACCCATGTCTCGTGTCTTATTACCCTTTTACATGACTGAAAAACTTTCCTTTTGACATTTTAACAGAGCACATTGGTAATACCACTTCCTGAGTAAAAATTATCTCCATTTGTAAGGCAGCAGAGAAAAATGATCATTGCATGAGTGACTAACAATGTCTGCCAGTAGTATAGAAGTGCACTTGTGTTTCATAGAATCATATGACTAGAGATAAATGGGCAAAGAAATGCAGCAATCTGCTAAGATTGATGACACCACAGTAGAGGCTGGAATGGAGGTTCTATGAGAGTATGAACATTTTACATCGTTTCCCTATCCTTTCACTTATGATCATGAGAACGCATGCTCTTTTATTTCAATCAAAGTGAGTACCAATAAATGAGTGACCTAGAAATTATTTACTGTATCATGAAACAAAAACTGGGAAAAAAAGTAGTTTATTTAGTTGCACTAAACTCTGAATACAAATGAGCATATTTAGTTTAATACTTTATTTATAATGTTTACTGATAGCAATTCTTAGAAGATAGAGAAAAATATACAATAAATAGTGGAAGCCTTTGGGTAAGGTCAAGTATGAGATGATAATTTATGTGCATTTTCAGATAATTTAAAATCACATACATTTATTAACTTAATATACTTATAAGTAAATCCCTCAATAGACATGAAGAGAGGAACAGAGTATAACCAAAGAGCCTGATGAGTCAAACCTTTTCAGATATGATGAATTCCGCAGGCTGATTGCCTTCAAAGGAGTACTCAATGTAGAAATGGAGAGATCAGGAAAAGAAGATGAAGACATCCGGTTAACTCCTGCAGACTGGCAGTTGTGTAAAAGTTTATACTGATAGGTGCTGGATACAGATTTTTATTTAGTTTGAACCAGCTCTGGTGATGATGAGGGTAAAGTTTTATGACAAGACATTCAGCCAAAGTTCAAAAGAGAAAGCATGATATCTGAATTTAGTTCACATTGCACTCCAGATGGTGGATGAGCATCAAGTGTATCTAGACTGTGCTTATCATTCCATTTTAGGCTTTTGTAAAGCTCAGTGCCTCAAAATGTCTGCAGGCTCAATAGAGCAGTTTGGAGTTCATTTTATGTGAACATATATGTTGTGGATGGTTCTGTGCTACTTTCATTTTTATGTTAATTCTGCTCTCCAGGGAGAGGCTGTCTGGAATGAGGAATGAGTCACATACTCAGGTGACTTCTTGTAAACCAATACCCTAATGAATAAAGGAGCCAATCACTGGGCGAGTTGGTGGGACTTCCGAGTTGGACAGAAGAAGAGAGGAAGCAGGAGAGAGTTAGGTCCTTTTGGAACAGGGACAGCATATAGGTAAGATGTAGCTGCTAGAGTTTTCCAGTATCATGGTGGATCTGCAAGGATTCGCCACCAGAGGAATCAGATTTTGATAAGGCTTACAAGATTATATTTTAGTTGTTTTGTCCAAAGATTGAGTTACCATTGTTTTTGAACTAAGTTTGTGTTGCCTTTTCCTTCACATGGTGGCTCATCTGGGTTCAAGAGGGAGAAAGGTACTGCTGCAAAGCATGGGTTTGCACCACAAAGTCTGTGGAGGATTTGAAGCATGGGGCTGTTGTGGTAGTGACCTGCCATTGGGAACCTAGCAAGCTGGGTGGAGAGATTATGGGGTTCTGAGTCAGAGTCTCCATGAGATACAAACAGGTCAGCCATTGTCTGCCAGTGCATGGCTGACCTGATTACCAGGGCAGAGAGTTGGCAGCTCATGTTGGGGAACATGATGGTTTCATTGTATTTTTATTATTTCCCACAACACATATAAATCTCTGAAAATCTTAAGAAGGTTTTTATTTTTAAAGGAAAATGCTCTGAGAATTAATCACATTCTAGGGAAGTCACATAGAGCAGTTTTGGAACTCTGTGAAGAATTACAGAATAATTGTAGAGACTACCCTAAATAGATAACTTAAGAGTAGATATGATCCTCCTTCCAGTTTCCATCTGCACCTGGAAATGACCTTGTGCCACAGTGCCCTGAGCTGATCCTGGGCTACAGCACTCCATACCTAAATACTGCAGGGAGAGAGCTGGCCTCCCAGGAGTGCAGACAAGCCTGTGAGAGAAGGTAAGAACAGCATTTCTACTCAGAGGGACCTGCCCAGAACCCTCAGGACACAGGAACTGAGGAGCAGCCTGAGATAGGATCCTGCCAGTTTCCATCAGCTCCCTGAACTGACCCTGTGCCACAGCTCTCCATAATCAAATACTGTCAGGAAAGGGCTGGTCTCCCAGGAGTGCCAACATACCTGTGAGCACAGGTAAGACCACTGATTCTATTCAAATTCTTGGTCCAAGAGGTAACCACTCAGAGACACCAGGACAGAGGAACCAAGGAGCAGTCAGGGACAGGATTCCTCTGGTTTTAGTCTGTACCCTGGAGCAGACCATGTGCCACAGCTCTCCATACCAAAATGCATCCTAGAGAGAACTGGTAGCCCAGGAGTACTGACACACAGACTTGCAGGAGGGACAAGACAATCAGAGACAACAAGATCAGCTAAAACCAGAGATATCCAGATGGTAAGAGGCAAGGGCAAGAACATAAGCAACAGAAACCAAGACTATTTGGCATCATCAGAACCCAGTTCTCTCACCACAGAAAGTCCTGGATATCCTAACACATGAGAAAAGCAAGACTCTGATTTAAAATCTCATCTCATGATGATGTTAGAGGGCATTAAGAAGGGCATAAATAACTTCCTTAAAGAAACACAGGGGAATACAGATAAACAGGTAGAAGCCCTTAAAGAGGAAACACAAATATCCCTTAAAGAATTACAAGAAAACACAAATAAACAAGTGAAGGAACTGAACAAAACCATCCAGGATCTAAAAGGAAGCAGAAATAACTAACAAATCACAAACAGAGACAACTTTGAAGATAGAAAACCTTGGAAAGAAATCAGGAGTCATAGATGAAACATTAACAACAGAATACAAGAGATAGAAGAAAGAATCTCAGGTGTTGAAAATACCATAGAAAGCATTGAAACAACAGTCAAAAAATGCAAAATGCAAAGAGTAACTAATCCAAAACATCCAGGAAATCCAGGACACGATGAAAAGACCAAACCTAGAATCATAGGTATAGAAGAGAGTAAAGATTCCCAACTTAAAGGGCCAGTAAATATCTTTAACAAAATTATGAGATAACATTCCTAACTTAAAGAAAGATATGGCAATAACATTCAAGAAGCCCACAGAACTCTAAACAGATTTGACCAGAAAAGAAATTCCTCCAGATACACAATAGTCAGAACACCAAATGCACAGAACAAAGAAAGAATATTAAAAGCAGTAATGGAAAAGAGTCAAGTAACATATAAAGGCACACCTATCAGAATTACATCAGAAATTTCACCAGAGACTATGAAAGCTAGAAGATCCTGGGCAGATGTCATATAGACCCTAAGAGAACATAAATGCTAGCCCAGGCTACTATACACAGAAAAATTCTCAATTACCATAGATGGAGAAACCAAGATATTCCATGACAAAATGAAATATACATAATACCTTTTCACAAATCCAGCCATACAAAGGATAATAGATAGAAAAAGTCAACAAAAGAAGGGAAATTACACCCTAGAAAAAGCAAGAAAGTAAACTTCTTTCAACAAACCCAAAAGAAGATAATCACACAAATATAAATATAACATCAAATCAAAAGGAAGCAACAAGCACTATTCTTTAATATCCTTTAACATGAATGGACTCAATTTCCCAATAAAAAGAAATAGACTAACAGACTGGATATGTAATCAGGACCCAGAATTCTGCTACATAAAGAAAATACATCTCAGTGTCAAAGACAGACACTTCCTCAGAGTAAAGGGCTGTTAAACAATTTTCCAAGCAAATGGTCCCAGGAATCAAGCTGAAGTAGCCATTCTAATATTGAATAAAATCAAATTTCAACCAAAAGTTATCAAATAGGATAAGGAAGGACACTTCATATTCATCAAAGGAAAAATCAACCAAGATGAACTCTCAATTCTAAATGTCTGTGTTCCAAATGCAAGAGCACCCACATTCATAAAAGAAACTTAATTAAAGCTATAGCACACATTGCACCTCACACAATAATAGTGGGAGACTTCAACAACCACTCTTATTAACGGAGAGATCATGGAAACCCAAACTAAACAGAAACACAGTGAAACTAACAGAAGTTATTGACCAAATGGATTTAAAAGATAACTATAGAACATTTCTGCTAAAACAAAAGAATATGCCTTCTTCTCAGCACCTCATGGTACCTTCTCCAAAATTGACCATATAATTGATCACAAAGCAGGATTCAACAGATATAAGAAGATTAAAATAATCCTATGCATCCTTTGAGATCACCATGGAAAAAGACTCGTCTTCAATAGCAACAAAAACAGCAGAAAGCCCACATACACGTGGAAGATGAACAACGCTTTATTCAATGATAATTTGGTCAACGGAGAAATGCAGAAAGAAATTAAAGACTTTTTAGAATTTAATGAAAATGAAGGTACAACATATCCAAACTTATGGAACACAATGAAAGGAGTGCAAGGAGGAAAACTCATAGCTCTGAGTGACTCCAAAAAGAAATGAGAGAACATACACTATCTGCTCGACTATACCCCTGAAAGCTCTAGAACAAAAAGATTCAAATACTCCCAAGAGTAGAGGAGGCAAGAAATAATTAAACTCAGGGCTAAAATCAACCAAATAGTAACAAAAGGAACTACACAAAGAATCAAAAAACAAAACAAAACAAAAGAAAAAACAAAAAACAACAACAACAACAACAACAAAAAAAAAACCCCGGAGCTGGTTCTTTGAAAAAAATCAACAAGTTAGATAAACCCTTAGCCACACTAACCAGAGGGCACAGAGATAGTGTCCAAATTAGCAAAACCAGAAATGAAAAGGAAGATGTAACAACAGAAACTGAGGAAATTCAAAAATTCATTAGATCCTACTACAGAAGTCTATACTCAACAAAACTGGAAAATCTGGAAGAAATGGACAATTTTCTAGACAGATACCAAATACCAAAATTAACTTAGTATCAAATAAACCATCTAAATATTCCCATAATCCCTAAAGTAATAGAAGCAGTCATTAAAGTCTCCCAACCAAAAAAAAACAAAAACAAAAAACAAAAAAAAAAAAAAAACAAAAACCGGGATCAGATGGGTCTAGAAATCTATCATATCTTCAAAGAAGACCTAATAACAATACTCTTCAAACTATTGCACAAAACAGAAACAAAGGAACACTACCAAATTCCTTCTATAAAGCCACAATTAACACTGATACCAAAACTACAACAAGACCCAACAAAGAAAGAGAACTTCAGACCAATTTCCCCTATATTCATATCTACACAAAAATACTCAATAAAAGTCTCACAAACTGAATCCATGAGCACATTAAAATGATCATTTACCACCATCAAGTAGGCTTCATATCCCAGGGATACAGGGATGGCTTAATATATGGAAAACCATCCATGTAATCCACTACATAAACAAACTCAAAGAAAAAAAAACCACATGAACATTTCATTAAATGCTGAAAAAGCATGTGACAAAATTCAACATCCCTTCATGTTAAAAAGCAATATACAGCAAACCAGTAGCCAACATCAAACTAAATGGAGAGAAACTTGAAGCAGTCCTACTAAAATCAGGGAGTAGACAAGGCTGCCCACTCTCTCCATATCTATTCAATATAGTACTTGAAGTTCTAGCAAGGGCAACTAGACAACAAAAGGAGGTCAAAAAGATACAAATTGGAAATGAAGAAGTCAAAATATCACTATTTGTAGATGATATGATAGTATACTTGAGTGACCCCAAAAATTCCACCAGAGAACTCCTATAGCTGATGAACAACTTCAGCAAAATGGCCAGACATAATATTAACTCAAATAAATCAGTAGCCTTCCTATACTCAAAGGATAAATGGGTTGGAAAAGAAATTAGGGAAATGACACCCTTCACAATAGTCACAAACAATAAAATATATCTTGGTGTGATTTTAATCAAACAAGTGAAAGGTCTGTATGACAAGAACTTCAAGTCTCTGAAGAAAGAAATCAAAGAAGACCTCAGAAGATGGAAAGATCTCCCATTCTCATGTATTGGCAGGAGTAATATGGTAAAAGTGGCCATCTTTCCAAAATCAATCTACACATTCAATGCAATCCCCATCAAAACACCAACTCAACTCTTCATAGAGTTAGAAAGAATAGTTCTCAAAATCATTTGGAATAACAAAAAACCTAGGATAGTAGAAAACTATTCTCAACAATAGATGAACTTAGGGGCGAATCACCATCTCTGACCTCAAGCTATACTACAGAGTGATAGTGATAAAAAACTGCATGTTATTTGTACAGTGACAGGCAGGTAGATCAATGGAATAGAACTGAAGACCCAGAAATGAACCCCACACCTATGGTCACTTGATCTTTGACAAAGAAGTTAAAACCATCCTGTGGAAGAAAGACAACATTTTCAACAAATGGTACAAATGCTGATTCAACTGGCAGTCAACATGTAGAAGAATGTAAATTGATCCATTCTTATCTCCCTGTACAAAGCTCAAGTCCAAGTGCATCAAGGACCTCCACATAAAACCAGATACACTGAATCTAATAAAAGAGAAAGTGGGGAGAAATCTCCAACACATGGGCACAGGGGAAATTTTCCTGAACAGAACACCAATGGCTTATGATCTGAGATCATGAATTGACAAATGGGACCTAAAGAAATGTTCAACATCCTTAGACTTCAGGGAAATGAAAATCAAAACAATCCTGAGATTCCACATCACACTAGATAGAATGGCTAAGATAAAAAACTCTGGTGACAGTGGATGCTGACAAGATTGTGTAGAGAGAGGAACACTCCTCCATTGCTGGTGGAATTGCAACCTGGTACAACTACTCTTGAAATCTGTCTGGAAGTTCCTCAAAAAATTGGGCATAGTATCACCTGAGGTCCCAGCTATACCACTCCTGGGCATATACCCAGAAGATGCTCCAACATGAAATAAGGACACATGCTCCACTATGTTCACAGCAGCCTTATTTACAATATCCAGATGCTGGAAAGAACCCAGATGTCCCTCAATGGAGGAATGGATGCAGAAAATGTGGTACATTTACACAATGGAACACTACTCAGCTATTAAAAACAAGGACTTCATGAAATATCCAGGCAAATGGATGGAACTTGAAAATATCATCCTGAGTAAGATAACTCAGTCACAGAAGAACACACAGGGCATGCACTCACTGATAAGTGGATAGTAGTCCAAAAGTTCAGAATATCCAAGTTTCAATTCACAGACCATATGAATTCCAAGAAGAAAGAAGACAACTTATGGATACTTCAGTGCTTCTTCGAAGGGTGAACAAAATACTCACATGAGGAATTATGGAGACAAAGTATGGAGCAGAGTCTGAAGGAAAGGCCATCCAGCCTGCCCCACCTGGGGATCCATCCCATATACAGCCACCAAATCAGACACTATTGTGTATGCCAAGAAGTGCTTGCTGATGGAAGCCTGATATGGCTGTCTCCTGAGAGGATCTGCCAGAGCCTGACAAATACAGAGGTGGATGCTTGTAGCAATCACTGGACACAGGGTCCCCAATGGAGGAGTTGGAGAACAGACCGAAGGAACTGAAGTAGTTTGCAGCCCCATGGAGGGAGAAACAATGTCAACTACCCAGACGCCCTGGAGTTCCCGGGGAATTGACCACCAACCAAAGAGTACACATGGAGGGATTCATGGCTCTGGCTGCATATATGACAGAGGATGGCCTTCTTGGACATCAGTGGGAGGAAAGGCCCTTGGGCCTGAGGGTGTTTGATGCCCCAGTGTAGGGGGGAATTCCAGGGAGGGCAGAAAGGCATGGGTGGGTAGGGGTGCACCCTCATTGAAGCAGGGAGAGGGAGGATGGAATAGAGGGTTTCTGAAGGGGAAATCTGGAAAGGGGAAAACATTTGAAATGTAAATAAAAAATTATCCAATTAAAAAAAAGAAAAAGAATAGATATGATCCATGTAATGAAAGAAACATCAAGAGATGTTCATTAGTATCTATAGTCTATACTGTAAGAGCTCTGATGGCATTTAACTTTAAATAGACACCTTTTCCTCCAGTTTTATAATTACATTAGGTGTGATGAAATAAATGTTTGAAAAAAGAAGCAATATATATGTTTTCTTGTTAAGGTTCTGAATAATGTAAAACATAACAATATACAAGTGATATATAGTAGAATAGATATGTTGTTATGAAATTTTGTTGATCCTAGTTTTGCATATTATTCAGAACAATACTACCTCATGTTTTCAAACTGCGTTGTTATTAACCAGGAATTCTTAAGTAATTGCATGATAAAAGACAAGTGTGAATCTGAATGGATTAAAAACCGGCAAAGAAGAATATAAGCACACTGGGAGTAATGAGGCACACTTGCTATGTCAGTTATCATGGAGGCTGAAGTAGGAGGATAATGAATTCCAGTCCAGTCTGAGATACATAAAGAAATCTTGTCTTAAAGAACAAACACACAAATCAAATGCAAACTAATGAAAACTAAAAGGCAAGAGGTGTTTCATTTGACTATAAATTTAAGGATCAGGTGAAAGGAGCTTTCATCTACATGTAAGCAGGTCTAGAACAAGGAAAGTGATAATATATATTATACAAAATAAATGCATATATTTTATATATATCATACACATATACATATTAGAATAAGCAATTTTTTTAGTCTTTTTATTGAATATTTTATTTATTTACATTTCAAATGCTATCCCCTTTCCTGACCTCTCTGTGAATTCCCCTATCCCATTCCCCTTCCCCCTGCCTCTACGAGGTTGCGCCCCCACCTACCTATCCACTCCTGGCTTCCCTCCTGGCATTCCCCTACACTGGGACATCGAACGCCAAGAGAACCAAAGGCAGTTCTTCCCACTGATGTCCAACAAGGCCACATACATCCTCTGCTACATACATGGTCGGTCAGCCATGTGTCCCTCCATGTGCATTCTTTGGTTGGGGGTCCAGTCCCTCGGAGCTCTGGGAGGGTGGTTGGTTGATATTGTTTTCTTCCTATAGGGTTGCAAATCCCTTCAGCTTCTTCAGTCCCTTCTCCAGCTCCTCCATGAACTACTGTAAAGTCCACACAGAAGTATAAAAATCTCCCTAGGCACTCAGTAGCAATGTGCACTTAGAGGTTGACCATACTGATATTTAGCACATATACAATGAAAAGGAAGGGTAATTTTGCAAGCAAGGAAGAAAAGAAACCCTAGGTAGGACAAGACTTTTCTCCACATGCTAACCCTGATGCAATTGGGTTGACTATGCTCTTTATTGAGAGTTGAATAAGTGCTATATGTAGGTTAATTTTAATCATAGAAATTAAGTTCGCACTATTTCAAGGTAAAAAAATCATCTAAATTGTTAACAACACATACCAGCCCTCATTATTAGAGAACTCCATGAAAACCATTCATGTATTTACCACAATGGACATAATGTATTTTCTGAATTTGGATAGTTTCACAGGTTGCAATGAGGATCATTTTTCTAAAACACAAAATGTAAATCATTATCCAAACATGGATTTCCAATGCAGTATTAACTGAAATAGTGGGTTTTTTTCTATATATTTTTTCAGTTTTATCAGAAATATTTTCCATGTAAATCTTCAATTTTATCAGAAAATGTTTAGAATTCTACTTTCAATCAACTTAGGAATATTTTTATGCCTACGATTTTATCTGTATAATTTTCCATGAAATAGTCAATTTAAACATGTTTTTCTTTATATTTCTTGAATTTTACCTGAAATATTTTCCTTGTAGATCTTCAATTTTATCAGAAAATGTTTATAATTAATTCCACTTTCAATCAACTTGGAAATATATTTATGCCTACCATTTTATCTGTAATTTTACATGATAATCTTCAATTTTAATGTTATTTTATATTTTTCTACAATTTTATTAGAAATGTTTCCCATGTAAATCTTCAATTCTATCATAAAATGTTTCTACTTCCTTTTTCAATAATTTAGCAATGTTTTTATGTCTACCATTTTACTCTTTAATTTTTCATGAAAATTGTCAATCTTAATGTGTTTTTCTATATGCTTCTTCAATTTTGTCAGAAACATTTTCCATGTAATGAAAACTTACATGTAATGGAAAAATGTTTCTATTTAATTTTATCATAAAATGTTTTTTACTTCCTTTTCAATAAAAAAAGAAAAAAAGACTTAGTTCTATGTATTCATGGATCTTTAAAAATAGAATAATTGATATAAATACGAACTTTATTGAATGCGACATGTTTCCATTAGTTTCTACTTCATTTTATTCTAATTAGTCCATAAAGAAATCAAGAAAAATAGGAATATGTGTCATTTTTCTAATTAATCAGTATGCTACTTACTAAAAGGCCAATAAACTTATTAGTGTCATTTCAAACATTATTAGTTAAAATTTTCTGGTTGTTAGGTACTATGTAGTAGATATATTGATCCTTGCCACTTAAAGTCTATAGAACTTTTCTGAAGTTACATATCATACTTCTGTGATTTTTAATTTTTGTTCCTTTTACAATTTATTCATTGAAAATTATATACAGTGTATTTTTATAATATTCTTCCCTAACTTCCAATCTCTTATCCACTCCTACCTCTTTACAAAACAAACATAAAGTTCTTTATCTTCTTAAACTAATACAAAACAAGCAAATCTCACTAAAATGCCCTGAAGTCACTTGTGTTTTCCCATTACTCCTGAGCATGGTACCTGCCCTGGGGTCTTACTGAAATTCACAGTATCTTTCAGCTGAAGAAAACTGTCATGTCCTTTCTTGGTAGCTATCATTTATGAATAGGTTCTTAGCTAGGGATAGAATTTTCTGCCTACTTCCCCTCCATTGTTTTAGGATTTACTCTGCCTTGATCTTGTGCAGGTCTTGTGCATGCTATCACAGCCTTTGTCAATTCATATGTTTGTCTGCCCTTTTGTGTCTAAAATTACTGTTTTTGTTAAATTGTTAGCTACTGAAGCTCTCACATACCCTGACCCTATTCTGCACAGATCCATGAGGCTTGAGAGAAGAGTTATGATAAACCCGTCTGTTCTGGGTTGAGAAGTTTCTCTTAAGTTTCTCTAAAAATGAAACATGAGTGGCTAAGAAACAGTTTAAAAGGGTTTGACATACTTAGCCTTAAGGGAAATGCAAATTCAAACTATTCTGGGATTTCATCTTACCCTGGTCATAATGGAAAGGATCAATAAAACAAATGAGACCAGATGCTGGTGGGGATGGAAGGGAAGTGTATCCATATCAGGTGGGAGTGCTAAGTGGTCTGGCCAATAAGGGTGTGAATGTGGTAGTTCCTCAACACACTGGAACTTGACTTACCATACAATGCAGCTATACCACTCTTAGTCATTCACTGAGTACTCTGTAAATGAATAGTGAAGATATTGTGTATTGTCCAAATGGAATCTATTCAGCTGTTAAGGAAAATTAAATCTGCAGGTAAATACAAGAACCTAGAAACAATTATCCTGAGTGAAGTAATCACATATTACATATTTGCTTTATATGCAGACATTGTTTTATGTTTTAGGTGTGTTTGTTTAGTTTAGAATAACAACAGTTATTTTAATTATAAAATAAATTTTAGAAAAGATGTTGTATAGATAATAAGACACCAGGAGATATTTCCAGGAAGGAGATTTATACTACAGTATTGTAAATAGTTAAGTGGATGTGCAGAATTGAATGGTTAAAGGGTGGTGGAACAAGAAGGAAGAATATAAGAAGGGATATGGAAAGAGGTAAATAATACTAAATGCTTTTTGAAAAACCCATATGAATACCTCCTACTTCTGTGTTTTTAAATCAAATTTACTCTGATATAGTTTGCATACCATAAAACTCATCCTTTGAAAAGCTGAATTCAGCATTTTCAAATATAGTCAAATTACGCATTTACTGTCGCCATCCAATTTCAGAAAGTTATCATCATGATCAAGAGACCCAAATTTTAATAACATTACTCACTTGACTGTATTGTAATATTAATTATATAACTCTACATGGGAATGATGACACCAGTTGACAGCCATCTATATGGAACTTTTATAACACTTTGGTGCATCTAAAAATATCTGGTCCTTGTACTTACTGAAATTGGGATCTAAGTAGTTTGTGTTTCTGCTTACCTCCCCCCCCCACTTATTCTGGAATGACTAGTATTGTATAATAGCTTAGTCAAATAAGGCAAGCTCATTAGCAATAATTTCATCATTCATATTGGGGTTATTAGTAAGTAAATACCTCTAACAAGATCAGCTGTTTGTACATGTCTCAGTGGTGATGTCTTCTGTTTGAACAGCTCTGCCTTCATACTGTTAGATCTGACGGAATGAAACAGCAATACAAGAGTCTAAGTGTAAGATTTGCATGGTTTGAACTGCTGCTCCTAATGAACCCAGGTATCAAATACTAGATCATGTAGAAACAGTGTTCCCAGAAATATTCATAATGCTAATGTTTAATCATATTTGTTAAATCATTTAGTTGAAAGCTCTGTTACCATTATTGTGTTCATCTTCGATTTCAAGACCTATAAATCAATTTAAAACCACTCATTTTTACCCACTTAGAGGTCGGCACTGCCCTCTGAACCAGCAGGTGACCCATTAATTTAAAAGATTCATTAAACATGATCAATACAGCTCTTGTTCTTTTATTAGCTCTAGTGCCTTAATAGGCAATGTCCCTGGAAGTATCTACATTAAGAATTTCATTCAAATGATATTTACTAATAAAAATTATACATTCTATCATAAGGTATGAACATTTTTACTTTAGTCATTTAAACCATATTAAAAAGTATAATTCTTCACTAGTTGATTTCACAGCTTATTTGGCAATTTATATTATGGAAACAGATATGAGATATAGAAAAACAACAAATACTGTTTTTATAATTTAAAATTATTTCAATATAAACTACAACACACTACATATAAAAATTAATAACAAATAATGAAAGTCATTTCTCCTTAAGTCTTCTAAATATTAAAATATGTCAACCAAAATAAAGATCCCTAGGTTTCAGCAATGACATTAACAAACACATTAGGTGATATACAATACACATGCACATTCTAATGTAGAAGCCAACGTAAGAGAAGAGAACATAGAATCATCAACAGAATAGCTGATATAATACTTTAAGTAAGTTGACAGGAAGAAAGCAGACACCATTAGACTCATTAAACCTGTACTTTAGGCATGTGGAACTGATTTTAGACTGTGTAGACTATTATGTTAAAATTTCAGGGCAAGATTATAAAGCTATTTAAATTCCTATTAAAAAACAATTGATAATAAAGAAAAAAGTCATAAATAGCTTACTAAAGAGTTATCTAAAATATAATCATATGTAAAATAATTACCAGGAGCATCTCAAGCTCAGTATGCATTGTGCTAAAGTCAGTCCTCTCCAGGAAAACTGGGTAGAAATCTGACACCTGTGGTCCTCTCCTGCAGTTTTAAATAGTATCACCTCAGTTTTCACCATTTGTTATTTTTGCACAACTCTCACTCCTTAAAAGTTTAGCCATCAGTTTCTTGGTATTTAAATTAATGTACTTTTTTTCTACATGAAATTTCACATATGATTTTAAGTTGCAGATTTTGCAATTATTCAGGATACTAAAAAGGTTTCACAAACATGTAAAATAGTAAGAAACACCTTCGCTTTCTACTTGGAGTGACACTTTGTGCAGAACTGGCCAGTGTTTATACAGATCCAAAAATACGGTTGTCTCTGACATGTGCTTTTAATTAAATTTATTATAACGTGGTATTCAAAAATATATTATTTGATTACAAAGAGATATGAAGGTCAAGAGGAGAATCTATTATCCTTGTAATATTTGTTTGTTTGCTTGCTTGCTTTTGGAGACAGGGTTTCTCTCTTTAGGCCTGGCTATCATGGAAGTTGCTCTGTAGGTAAGGCTGGTCTCGTACTCAGACATCTACTTACCTCTCCCCTCAAATGCTGCGTTTAAAGGCATATGTACCAGCACAACCCACCAGATATATTTTAAATTTGTAAATATTAAACTTCCACCATTTCTAATCATACAAAGATTTTTTAAACTCAATGGAAATGAAGACAATCTTAGGGGGAAAAAGTGGGGAGATCCATTTCAAATAACTGTTCTTCAGCATGAAGCTTTTGCTGGCATTCTAAAATGTTCCATTCACACTTTCAACAAATGAGACAAAAATTATGGAGCTGTTGAAGACTATAATGTTGCAATGGCACATAGGTTATCTGTAGGTGAAAGGAGATAAGGTGGTTTGAATGGGAATGAGCCCCAGGAGCTGAGATATTTGAATACAAAGTCAACAGTTGGATGAGCTATTTGGAAGGTTTACTAAGTGTGGCTTTATTGGAAAAGGTGGTGGGTCTTGAATTTTCAAAAAACTTATACATTCTCAAGCTAATTATTACTACAAACATCATACTAGTGGTTTGATGTGAGCTTTCAAATATTTCTTCTGTCAAGCTTTCACTCCATCATGATTCTAACATCTGAACTCTAAGCATAGTGTTTTATCACAGCAATAGAAAAATAGCTAACACACGGGGTGTGTCCTTACACTCTACACCCCAGGCATGCCCCACTGCCAAAAGCCAAATCGTTCGATTTTCCCTGGCACTGATGACTACCTAATGTTCTCAACTTGATTTTTGCCAAAAACCTGAGAAGTAATTTTTCAATGTTCTTTGTGGAATGCCTTTCAGAATTGGTCCTTAATACTAAATCAGAAAATTTAAGATTTTAATTCACATGTATCATTTTGAAGAGAGCAGCATTTTATAAATCACAAATCAGCTTGAGAACTGAATATTTTCTCTATTCACAAGTCAATTCTTGGTCTTGTCAGCTTTTGTTAGATGAGTTAACTGTATGTCTTTTTCACAATACCTGTAGGTAAAATTTTTTTCCTATGAATAAGTTCTTAGAAAGCTGGCATGAATTTGTAGTTAAAATAAATGGCTTGCTATGAACACTGCTTATAACTAGACAGAAAATTGAAATTAATGCAGTGGTTAAGTATAGGAGTGCAGCCGGGCGGTGGTGGCGCACACCTTTAATCCCAGCACTTGGGAGGCAGAGGCAGGAGGATTTCTGAGTTCGAGGCCAGCCTGGTCTACAGAGTGAGTTCCAGGACAGCCAGGGCTACACAGAGAAACCCTGTCTCGAAAAACCAAAAAAAAAAAAAAAAAAAAAAAAAAAAAAGAAAAGAAAAAAAAAAGTATAGGAGTGCAGTAGAGATCCTGAGATTGAAGGCTGTATTATTATTTTTGGAGAAGAATTAAGAAATATCGCTATGAATGACTGTCAAGTAAACACAATTATTAAAGAAACCTGTTTTGCGATATAACACACTCTTCATCAAAAATCCCAAATGATTCTGGTTTCCTTCCAAGTGGACAAAACAATGAGAGGAATCGCTATTTGGACCTTTACAAATTCATGCCAATCTCTGTTCCAAAATTTTACATTTGAGCTCTAATGAAATGTCACTTTGGACAGATTTATGCATTTTCAAATCTCTATATCTGTATCCATATCTGTATCCCTATCTATCTATGTATCTATGTATCTATGTATCCTCTATCTATCTATCTATCTATCTATCTATCTATCTATCTATCTATCTATCTATCTATCTATCTATCTATCTCTATCTATGTATCTATCTATGTATCTATCTTTGTATCTATCTATGTATCTATCTTTGTATCTATGTATCTATCTATCTATCTATGTATCTATCTATGTATCTATCTATCTATCTATCTATCTATCTATCTATCTATCTATCTATCTATCTATCTATCTATCTATCTACCTACCTACCTACCTACCTACCTACCTATCTATCTATCTATCTATCTATCTATCTATCTATCTATCTATCTATCTATCTATCTATCTATCTACTTTTTGGGCTTAGTTCTAGGAATATTATCTTTTGATACTATAGTAATTAGTTGATTTTTTTACTAGGATGAGAGAAAATTCAAGACATATAAAGCCTTATAATTTCTACAAGAAAATTTTACTTTAGACACAGATTTTATAGAAAAAAAAGATAACTATGGCCACCCACTTCTTTTGCATCCCTGAGATTGGAGTCCAAGATTTCATAGTACATCCAGATCTCAAAATATCAATGAAAACACCTTCAGATAGACTCTCACACACATGTCTATGGACAGATATGCATTCATGCACATGACTTAATATTTGTATAAAAGATAATTTATGAACAGAAGCTATATTTTCATAGTTGTTTCCACTTAAGCATAACAACCAGTTTTTATATCTTATTAGTAAAATGGTTAATCTTATTTTAAAAGGAAAATTATGTTCAAAAGTCACAACTCAAAATAATTAATGCATATAGTCAAATAAATTTCATTTCTTTTATAGCACTGTTGTCTAAAACTCTATGCATACATAGAGGATAAAATGAAATCTTTCCCTATTCAATAGTAGCTGTAACCATATGTGTAAATTTTGATATTACAAAGATCAACAATAATAGAGAATCATGACTTAGAGAAAGAATCAGCCAGACATGTAACCAGCAGTATAGATATTAATAAGTCAAAAGTTGTATACTAAGGAGAAGTAATGAAGAAATACAGAAAAATGAAATGATGGGAGCATATCACAAAGAGATTACAGTTACTCAAAGACTGGAAACATGCAGGCTAGCTATAGTCGTGGTAGCTGTCATAGAGGAACTCCTTCAGAAATCCAGGCAAGTAGATGGCTTAAAATCTTCTCTTAGACTTATAGTTTTAATCAACTTTTATTGAAATTCTTCTTTGACAAATTTGTATGTGTGTTTTATGGGCCTAGTTGTGCTTTTCCTAAAATTTTCATCATATTTAGATTTTGTTTGAGTTTGTTTTCCTTTACGGTATATTTGTGACTCACTTTTTTTTTTTTTCAGAAACCTGAAACTTAATAGGATTTATTTTCCACCCATTGAAGTGCTTGTGTCTTTTTTTTATTTTATTTTTTTAATTTACATTCCAAATCACTTCCCCTTTCCTGTTTCCTCCCTCCCTGAAAGTCCCATAAGCCCCCTTCCCTCCCTCTTTTCTCCATTCAACCCCCTCTCGTTACTCTGTCCTGGCGTTCCCCTACATCCAGTCTTTCCAGGACCAGAGGTCTCTCCTTCCATCTTCTTAGAAATCTATTGATATGCGGATTGTGTCTAGGGTATTCCGAGATTCTGGGTCAATATACCCTTATCAGTGACTGCATACCATGTGTGTTCTTTTGTGATTGGGTTACCTCACTAAGGATGATATTTTCAAGTTCTGACCATTTGCCTAGGAATTTCGTGAATTCATTGTTTTTAATTGCAGAGTAGTATTCCATTGTGTAGATATACCACATCTTCTGAATCCATTCCTCCATTGAGGGACATCTGGGTTCTTTCCAGCTTCTGGCTATTATAAATAAGGCTGCTATGAACATAGTGGAGCATGTGTCCTTATTGCATGCAGGTAAAGTCTCTGGGTATATGCCCAGGAGTGGTATAGCCGGATCCTCCGGGAGTGTCATGCCCAGTTTTCTGAGGAACCACCAGACTGCTTTCCAGAGTGGTTGTACCAGCCTGCAATTCCACCAGCAGTGGAGGAGTGTTCCTCTTTCTCCACATTCTCGCCAACAACTGCTGTCTCCTGTGTTTTTGATCTTAGCCATCCTGACTGGTGTGAGATGGAATCTCAGGGTTGTTTTGATTTGCATTTCCCTAATGACTAAGGATGATGAACATCTCTTTAGGTGCTTCTCAACCATTAGATATTCTTCAGGTGAGAACTCTGTGTAGCTCTGTACCCCATTTTTTAATAGGGTTACTTGCCTCTCTGGAGTTTAACTTCTTGAGTTCTTTGTATATCTTGGATATTAGCCCTCTGTCGGATGTAAGGTTGGTAAAGATCATTTCCCAGTTAGTTGGTTGCCGCTTTGTCTTTTTGACAGTGTCTTTTGCCTTGCAAAAACTTAACTGGGTTGTTTCAAATGTACTGTGCAGCCCAGGTTTGCTTCCAGTTTGCAGCATCCATATTGCTAAATATTCCTGAGTGCTATGCCTTTTATGATTGTGCTCCAAAGTAGCTGCTCACCAAAACAGATGCAAAGACTGGCAGCTAAACACTAGAGGCAGCTGGGGAAGGCTTGCCAAAGAGTTGGGGGATTGATTGAGGATCCCAGAGAGAATAGAGGCTCCACAAGAAGATCAACAATGTCAGCTAACCTGGAGCCTTAGAGGCTCCCCGAGACTGAACACCAACCAAAGAGCAGACAAGGGCTGGACATAGACCCCTTGTGTATGTATATGTAACAAGTAGATAGCTTGATCTTCACGCTGGTCCCTCAATACCTGGAACAGGGACTGATGCTGACTCTATTGATTGCATGAGGAACTTATTCCCCTAACTGGGAGGTCTTGTTTGGCATCAGTCGAAGAGATGAGATTCCAGGGTGGTTTGGTACCGAAGGCAGACCTCCAGCTTCTCAGACACAAAGGGGATGGGGAAGAGAGAAGGACCATGTGAGGGCAAGACTGGGAATCCCAACAGGGGTACAATTGGGATGTAAAGCGAATAAATAAATAAATAAATAAATAAATAAATAAATAAATAAATAAATAAAGGAAAACATAAATTGTAATAAAAGATTAACTCAAGTAATTAAAGATATATTCCAATTTGTTATTTATTTTATATTTAACATGCATGAAAATAAATTACTGGTGCAATATGGAGAAAAATATACATAGTACACTATTTCTCTACATGGATTTGTTCTGTGCCTGATGGAACCACATATCAAAATCCACAGATAGGATGAGATACTGTATAATTATCATACTGTAACACTATCCACAAGTACAGACTGAGTACTAAGAAGCTACCTTCATTGATTAAGTATATTAGCAATGCAAGGACTCAATCCTGAGTCTGAAATTTTCTGAAACTTCCAGAACAGCTGAGTGTATTCAATGATGACTTAATAAATTTACCCAAAGAGGACCAATAAGTGTATTACTGCCAGCTTTGATATGCTTCCCTACTGTAGTATTGCAGCCTCTGCACCCTTCCTTCTGACACTCCATTTCCTTTTATTGGAAGGATGAATTACAACCCAGAAAGCATGGTCATAAAATTTTTACCATGGTAGAAAATTGCTGTTTCCTGCCTTCTTGCCTATGTGCTTACTACTCAATCTCTCTACTGCAGTGTAATTTCTCTCCTTACATGTCTGATAAGTATGTATTCATTATTCAAAGTACAAGTCAATCAGTTCTGAAAAATTATATCCACATGAGCCTTACACACATGTAGCCTTGTATATATACATATAGACATCTGTATGTGTACAACACCTGTCCTGTTCACCTATGACTACTATTGTGCCTGTGATTTTCCCATTCTCCAATGCTACCATTCTCTGAAGACTTTCCAGACAGATGGACTCCCTCGTGCCATGTTCAATCACCACCTCGAGTATATTCCACAAAATGTGGAGCTACTGTGACAGTGCTTTTCTTCAGTCTGCTTTTTCCTGAGTTTCCATCAACACCCCTATTTCCCTATCTTTAGCCATTTTCTCATATCTTGGTATTTGTTTAATGATTTTTCTCCTAGGTCATTTACTAGTCGTTTAAACCATGTCATATTTCAATTCTTTACTGGTTTTGTGGCTTTCAGTATTTTCAATCATGTTATATTTAAGGATTTGTAATTATATTCATATAGCTATTGCTTAATATTTATGTCTTTCATGAATTTATTAAAAGTAGTGAGTGAATCAATTTTGATCACCAAGTAACAAATAAGAAGTATTTATTTTACACTTATCTTATTTACCCTTAACTTATGAAATAAAAGATGAACACAGTTAACTGTTCTATTCCAGAAATATATTTGGCAGATATATCATATACAAAAAGCTTAATGTAAAAGCTTTTAGTTACCTGATAAAACTGTCATTTTGGAGTATTGCTATTAAATAAGTTTACACTTTCTAGTTATTTCTGAACTCTGGATGCCTGAATTCAGCTACTCAGTTGTTCAGCTATTCTGGTTCTAACTCCTTTCCAAGCTGACTGATTCAATATGGCTTCTCTTAGCTTCTCACTAAATTGCTCTGCTGGACCTCAAACTAACCTTGGCCATTTGTTCTAAGCTTCTGACTCCTTTTATCCTCTGGCTTCTCTGCCTTTGCTGACCTGCACTGAACTCCATGAACTCAAAAATAAACTCCCTCCAGTGCACTGCACTTACTGCACTGACTCCCAACTGATTGCCTCAACTCCTCTGCACTGACTTAATGGACTGAAGAGAACTCACTGAACTGAACTCAACAGAATTGCAATCACTCCACTGGCCCCAATTAGATGTCCTGTCAAACATGGCTACTTCCTTCTAAAATCTGGCCTTTCCTATTTTGTTTGGGATTAAAGGTGTATCATTTCAGCCAGACTAAATAGATCTAGAAGGTATGTGGATGGGATCTCTTGCCATGTTACTGGATTAAAATTTCTCTACAATTTAAGAAACTGATCATGGTTTGCATTTGTTATTTTATTATTATTATTATTATTGAATTAACTTAGAATATCATCCCTCTAAATATCTTTATCTCTTAGTTTCTTGAATCACTGAATAGTGTTCTACACTGTATTTCAGAACCTTAAAGTTGGAGGGATTGGCTACTCTAGGCAGACCCATTATAATCACCCAAGTCCTAAAGTTCAGAACCTTATACAGATGTTCCCACAGTGGTATTACAATAGAAATTTCCTAGAGAAACAATATTTCTGTGCTTGAAGACAACAGTGTACTAGGGAGGATAAATAAAATAAAAGAATGTTCCTGATGGCCTCTAGATTTTAGAATGTCTAAGGAAAATCATCCTTGCAGCCACTATGAATTTGCTTCAGTCAGATCCACCTTCTACCACTGACTTATTGAACTTGCTATTGTGATATATTTAAAGAAAAAAACATCAGTGACATGATATTTTGTTATACAATGAACAGAGGACAAATATGCAGAAGTATAGTTCTTAGATAAGTTGATGGAATAAAGATTTATAAAGATTGAACTTTTTCCGAAAAAATGCATAGAAATGGATATACTTAAATTAGCCATACATTAGCAAAACACTTATATTTAAGACAAAATTACCTGTCTATGAGAAATGTTCTGCACTGACAATAGTACTGGTATAGAACTCTATGATTCTTGATATAACTATTCATGAGAATAGTTTGACTACTCAGAAATCAGCTAAAGTGACATTGAATTATGTTTTGATCAGTAGACACTGGGCTTATTGCATGATTCATTTTTGCACTCTGGCACAGTACAACATACCAGTGAAATGATAGTAACATGTGAGGATATTTATGATTCATAACTATACAAAATATCTAAGAATAAGGAGGTAAAATTTTAAAACACTTAATAGATTTTAAGCCTATGATCTTCAATTATGTAGATGATAGCCATGTCTATGATAACTGTCTCATCTTACATATGCAAAAAAAGTGAGAGTAATGCTAGAAAACCATTACCATTGTGAATTTGGCTTGATTTTCTACTAGGGCAGTTAGTTCTAGAACATATAAAAAGTGAAAGTTCTTCCTTGTAAAATTCTCCCAATTACATAATGACCGGAAAATATACCAATCAATTTTCTCAATGTATTATTTCTTTTTAATAATGTCTATTTTTTTCTGGAAGAATATCGTTGTTATTTTTAATCTATAACACACAAAAACTCATTTTCAATTAATGAATGCTCTTGAAATGAATGAAACAAAAGAACATTTACTTACATTGACAATATTCTCTAACAATATACCTTGATAAGAAGCAGATTGCTATATTTATTGAATGTCTTAGATATTATGAATAAATATAATTTACCATCATCTCACTTAATTATATTTATGATCAATAACTGGAAAAGGATGGGATTGAAAATAAAGTAGAAAAAAAAACCTGTTTGCACTGATAAAAACCTCGATTCTTTTAGCTAACATTTTGCTGCTAAGATTGGACCTTAAACTGCTGAATTTAGAATAGATTTACAAAACAGCTTGGGGATGAAAGCATACAACTAAAAACATAGTTATGATAGAAAGTTCCAAAAGTGCTACATTTTGAGGTCATGTCACTCTTACCGTGGCTCTGCTTCCGAAACTGTTAGTGACTTACTAAACTGGACCCCAATATGACTCTCACCATGACCTGGATTTTTCAACAGCAAGCAAACCAGCAGAAAAGGAGCTAAATACTGAAACTATAGCTTTTCAAAGCTAATTTCATACATGCCTTTCCTTCAATATGCTAAGGGTATTTATATAACTGTATCAGTGTAGAAAAGTTCACAAAAATGTATGGGTGAAATAGCTGCATTAGAATAACCATGGATGGTAACTACAATGCAGTTTTCAGTATGCTCTAAATAGATATGACCATGCATGCCTATATTTTATTATTTCTATTTTCCAAAATATTAGGACAGCAACATTTATAAATAAGGATTTTTTGTTCATTTCAAAGAGAACACTGCCATAAGCATTTTAAAAGGCTAGCATATTAACTTGTAAATATGTCTACTATTTTGACCAATTTAGAACTCTGTTTTATGTAGAAAAGAGAAAAATGAAATTTTCTTATACCCTATTGATCAGTTCTTAATCCTTTTAACAAAATACACAAAAATTAATTTATGAAGATGAGACATTTATATTGCTCATGAATATCAAGGTTCTTGTCCAAAAGCAAATGGGCATGTACTGTGACAATGGCTGGGATATGTGACTGAATTAACTGCTTCCTCATGAGACAAGAGCCAAAACAGAGAGGAGAAGGGACCACAGGCTCAATTTGGTGGTCATGCCTATGTGACTAAGAGAAGTCTCATTAATTTCTGTTAGCAACTTCAGTAAGAGTACCAAACTTTTAAACCAGAAACCCTTAGGTAAAGATTCAACTTAAAAATCAAAGAAGCATTGGTATTTAACAAAATTGTTTTTCAAAGAAGAGTAAAACATATCCCTATGTATTCTCTTTAGCAATAGTCAATTAAATTTGGTGAAATTATAACATTTATAGACCAAGATAAATCCACTGATATTCTGTATTCTTTCTTTATTACTAATTTATTCTGTTATAAAATAATCATTCATTGATTTGATTGGCATGGAGATACAGTAAAGTTGTAAAGGTATAAACAAGAAACAATAGTTTGTGGGGTTTGTCCAAATATTAACAAATGTAATTGGTTACTTGTACAGTGTATATGTAGTTGATAACTGGTGGAATTTGGGCTTTCCACACATAGCATGGGCACTCAAGTCAGTACAACATAAAACTAACATATTTCAACTGTGTTTCGTTGACATTTAAAACATCTACAGTCACAGAGAAATTTCCTCTAAAATTGTATTAGTTATATATTCTATGTTCTTTAAAATGTACTCAATTCATTTTATGCCTTTCCAATATTTTAAAAAATTGAGCTGATAATTCACTGCCTCAATTGACATTTTAAAAAGCCAACTACATTGTTATTTTTAATGTCTGTCTTGTAGAACTTGGAACAATGGCTAATTCCCTCTTCGGAGAGCCATTTTTTGTGTCAATGAGTTTTCTACTTGGAGACTAAGATGTGCTGTGTGTCAGTAGTGTTCTGCCAGTTCTTCAGTATAATTTTTATTATTGTACAAGATCCAGTGTCTTATAAGGTACTATTTTTTTTAAATTGCTGGTTTTAACAAGGTACTTAAACCCACTAGTGAAGTTTATTACAACCTAGCATTATCAGGTAAAGGAAATTAGCACAAAAGTGAAAAGCTAATCCAGTGAAAGGCTAATTCCATGGCATTCCAGATTTATATTGTGAAATTAGAAATCCTAAATACAATCAACTGAAAATTCTGGTACTCTGAATGATGCATTTGTATTAGAGACTTTTCCTGTTCAGTATTCATAGCAGAGACAAGAGAGACCCTTTGAGAACTTTTATTCAATGGGGCTTTGGAGCTGCCACTTCGAGGTGTTATCATAAGCATCAGTGACTCTGAATGCTTTTCCTTCAGAGGTGGAGATGGCCATTGATACTGATGAGAGCAGGGACACCTTTCTGTGCTAATTAGAGTGAATATTATGAAGCACCTCCATCACCTACAGAACATCAAGTGAATGATAAAGTTCTATTATTTAAGAAACTGGCATCTTAAGGCTTCTGGTATCAACTTAGATTGTGACCATTCACCATTCTCAAATATTGTTATACTTGCCTTTAGTCATATATTAGGTTCTTCTTTGTTATTTATGCCATATGGTAATACAACAGTTCATAATTTTCTAATAACCATATTTATATGTGTACTGGTTAAGTATTACTGTCATGTTAATCATTAATGCTAATAAACATGAATCTGCAATGTCTCTTCTGACACTTCGACAGTGGTGGTTCTCAGTGATAGAGATGATTCCTTGTCTGCTACTATGGCCTTTTAAAAGAGTATTCATCACTTTCTTTTTTCTATGTACCATAATGACAGGTGATAGGCTGTTTAGTGGATAGCTGTCAGTTAGGATCCCTGAGTAATCATAACTTTGGAATGACCCCAGGCAACCTTATTAATAATGGAACAAATAATTTTAAAAAAGGTTGTTGAAATATTGAGCTGGTTATCATATTGCAAATTAGATTGCCCTAACCCATATACATGCATTGCTGATGTACATGCATGCACCTGGCTCTCAAAAGAAAACTCATTGCAGTAAAACTTTTCAAATGTCCTTATGTGCTGCTGAATTCATTATGTATTTTAATGTCTTTTAAAGTGTTAAAAACATTCCTGATAGATGGTATAAAACACATGTACAACTTACTTGTAAAATGGAAAACAAATAACTCATATAACTAATATGAAATTAATGTTGCTGTACAATATGGAGTAGTTACTTCCTAAGATTTATTTCTATCCAATATTTACTTTACATGTAATACTGATAGCATATTAACTTGTTATATAAAACACACCTTTTGGGTTTTCTGTTCACTTTTTCTCTTTTTTCAAATTTTTTTTCATATATCCCTCTTTTGTGCCATCCTTACCTTCCTTGTTCTCCCTCTCCCTTCCTTATTCTTCATTCCTTCCTCCACTTCCTTCCTTCCATTTCTGATTTTCTTCCTTTTATTCTTCCTCCCTGCCCCTTCTCTCCCTCCCTCTCTCCATCCCTCCTTCCCTCCCTCTCTCCTTCCCTCCTATCCTTCCTTCCTTCCTCCCTTCCTTCCTTCCTTCCTCCCTTCCTTCCTTTCTTCCTTCCTTCCTTCCTTCTTCCTTCCTTCCTTCCTTCCTTCCTTTCTCAAATTGATGTGGAATTTTTTCCTGCTTAATGAATAGAAGATAGAATTTGATAGTTAAGCATAATTTTCGTATCTTTCCTAGAGTCCACCTAAATGTTAACTGCTCCAACGATATTAGCATTCTGTTGTTATTATGTCTGCCGTTTTGTGTATATAGCCAGCTCAGTAAAACCATTACCTCAGCAGGTAGCTGTACATCAGTGACACACTTCAAAGTGCTTCCACTTTCCATGCCTGAACAAGTATGCATACCGAGATGTGATTTTGCAAAAAGTATAAAATCATTCTTTTAGGACATTCAGCAGTCATAGTGCTACCACAAATGCTTTTTTTGTTCTCAGCAGAAAACTTGAGTCTAAGTGGAAGTTCACTCAGGCAAACTCAAATGCACATATTCCCATTCACCAAAGCAATTTCTATGTCACTAACACTGAAAAATCACTCTACTGCTATTTTCTAGAATTGGCTTTGATAGTATATGCATAGTGTTACTGTCATAAAGTTATATAATATACAGCATTGCCCCCATTCACAATAACACATTACACCTTTTCATGCTAATCATTTGTTATCGTAGACATCACATTGCCCAGTGTTCACTGTTTTAAAGCCTATAATAGAAAACCATAGAGATGTTTTAAAATATGAACAAAAAGGAAATGGAGCTAGAACTCAGCATGACGGCTTTTATCCAGCCTCTTAATGTTTATGTGTGGAAGATTATGAAAAGAATGAATGGGCATGTATTTATTTGCAATCTCAGATTTCCAGGATATTGTATTTCTAAACATGCTTATAATTGACACTGTGACTGTGTCTGGGTTTAATAATTTGAATGTCTGCAACAGCTCATTCTTGCTTGAGAGTCAGGTCAGTGTCAGTGCTGAGAATCCTATATGAAAGAATAGGAATAGGCATAAAAACATTTTAAACTAGAAATAGAAATAATTATAAACTATTAGATTAAAAGTTACAGAGAGTCCAAGCAAACATCAAAAGGGCACATTAAGAATGCACTTGCTGTAGCGTGGTTCACAGCAGTAACTCTTGTTTGTTCTGGCTGAATTTGAGGGAAAAATTTCAAATCAAAAAGCAAGAAGCAAGGGAGAGCTTCAAGGGGTAATCATATGATAAAAATGCATTATGTGATAAAACATAAACAAGTTTTAAATCCAAAACAATAATGCATTTTAAAATTATATTCACTAGGTACTTTACTAAGTTAGTTAGAATTTCATTAGAATTTCATAGTATTTTAAACAAAATATGACAAGTATGGATTTACTTGGGAAAAGAATACAGGTGGTTAAATTTTGTTAAATATCTTCCACTCTAATTTTAAGTTTACATTGAGAACACTAAACTCACTATAATATCAATAAGTTTGTATGTGACTGAGAACTTCTAGTACCATATAACATAATTCAATCAAGTTTTTATCATCTGAATATTTGTAGAAAAGCCACCATTCCAATAAAACATAAGATGTAAGTTAAAAATGTTACTTAAAATACCTCTTAGCAAGCTGGACAGTGGTGGCACATGCCTTTAATCCCAGCACTTGTGAGGCAGAGGCAGGCAGATTTCTGAGATCGAGGCTAGCATGGTCTACAAATTAAGTTCCAGGACTGCCAGCCCTACACAGAGAAACCCTGTCTCAAAAAAAAAAAAACCCTAAAAAAAAAAACAAAATCAAAATACCTCTTGGCACATTTATCTTCTACTACATTCAGCTTCTAGATTTCTTTATTAACCTATTACCGATATTTTAGAATACTTCTATACCAATTTGTAGAAAGCATTCATTAAAAAGTTTCAGAGAAAAATGATACAAACATGACTACTTTAAAATATCCATGCAGTTTGTTACTTGGTGATTTATCATAATGAATAAATATATTAAAATATGTATGAGTAGATGGATAAAGGTTATGTACATGACGACTTCTATGACTCAGTGATTTCCCAATAAGAGAAAGAAGGAAAAAATGAAGTAGTAATTATGTTTCTGGGAGAATAAAATGAGCATTCTGTATTTATTACTTTTCTACTCTCGTGTTAAATTTTGCTAATTAGATGTTGAAGGTCATAGGAAGATGCAAAGTACATGTGTAGGGGTAATTGTACCAGGAGCAATCAAGTCATGTTTAAATGCTTCCATGGTTATCGTTTTTAATGGAGACCTCTGGTAACCCAGCTTGAGTTAGGAGACAAAGTGGTTGCTCCTCTTCTTGAGGTATTTCCCCGCAGCAGTCAGGCAGTCTGGGATGTGGGGCTTTCAGGATGTGATTCAGTGAGAAAGCCATTGCTTCTTCTTCTTTTTTTATTAGATATTCGCTTTATTTACATTTCAAATAATATCCCCTTTCCTCTGTTTCCCCTCTGAAAACCCCCTTCCCCTGCCCACCCATCCCCCTTCCACTTTCCTGACCTGGAATTCCTCTACACTGGTGCATTGTTCCTTCACAGGACCAATGGCTTCTCCTCTCATTGACGTGTGAAAAGACCATCCTTAGCTACATATGTAGCTGGAGCTATGGGTCCCTCCATATGTACTCTTTGGTTGGTCGTTTAGTCCCTGGGAGCTCTGGGCGTACTGGTTGGTACATATTATTGTTCCTTCTATTTGGCTGCAAACCTCTTCCAGCTCCTTGGGTTTTTTCTCTAGCTCCTCTATTGGGGACCCTACATTCAGTCCTTTGGTTGGCTGTGAGCCATGGGTATTTTGATCCCCCTTCTAAGAAGGACCAAACTATCCACACTTTGATTTTCCTTCTTCTTGAGCTTAATGTGGTTTGTGAATTGTATCTTGGGTATTCTGAGCTTCTAGGCATATACCCAGAAAATGCTTCAACATGTAAAAAGGACACATGCTCCACTATGTCCATAGCAGCCTTATTTATAATAGCCAGAAACCGGAAAGAACCCAGATGCCCCTCCTCAGAGGAATGGATACAGAAAATGTGGTACATTTACACAATGGAGTACTACTCAGTTATTAAAAACAGTGAATTCATAAAATTCTTAGGCAAATGGATGGAGCTAGAAAATATCATCCTGAGTGAGGTAACCCAATTACAAAGAACACACATGATCTGCACTCACTGATAAGTGGATATTATCCCTAAACCCATTTCTTTTTAAGTCAAACATCTTGCTTATATGATGATGGCGAGGCATATTTTGTACAAGATTACACAGTGATGAGGAGCTGCTTGAATAGTCCTATATCATTAACATAAGAATAAGATATACCCATTTTGAAAAATATAGCTCTCTATGCTTTTTACAATGGTTAGAGTTTGAGTAGTTGTAATTTTTTATTTATTGAAAAAATAGCAAGTATTTAGGTTTATGGGTTTTATTTCTGTTATTTCATATTTTATATTAGTGAAAGGAATCTAGATAGAAGGCTAAAAATGTGGGTGAATGGAAGTGGTGCATGCCAGACAGAGATAAGAGCATGAGAACTGACTAATAATTTGGCTGTTGATTATATCTATTTCTATATCTATATCTATCCATATCCATATCCATAATCTCTCTCTCTCTCTCTCTCTCTCTCTCTCTCTCTCTCTCTCTCTCTCTCTCTCTCTCTCTCTCTCTCTCTCTCTCTCTCTCTCTCTCCAGGGCTGTGGGACAGAGATAGGCAGATGCCTAGATTTCAGTGCCCAGCTAACCCAAACCACTCAGTGAGCTCCAGGGTTGGAGAGAAACACTGTCCCCAAAAATGAGGGGGACCACAATAAGAAAATATCTTTCATTGACTTTTGGCCTCTCCATGTAATTACTAGATTGCACACCATACCACACACACACACACACACACACACACACACACACACACACATACACACACACACACACAAATCATTGTAAAGTTGTGCGGTTTATATACTGTGAGTGCTCTCTTCAATGTTTCAGAACTTAGAATTAAATCTCAGTGAGAAAAGCTGACAGTGGAAAAACAAGGGTGTTTAGTGGAATGTTTAAGATGGGATTCAGATTAGGTAAAGCAATAAGGCCTAGTTCCCAAAGCTGTGTATTCTGGATCAGGGACCAGAGGACAACTCTCAAGCTTAAGAATGCACAAGCACACACAGCTTCCATTCTCATATGAACCTATACTATAACAAATACACATTCATGCATACACATGTACATACACCTGCTTGAACACAGCCATGCACAGGCATGCCATGTACATACAACACAAAGTGTGCACACACTTATATATGCATATGTACGCACAATACACATGTATATACATACAGTAACATTGTTCAGATTTAGATTGATTCATCTAGAGGCATGCCACCATCCAAAACAGAATAAATACTATTTAAAGAGCAATGATCTCCCCAGAGACTGGAAAATTGAGTACTAAGACTATTTTATTACAGTGATTAAAACTATGATTTAGACACTGGACTTCTGTTTAATTATCTTAGACTAAAGGTTGAAGAAGTTTTTGCCTTTATTTCTTATTGACAGTTGTAAAATTGCAAGCATCCATTGAATGGTGATAAGCATAGTTGGAATACATCACAAATGGATTATATTAACTGGAACTTGAAACTGTGGACTTCAAGTAACAACACCATTATAGCTTGCCCATACAAACTTTATTTGTGAGTAATTCATGGCCATTTCAATATAAGAGTCAGGAGAGGTGAGTACATTGCATTTAATAAATTGTTACTTACAAAAATTTTTCGGGATTGAATTTTAAAATACATCAGAGCTCAACATCTCAAAAAATCAGTTTTTCTAAAAATAAGTATACTTTCTCCTCTTTAAGTTGAAAGCTTAAAGGGGTGCCTAGGTGAAGTAAATATAGAGTGGCCTTTACTGGGGAAAGCCAAAAGATACCTATCTGTAACATACTGAAGATTTGGCTTTATTATTGTTTTCTAGCAGCTGGAAAATTGATGTCAAATGGGATGACTTAAGACCATGTACTGGAAAGCTCAGAACAGAGTTTGACACATATTATTCAGTGTCAGATTGGCTTGCATCCAACAACCTTATCCAGAAGGTAAGCATGTTTAGTTACCTCCAGACAGATTTTACAACTAATTTATCTCTTAATGGATCAGTAGAAAGTCAAAGTGCTGAAAACACAACACGTTACTGACCCTGGTGAATGATTAATAATATTTCTTTAAAAAAATGTTCAAGCTAAAGTTACAGAGGCCATCATTATGGGATATCAGTTTCTAAGATTTCAGTCTCTTTTGGTAATTTTTCTTGTTACAGACAGTTTTTTAACAAGGTAATGCCAAATCCAAAGTACTTTTATTGCTCTCATTCAAATAGGTTATGCTCTTTCAGAGCTATTTTTTAGAATTAAAATTTAAAATAAAACCTAAGTAATCTCATGGGTTTGAAAGAGAGTTCAATCTCCCAAAAAAGAGACTCTTATTCACACACATACAACACACACACACACACACACACACACACACACACACACACACACAGTACATGAAGTTAACAGGGAAATGGTGGTGGAGCTATACAGAAGGAGTTGGAGGGCATGGGGTATATTTGACAAGAACACATTATTTTCAAGTACCTAACTTATAATTTGATTGTTAAAATAGCCTCCACTTAAACTAAATTATTTGCTGGTACAAAGTTTTATTTAACTTACACTTTATCAGACATTTTTGGTTCCTTTGTAGTTTCTTATTGCTTCTCACAGTAATTACACCTGTCTATTTCCTCTTGGAGAAATTCTGCTGAGAACTGTTTTAAGCTTCTTGTCATTTAGAATGTAATTTAATAAATAATAATAATCAAACAGGAAAGAGAACATTAATTTAGCTATGATCCCCAAAGCACCACTTGAGTTTTTTGGGACACTTGATTGCATTTTTTCTATATTTTTTTTATTTACATTCCAAATGATATCCCCTTCCCGTTTCCTCCCTCCCCAAAAGTCCCATAAGCCCCCTTCCCTCCCTCTGTTTCCCATTCAACCCCCTCTCGCTTCTCTGTCCTGGTATTCCTCTACATCAGGTCTTTCCAGGACCAGGGGTCTCTCCTTCCATCTTCTTGGAAATCTATTGGTATGTGAATTGAGTCTTGGGTCTTCCGAGATTCTGGGTTAATATCCCCTTATCAGTTACTGCATACTATGTGTGTTCTTTTTTGATTGGATTACCTCACTAAGGATGATATTTTCCAGTTCTGACCATTTGCCTAAGAATTTCGTGAGTTCATTGTTTTTAATTGCAGAGTAGTATTCCATTGTGTAAATATACCACATCTTCTGAATCCATTCTTCCATTGAGGGACATCTGGGTTCTTTCCAGCTTCTGGCTATTATAAATAAGGCTGCTATGAACATAGTAGAGCATGTGTCCTTATTGCATGCAGGGGAAGCCTCTGGATATATGCCCAGGAGTGGTATAACAGGATCCTCTGGGAGTGTCATGCCCTGTTTTCTGAGGAATCTCCAGACTGCTTTCCAGAGTGGTTGTACCAGCTTGCAATCCCACCAGCAGTGGAGGAGTGTTCCTCTTTCTCCACATCCTCGCCAACAACTGCTGTCTCCTATGTTTTTGATCTTAGCCATCTGACTGGTGTGAGGTGGAATCTCAGGGTTGTTTTGATTTGCATTTCCCTAATGATTAAGGATGTTGAACATCTCTTTAGCTGCTTCTCAGCCATTATATATTCTTCAGGTGAGAACTCTTTGTTTAGCTCTGTACCCCATTTTTAATAGGGTTAAACTATTAAAAAACTGGAGTCTAACTTCTTGAGTTCTTTGTATATATTGGATATTTGCCATCTGTTGGATGTAGGGTTGGTAAAGATCTTTACCCAGTTTGTTGGTTGCCGCTTTGTCCTTTTGACAGTGTTCTTTGCCTTACAGAAACTTTGTAATTTTATGAGGTCCCATTTGTCAATTCTTGATCTTAGAGCATAAGCTATTGGTGTTCTGTTCAGGAAATTTTCCCCTGTGCCCATATGTTCAAGGTTCTTCCCTAGTTTCCCTTCTATTAGTTTCAGTGTGTCTGGTTTTATGTGGAGGTCCTTGATCCACTTGGAATTGAGTTTAGTGCAAGGAGATAAGAATGGATCGATTATGAACTCTTTAACACAGCGGAGTGGGGGAGAAGAGCACCATAGAAGGCTGAAATAGGAGGGGTACAATTTCAAGGACCATTGTTGTGACAGAATGAGTTCAAAATCATCTTGGTAATTTATTGACACCATTCATCAATATATACATTCATACACACACACACACACACACACATATATGTGTGTAAACATATATATATTTGCTTGATGAGGCTATATGAAAGAATGCTTGCTTAAGCTATTTGAGACTCTCTCTTCAAACCTTAGTCCAAAGAATCAAATCAATTATTACTTCAGAAAAATGTCATCTATTGTATAAGTAGGATCTGTTAGAGAATGAACAGAATTTACAAAAGCAGATATTCATATAGCCTATCTTTGGCAAAGCTGTTTTGTATGCTGGTGATGTATCTAGTTCTTATATCTTTATGTCAATGCTTCTCAAAGATTATTTCCAGAATCCATAGCGCCTTTTTCTCTCAGGAATGATCCATATATACAACATCATGAAGTTAGTATCATTAATCTTAATGCTAGACAGTTCTGTAAATGATGACAATTTATGTTAAACCTTGAAATGACTATTTGATATGATACATCTAAAAATCATTGCATTCCATATAAAGTATGCACTTGTAGAAATGAAATTACAAAATTTTAAACACATGGGGATTCTTCATTACTGCATAACATTTAAATGGGTAGCTACCTGAAAGCAAGGACTTATATATTATTGTTACTCTTCAAATTCCCCCAAGTCCTCCATAGTGGGCATGACTTGCTATACAGTATTAGTTCTAAATACTCCCTTACATTGGACCTTGATTTTATAATATCAGAAATCAAACAAAAAACAAATATTAAATACTAATATAGACATTAAAATCTAATGCTAGGGAGAAATAAAAGTTTATTCAGGTTTTTTTTTGAAACATTGCTTGCCTTTGCTCTTCATGAATCAATTCAAAGTCAATGTTACTGTTACAATGTTTATTAAAAGGAATTTCCATAAGTGTTTGTCATAATTAAGCCAGTGTTTATCACAATTCCAGTAAACTATATATGTGTATTTTTTTAAAATTGTATGCTCGTAAATATAAAGTGTGTGAAGTATTTGAAATGCCTCCAATAAAGGCCCCTTGTTGAATTAAAGCATATTCACTAATAGAATCACTTTTCAGTGGTTAAGATCTTGGGTTATGATTGGATCATCAGATCTCTGAAATCATGAATGGATTAAGAGATGACTGATTCAGAATTTGGTAAATTATTGGGGTATTGCATATGTATGTGATTCTATGGGTATATCCTAGAATCCTTTTTTGTTGTTGTTGTTTTATTTTTTTGTTTTTTCGAGACAGGGTTTCTCTGTGTAGCCCTGGCTGTCCTGGAACTCACTCTGAAGACCAGGCTGGCCTCGAACCAAGAGATCCACCTGCCTCTGCCTCCCAAGTGCTGGGATTAAAGGCGTGCACCACCACTGCCTGGCTATACCCTAGAATCTTTGGATGCATGTGCTTGTGTACATGTGCAGATGCCAGGAGGGGGTGTCAAGTGTCTCCTTCAATTACTCTTTGACCAACTGGATCATTGAATCAGTCTTTCACTGACTGTGGGACTTGTGTTTTTTTTCTTTTTCTTTTCTTTTATTTTATTTTAATTTACATTCCAAATCATTTCCCCTTTCCCGTTTCCTCCCTCCCCGAAAGTCCCATAAGCCCCCTTACCTCCCTCTTTTCTCCATTCAACCCCCTCTCGTTTCTCTGTCCTGGCGTTCCCCTACACCCAGTCTTTCCAGGACCAGGGGTCTCTCCTTCCATCTTCTTGGAAATCTATTGATATGCGAATTGTGTCTAGGGTATTCCGAGATTCTGGGTTAGTATCCCCTTATCAGTGACTGCATACCATGTGTGTTCTTTTGTGATTGGGTTACCTCACTAAGGATGATATTTTCAAGTTCTGACCATTTGCCTAGGAATTTCGTGAATTCATTGTTTTTAATTGCAGAGTAGTATTCCATTGTGTAGATATACCACATCTTCTGAATCCATTCCTCCGTTGAGGGACATCTGGGTTCTTTCCAGCTTCTGGCTATTATAAATAAGGCTGCTATGGTTAGGCTAGAAGCAAGCAAGCCTCAGGGAGCCTCCTATCTCTCTTTTTCTAGGAACTGGTGTTACTCATGCATGTGGGGCTACATGACCTTTTAGATGGGTGCTGATATCTGAACTCCAATTCTTAGGAAGACAATACATAGACTCTGAAACACTGAGCCCTTGCCTCACAGTTTCATATTATTGGGTTATCATAACAATGCTATTAAGTTGAGTTGACTATATGTAGAAAGTCATGGTTTGGAATACTGTGGGCACCTGCTCTTGAAAGGTATATCTTGTCCTCAGTCCACTTCTCGGTCTCTCTTCCTTTCTTTACCACCTTTCTTGGCTGTATAATACTGTTCAACAAAACTCATTCTCCATGTGGTACTGTCTCACCACGGGACCAGAAAATACCATCAATGACTCTAACGTGAACTCAATCCCCTAATCTTGAACTAAAATAACATTTTCTCCATTAAAATGTTTCTGGGAACTCTCACAGTAACAAGAGGAACACAGAAGTAGGGTCATTACAGTGCTATTAGACCATTAGGTTCCTATTTGGGTCCTGGGGCTTTGAAACTAGTTAACAAAAATAATTAAGAAACGTTGGAGAATAAGGGATTGGAGAGGTGGCTGAGTGGTCAAATATGTGTCCTATTCTTTCAGAGTACCTGCATTTGGTTCCTAGTTCCCACATGGGGAGGTTCACAATTACCTTCCATTTGAACTCTAGTGAATATGCCTCTGACTTTTGTTGGTCCCTAAACTTGTGTAAAGGAAGCAAGAGGTTTCCGGGACCCAACAGGGATAACATTAGCTAAAACCCAACATAGGGGAGATAGAACCTATATAGACCATATCCAGTGGATAGCAACAGACCCTGATTGAGGGATGGAGTCAACGAACTATCTCAAAAACTTTAACTTAGAATGATTTCTGTCTAAAGAAAATACAGGGACTGAGTGGAGCAGAGACTGAAGGAAAGGCCATCCAGAGACTGCCCAACCTAGGAATCCAACCTATCTGCAGACACCAGACCCAGACACTATGGCTGAAGCCAAGAAGAGCTTGCAAACATGAACCTGGTATAGCCATCCCCCAAGACGCTCTGCCAAGAGCCTGACCAATACTGATGCAAATGCTCTTATCAATGCATTGATGCAATGATGAAATGCAACCATCAGACTGAGCATGGGGACAGGCCCCAACAGAAGAGTTAGGGGAAAGACTGAAGTAGCTGAAGAGGATTGAAACCTCATTGGAAGAACAATATCAACTAACTGGACCCCCTCCCTGAGCTCTCAGAGACTAAATGACCAACCAAGGAATACAAATGGAGGGACCCCATGACTCCAGCTGCAGATGTAGCAGATTGCTTTATATGGCATCAATGAGAGGGGAGGCCCTTGGTCCTGTGGCAACTTGATTCCCCAGCATAAAGAGATGCTAGGGCTGTAAAGTGGGAGAGGGTGAGTGGGTAGGGGAGCACCCTCAAAGAGGCAGGGGTAGGGGAGATGAGATAGGAAGCATGCAGAGGGGAAATCAGGAAGGGGGACAACATTTGAAATGTAAACAAATAAAATAAAACAAGAATATATATATATATATATGAACTAATGTGATCAAACTCACACAAACACAGACACATATATATTTATTTAAAAGTAATTATTAAATAAACAAATATTTGGAGAATGCCACCTTTGGAAAAATACAAGTGAAACTTAATGGGCAATTGCACTAAGAGTCCAACAAACTCAGTGCTGTCAGGAATGTGGATCCTAAGGATTGCTTCTGAGATTTCAGGTGGAACTGGGGTTTATTGAAATAGAGAAGTTTTCTGCAACATTGTATCAATTAATTTCTCTACACTTCCTCCATTTTTTGTGAGTTTGGGTGATGCTAATATCAAAATACTGGACTAAGCCAATCAATGTCATGCTAACACATTCTGGCGTTCAAGTTATAGCATTGCTGGTATATTTAGACAAGTTTTCAGTGAGACTTGAGAGCAAAATCAAGTAGAATGTCTCCAAAACTCAGTTTGATCAGAACAGTATATAGAGAGTTATCACTGATAAAGAGACAAAGGTCATTTAAAATTCATTAAATGTTTTTAAACCACACAGTAAGGATGTGAGGTTTTCATTTGAAAAATGCTGCCTTGAGACAAAAGCCCCAAGGTGCTTTGCTTACACAGGTCCATCCAGGAAAGTACTGTCCTCCTTTCTAATGATTCATGTACTCAGAAGTTATTGGATATACTGAAGTAATGGTACAAAGAGGGTCAGCTACAATCTTAGCTGGTAACATTACTCAGAAGCATATATCGATGCTGATTTTGTAAGTATACAGAATGCAAATTATATTGGTCAATCAAGGTCTCCACCTAGGTTCTAACCTGTAGTTGGACCAGGATCTCAGTATGTAGCCCCCGACAGTGCATTTTCTGAAGCATTGAAAATGAAACCAAAATTTCAATGGAAACCTCAAGAGGTTAGGCCAAGTAGGTATAACATACACTGAATAAAGGTATAGGGAATAAATGGAAACAGTCAGAGTGAGACCCTATGGGCAGAAACCAAAGTTCTAAGTGTAGGACATCCTGAGTAGTTGTTGGTGACCATATTTAGGTGCCAATCTGCTCCCTTTCCTGATGATCCACATGTATTTACAGCATTTAATGTTTTACCTCTGTGCTGTGATCTTATTTGGGATCAATCTTCTTTTATAATTATTCTATACTTTCTTTCATAGCAGAGGTATTCACGCTCTGCTATTGTATCTTGGAATTATGTAACTGTTCTTTAACCTTATATAATATCTTACGAAGAGTTTGTCTTGAATTTTAGAAGGAACTCGATTTGATCTTTGATAATAATAAAACTATTAAGACAGTGGGAAATTCTACAGATAGATAAGTATATTTAGCATTAGTTAAGAGACATGTTCATGATAGTAAATAGCATAAACCATATTAAGGCTTATGTATGAAGTTTTCCTCTACCAAAGGCTCATGCTTCAATGTCTCATTCTTTCATGCAAAAGTGATCACAGGTGAAGGATTCTAGGTCATGACTGGACCATGAGAGCACAATTTAATCCATTGGTTGATTCATCTTTGTGGCCACCCTTTGATCCTTTTCTGTTAATTTCTCTCTGTCTGCTTTTTGTCCATCATGATGGAGAGTGCTTTTCCATTACAACCTTTCCCAGTGATGCACTGTTTTACTACAGGCCCATGAACATGGAATCATTTTAACATAGGCTGGACACACTACCACACTGAGTCAACATGGTTTCTTTCCCTTTTAATCTGTATTATTGGGGATGTTCCCATCACAATGAAAAGTCTGAATAAAATGCTCCCCATATAGACAACATTTTGTGAGTTGACAACTTAGAAGTATCTTTATGTTTATTAACATAGGTGATCCATCTGGAGGGACAAAATATCTTAAAGACTTTATAATATGAGGAACTGTATGGGAGAAAACAGATATGACCAAAAACAGGAAGATTATTGTTTTAAAGTCAGATTCTTGCACAAATTACATAAATTTCGTTCTTTAACTTAATTGGAAAATATGCAAAGATAACCTTGAAAATTCTTGTCTATGGCCCCTGTTCATTATTGGCTGTTGATTTTCCCTTGTTTTGAAAATAGTGTTTATGCAATGGAGTAGGTGATTTTCTTACATGCGTAAAAATAAGAAGTATATTAACATTTCACTTAAAGATTTATCAAATTCTGATAACATAGGGCTATTTATTATTTCCTTTGAAGTATTTACAGTTTAAAAATCTCAACTCAATATTAAGTGAAATTATCAGTTCTGCTCTCAATTGCAAGCTAAAGAATTAAGCAAATATAGAGATCCACAGCTTATACTTAATATATTTAAATATTATACGAGCTCCCAAATAACTTATGAGTGGTGGTACAACTTTAGTGGTAAAGCATTTGTATCACACACATGTGACTTCTTATTTGATCCCAGCCCTAAAATTCCTACATAAAGAGATAAGTGTGCTCTCATTTCTAAAATATAGTTACTGGCAGAGACAAAAGTTATTTCTAAATGTGCTTTTATATTTCTTCTTATTGCTTCACCCTTGGCTTAACCCAGATATGTGCCACTAGACTTAGACCTTCAAATCAGTTCAAGGTCTGTATAACCTTCCCCTGTCCAGCAGTTAGAGCTTGAATAACAACAGTGTCACTAGTATTGTAGGAAGGAACATAAAGGCCCTGGAAACACACTTAAAGTGACAGATGGTAGGTTGATGGAAAAAATCTAAGTAGTGTAGTTTATACTCAATGTGTAGCTACTGATACAGGAATCTCAATGAGTCCTAGGTGCCTTGCTTCAGTTGGCAACTTATGACTGAAAAACACTATATCATTTCACTTTCATGCATGGAAAGCTGGGCATAATTTACCTTTATCTGGGTTCAAAAATAAGTATATAGCATATATATCGAAGAGAAGACTTATAGGTGGTGGATTCTAGTTGCCTTTGCTTGATTCATTGAACTTTCTCATCATTTCACTTGTTTTTGATTTTTTAAATTGGATCAAAGAAAGGCTTTCAATTTCTTCCCCATAGCATTTTGCAAGGTGGACTGATATCTGCCCTTTAATCACTGTTAACATCATTTTTGTTCATTCCTTTTCTTTTTCTAATAATGTAACTGTAAAAAAGAAATCAGGTTGCCAGGGTAACAAGAGTGGAGAATGGGTACTACTGCCATCACAGCTAACTTCTCTTGAGTAAACCTCCTCTGGAAACTGGCATATTGGAACCATTCTTCCTTACATGAACCACTCTGCCCACTTCTGCTTTGTTCTAGTATCCCTCCCCCATAGCATAGGATAATTGCATTGCTGATCTTTCCTTGAACTTACATTTGTTTC
The DNA here is from genome assembly GCA_036184795.1 of Tokudaia tokunoshimensis. Taxonomy (NCBI): domain Eukaryota; kingdom Metazoa; phylum Chordata; class Mammalia; order Rodentia; family Muridae; genus Tokudaia; species Tokudaia tokunoshimensis. The sequence continues at coordinate 19,819,026 of BTHU01000003.1, forward strand.
TGTTATTTAATGTTGGCACTTCCCTTTGATTTGATAGACTTCCTCATCTTTTCATTATGCACACTCAAAATTCTGCCAAATAGGACTGCTGGCAGCTCCTTGAATCTTATTGTGACAGAAGACCTTGTTGTCTTGGTAACTTTGTAAATTGCCCTTGCATCCCAACCTCTGTGGGCCTGTGCTGGGTTATCCCCTTGCCAGAGAGAATGGGTTGGTCTGCTCAGGGCAGTAGCGGTAGAAAAGAAACCCAAAATATGGCTACTCTCAAAGCTGTTTTACGTTTTCAAACTCTTCTCTATACTCTTCTATATCTTTATTGCAAAAAAATTCATTGAAATGAAAGAAAGAATTTAGCTACTATAAACCATTTACAGAGGAAATAATCAATATTTTAATTGTTGCTTTTAAAATGATGGTTTGCTTACAGTTAGTGCTTCCCCCATATTAAAGATGTGCTCCTCTTCTTATCTGCTTTCATTCCTGTTTTGAATCTTGTGTACATATCATGTATGCAAAAAATACCTTTAACTTTTCCCATTTCACCTATGGAGCTGGACTTCACTCAGAAATAAATCCAAAACCATATCTGACCTCTGGTCTCTGACTTTCCTCAGTAATACCATCTGAGAGCCTGTCTTCCAGACCAAGGTGGCTAAATTGCAAACAGGTGTCTTTTTCAAAGCACTCTTATTACCTGGTCCCTTCCAAGGAGTAGCATGGTTATTTCTACTTCATTTTGATGGAAACAACTTCCAACCTTCTAACCAGTAATTTTTCTCTGGTGCTGTATCTTCCCATATTTTCTCATGGAAAGGAAAATAAAAAAGAACAGATTTTGAGTATAGAAACTGCCTTCGCAGATGAGACTTTTACTAAATGGCAACGGCATTAGTGCAAAACAGAAGACAGAAGTTTGGCAAAAATGCTGGAAAAAGGAGAAACCAAAGAGGTGAACATAGTGGGAAATAAATAAACATCCAGGAAGTGAAGGTGTGCAGCAATGAATGAAGAAATAAGCTCAGCTAGAGGAAAGTAGTCAAATATCTCACATCCTATATTTCCTTCCTGTTGCTTTAATTTTTCAGTGAACCTAAGTTCTTATAAGCACCTGGGTGAAGCATTGAGAACCTCTTAGATCATTTGTTAACAGCTAACCAGTTCAATGTTTGTTATTGATAGTTAAAGGTTACAGTCTTGTTTCAACCTTGTGTATTAAAACTCACGATTCCAAAATTCAGTCTACATGAAAGTTACTCAACTTTCCGAGGAAGGCTTGATTGTTGGCAGTAGCCTCACCTCATTGCATGAAGTCACACTGATGGTGCCAAACAAACTAGTTGCTTGGGGGTTGTGTGAGATGCTAAACAGACCTTTCCTGTGGGTAAGACCTGTGTTCACAGTTCTTACACAAATTCTGGTTATGTCACTTCACATCACTGATCTCTTCTCAGTTTTCAGTGATTCTTCCTTTTTTTTTTGCTCACAGTTTCTACAAAGCTTGATCAGGGACTCAAAAAAGTGCTAAAAGAAAGAAAGAACATGTGATTTATTATAGGTATCTCACAAGCACAGGATCTCATACAGCAGTCTGATGCTCTGAATCTGATAAGAAGCCTGGAGCTGTGGTAGGTCAGTCTTAGGAAGGAAACATAGATATGGATGAGAAGAGAGACAAGGCAAACACTATCAGGACCCACTACAAGCCACAGAAGATACTCATTTCCCTCAAATTGTGGTATTAGTAACTTCCAGGAGGCAAAATGTGCCACTCTGCCCAGGAGCTGAATACTTGGCCAGGAAATTAGTATCTGGAGTAGATTTAGAGGGATGTAGAGGAATTAGTGACTGTCAATATGTAATGGTAATATGCTGATTACATGAGCCACCAAATAGACTACTATGGTGTAAATTCCCACCCCTCTTTACAAGATTTCAAGCTTAGAGTTTAAACTTTATTTCTTCCCTCCATCTTCCTTGTGAATAAATCTCTTCTGTGGCAAACAGACCCCTAGAATCATACCAAGAAATCTATAATTTCATTAAGGATACATAGAAGAGGTTCACTAATATTCATCATGTATTACTTATTTTTATGAATATAGACATATCAGAACTTCATCATTTCTCTCAATATTAAACCAGACTTCAAATGCAACTTTATGAGACAAGATATATGTGTGTAGTATATTCTTATTTTACTATTCTTTATACTCTCCTTTTTTCTTTCACTCTACTTCCTCCTTTTTCTTCTTAATATTAATCAGGTGCTTGTTAAACATATATACGTTGGATGACCTCTAAAAGGCCTTACCAAAAAAGTGTTGCACGCAAATTTACTTCTTCAGTCAGTTCTGAGTCACGGTGCCCACCTACCTTCATGCGATAGATAGGTCTCACACTCTGAAAGATTTTACTAAAATCTGTAATTTAGACTTGAAAGAAAGGCTGGGAATGGGGGTGATTACACATTTCCCAGCCTTCTCTAAATATTATTTTGACCTCAGCCAGGGCTGTGTGAAAGATTTTACAGTGTGACAGGATTTCTCATCAGCATTAGGGGTTGACTTAACTAGGCTTGGATATGTAATTATCACCTCAGTTTTAAATACTTTTTTAAGAAAAAAAAGATTGACAATTTATAATTCAATAAGCAGTGGTTTCTTCCACTGGGAAACATATCAATATCTACTTAATTCAGAGGCAATCTGTTTTGTTGGTTTAGTCTTGAACAGGTTTTGTACATGTTCCCACAAACACTGATGATTAATATAAGCAGCCAGTCATCCTGATGTATCTAGAATACACAATTTTCTTGTAGTCATCTGTTGCCTCTGGATCTTAAATTCTCTTTGCTCCCTCTTCTACAACAATCCCTTAGCCCATAGGAGGAAGTGAAATATATAAATTTTCCCTATTATGCTGAACATTCTGTGGTCTCTTACTCTCTGCACCTTTGTCACTTGTGGGTCTCAATGTTAATTAATGTATACCAAAATAAGAGCTCCTCTAATGAGAGTTTATATGTGCATTAATATGTGGAAATAAAAATAAATTATTAGGAGTCAGTTTAAATTGATGCTAATTCAGCAGAATAAGCATAGAAGATTCTACCTTAAGGCAAATTACCTATATTGCCATATATTCTTGCCCAAGTAATGGTACCAGGAATGGATTTCAAATTGCAGAATGGGACTGAAATCCAATCATAAAGTGATGGATTTACATTAATGATGTTTATGCCATGTGAGGGCATGTGAACATGTCTTTCCATGTCACTCCAGTACACTATTGTAGCTCACAATGTTCACATCTGGGTATAAGTCTGATGATTGCTTTAACTCTCTGGTAGCATGCATAACACCCCACATCACTATACAGAAAGAGCTAGTCAATAGGAATGAAGTTTGCTGTTCCAAACTCTTTAACTCTTTCAGATTTGTATGTGTATGTATTTTTGCAAACTATAAACCAGTTTGAAAGTTTGACACCAGGAGACACATCAAATTGGCAGGATAGGATAGAAGAAAGTTTTGACAAGGGGCATCAAGCATGAGAATTAAAGGCAACATATGTGAGTGGGTAATTGTTGAATTATTGTGTTAGCTACCTTTCTGTCAAGTTGACAGAGGCTAGAGTAATTTTGGAAGAGGGATTTTCAGTTGGGAAAATACTTACACCAGATTGGACTGTGGGAAAACTGACATTGCATTTTGTTGATTGATGATTGATGTGGGAGGGTCAATGTAGCTGGTACCACCCCGGGGTACTATGAGAAACCAGAGTGAGGGGGCGATGAGAAAGCAAGACCGTAAGCAAAAGTCCTCAAAGACCTCTACTTAAGGTCCTGCTTCTAGGTTTCCACCTAGACTTCTTTCCAGGATGAACAAAGATGTGAAACTGTAAGGAGAAATAGAAGCTTTTATCTCCAAGTTGACTTAGGACATGGTGTTTTATCACAGCAGTAGAGATACTAATTAAGATGCAGTATAAATTGGAATTTATTTTCAGCCATCATGCAATATAGAATATATTATTATAATCAAAGAGATTTTAAAATGTGAAAAACAAGTATGAGCCACTTTCTTGCATAATGTCAAAGTGGAAATCTCATCAGGACAGAAGTAGCAATATCGCATGTTCACAGGATGGAAAGTGATGGATGTGTAGACAAAAAAAGCCAGATTCTTTGGTGAATCATTTCTCAGTCATTGTATAAATACTTTTTATTTCAGTATTTTTTAAAAATATCTTTGAGAAACTTTATAATGATCCAGTTATTTTCATGACAAATACCAAACAGAATTTATGTCTGTGTTCTTAAATTAATAAAAGTTGACATGGAAAAATCACTGTGATAAATGATAAATCTTGTTACATAGAGGTGGTATAAATAAATAAAATTGATTATCAAATTTGAATTTCAAATTTTTGTTTCATTATCAGTTGGGGTTAAGACTTAATATTGTGGGTTGTATTTTTACTTTGCTTGAATACATGCATCTATATATTAAATTATTTAATGTTAGGTAACCTAATTCACATCATCTGTCACCTACATACTGTAATGTTTGAAAACAAATAATATGTTAATAAAATATAGTAATAGCATCTGGAATACATACAAATTCAATTGCTATCAATTAGTGGTACAGTTTAAGCATTTAAAAATTACACATATTAAAAAATCTAAATGTGGTGGTAATAATAAATAGTCTAAGAGAAAATACAGAATAATTTATAACATCAAAGAGGGAAATGATTTTCTATTTAAAACACAACAAAAGAATGAATGTTGTAAAGCAAATAAATCATATTTTATTACATAATAATGAATTATTTGTGTTGCATATAGTGGCCATATAATTTTTAAAAGTTTAAAGATAAAAAAAGATAAAATTATAATATAAAAGACCATATTCATGTCATTGAACTTAATACAAAGCTCAGTAAAAGAAAGTCTGGATGAAATGAAAATATAAAAACTGATTCATTTTATTATAGTAGCTTAGAATCAAAAATGCATGAATTAAAATGAGATAATACTTTATGCACATCAAATGGAAATAAATTAAGAGGGAAGCAATACTCACTGATGGAATGAAATTGAAAAACCTTCCCTATATGACTGGTGAATATCCAAATTGACAAAACCGGACAGCATTCTGTGCTATAGAACACTTCCACTATTATGTTTATTCTAAAGAGCTTTCAAGCATGCACTGCAGAAAAGAAATATGAGCATTGATTGCAGGACAGCTTGTAGTTGGAAATACTTTATATATCCATTAGGAAGACAAGAGATAAATGAACTGGATGATGTTATGTCAATATAGTTCACTAGAGTTAAAATTAAATCACTCTATGTACAGATCAAAATGGAGCAAAAGTAAAACATCAACAAAATCAGGATACATTGATTATGAATGCACAAGCACATATATAAAAATGATGATAGTAAATGTATGAGAACTGTAATCTGTAAGAGAGGAGGTGAACAGGGTATTCCAGAGGGCTTCCTGAGTAGCCTTATTTGTTTACATTTTTAGGCATATGCATCATATACACACATACAGTCTGGCAATTGCAGGTATTCATTTTGTAAAATTCAGTATGATATTTGTTTCAAGTATTTTATAAAATACATTTAAATTCAATAGATGATAAGTGTTTATATTCTGTGACCCTAATATAAAGTCAATATGCCTTATAAAATGAGAGCAGAATGTGTACATTTTACTTAGCATATCAAATCACTGTGGCTGTGTGCTCTGTGGTGTGTGTGTGTGTGTGTGTGTGTGTGTGTTTGTGTGTGATTTTTAAGTGGCTTGCTTCAACGTGTTCTTTTTGAGTGGTTTCCTGGTGACAGTATATTGCTTCTTTCTATGGTTTTCAACAAAATAAATGAAAAAACCGCATTCTGTTATATCGTAATTTCAATTTAGGTTTTCTTTAAAGCTTTACTCTTCCTTTTAAGAATGTCAGCAACATCCTCCTGTATTAAGTATTTTATCAGATGACCAGACATGTTATGTTCTTATTAACCTTCTATAGTTTAACTTCAATTCCTTTCAGAATAATGCCATTATTGTTCTGATCATTTGGTAATCTTTAGGTATAACTAAAATAATATCTAAGTGTCTTATTTATAGATAAAATATCTTATCTATATTTTATAATATCTTAGTGTCTGTTTCTGTGTTAAAATACTCTGAGTAAAAGCAACTTAATAAAGAAAATCTTATGTTGGCTTATAGTTTACACAAATGAATGTTCCCAATATATACTTGCATCACTCTCTAACAGTCTGACAGTTTGTGCCTGCACACTCTTACCGGGTACACTGGGTAGGTGGCAAGCTGTGGTTTTTGGGTCCATTGAAGCCTTGAGCTTGCTCTAAACTGCCATCCCTGAATGTATATATGCAATACATTCTTCCAGTGTAGTTATAGAAATGAATAAAATATGTGTGTACCACAATATAAATGAACCTCAAGACTAAAATTAAACGTAAAGTCTTCTTGTAGAGGAATTTAAATCCATCAATATGGCTGCTCTGACAAGGGATCACACCCAAAGACCTACATCTGTGTGATCAGGCTGGAATGCAGATACACCCTGAATTGCAGTATGCTCTGGCTGGAACTCTGACAGGCCCTTAGTACACACCTTTAATCCCAATGAGATGTTTAATTAATGTGCAAAGTGATAAATCAGAGAAAGATTTGACAGAATGAGTCAGAGATAGGTGTACAGGCGGAAACAGTTGGGTGGGAGTTCATTCAGTTGTGAAGCAGTACACTGGAGTTGAGTTCCTGGAAATTCAGTTGGTGGTAGTTCAGTTTGTGGAGTTCAAAGGCAGTTCTTTCTGGGACAGTTTTATAGAGACGAGTTGCAGAGAAAATAAGCGAGACATCGATGAAGACAGAATGAGTCAGAGAATGAAAAGGAGAAAGAACATTAGGAAAGATTGCTAGAGTTATTTTAAAGCCAAGTAGAAATATTCAATCAGAAGCCAAGAGGACCAATTTGAATCTGTCATCTTTGAGTTTGGGCCTGAGCAGCTGACTTGAACCAGCCAGCTACAGTTCAGAATGAACTCATAAAAGTACACGAACTTATTCAGCAGTAATCGTCCGAGACAATTGATTTAAAAGTAAATTACATTCACTGAATGTAATTGTAATTGTAATTGTCATCTCAGAGGCTTACTGTTGAATAAGCTCACCCTTTCCAGCTCTTTCTGAGCTCTAGCGGGCTGGTCCAATTCAACAGTTCTGGCTCAAACGCCTCTCCAAGCTGACTGCTTCTACCTGGCTTCTCTAAACTTCTGACTACATTGCGTTGCTTGGCTTCAAATCTACTCTGTCAATCTGTTCTAATCTTCTGGCTCTTTTTTTTTCTCTGGATTCAACTGCCTCTGCACCAACTCAGGAGTGAACTCAACTCCAAGGCACTACACTCAATCAACTGATCTGCACCAAACTCAACTCCATTCAGCTGAACTCACCTGACTACAGAACTGATTGATTCTACCTGAACTGAGCTTAAATAGCTTACTTTCCTGTGCAGAGAGTTGGATATATCCCAGTCTTGACTCATTCTGTTAAATCTTCTTCTGATTTCTCACTTTGACTGCCCCGCAATAAAATGCCATATTCCGACACGGCTGCCTTCTTCTATAAACTAACCTTACCGATATTGTTTGGGATTAAAGGTATATACTAAAGGCATATTTCTATTCCAACCAGATCATACAGGCCTAAAGGGTCTTTGGATGTGATCCTTTGCCAGAGCAGCCATGTTTCTGGATTAAAGTCTTCTAAAAATTCCATAGGACAAACAAAAGTACTTTTACTTTTACCAATACAAGAAACTGAAAAATAGGTAATTCCATTCATTTGAAATATCTCTCAGCCTGGTGGGCACCATTTGTGTCAGGTGGTTCCACCATGTCAAAGGTGTCCTTTAAAATCATCTTGATGTCAGACGCACGGTTATGGTACAATGCTGAGTCTTACTGAAAGTACACCTTTCACAGCAGTGTTAAAGTTTGCAGCAGAAGAATTTAAAATTCCTACATCTACAAGTGTGATTATTACTAATGATGTAATAGGAATAAATCCTGCACAGACTGCTAGAAATATTTTTTTTTTCTGAAGCATGGCTCAGAGTTACAAATCATTTTTAGAGACCGAGTTGGAAACTGCTAATATATGCTTCTTGGAATACACAGCCTTTCAGAATAAATACTGGTATTTGTTATTATTCTACAATTGAAATCAGGCATCCACAATACAATGAAAGCACCAAGAATCAGTGGAACAGGGAAAACTGGCGCTTGTCTCTACTTGTTTATTTTTTTCGTGGAAAGAGAGAATGCCTTTGAGTGGACAGTACAACACCACAGGTCCCACCACGGTGACTGCTGCCTCACTAGGCAAAGAGACTACCTCTGTGACAAATGGACTATGCTTTAAAACAAAAAGAGGAAAACTGGAGGGTGAGCGCTAATTCTTTTCAGGAGCAATCAAAAACTAAAATTCTCAGAATCGGAGGTTACACGGATGTATTTTCTAATTTTGAAATTTAAACACATAATTGACCATAGAGGCATTTGACTTGACAGCATCTCCTAGTTAGAATTTTAAATTATATAATTTGTGATGAACTTAGAGGGTATTTAAATGAACCATTATATTTATACAAAAACAAACATTAAATTATAGGCTGGAACCATTATAAGTTGTTATTGTGACTATAATAGTTTCAATAGAGATCTTGTGCAATCAAGTGTGTCACGGTGGGAACTGAGAGTACCACAGAAGCACCCTTAGCTATATTATGAATTCCTTGATAAATAATAAAGCTTTAAGACAGAAAAAAGAAATATCCCTCAAAATCATATCTGAAATATAAAAAGCATACTCATATTTCTTGGTACTGTTAAAAGGGAGTGATGAGAAGTGATTCTTAATTCATGTAGACTTTCTCATGGTAGTGACTTATGAATATTCAAAATCTAGAGCTTTTCTCTTTCAGCTTGATCTTGAAATGGTCTCTCCATTTGTCCAGATACTGTCTTATTACACTATCCTCCATTTTTATCTACAGTTGTCTTTTAGTAAAGAAGGCTTATCTTGACTCCAATTAAGAATATGAAAAATGCAATTTCATGTTTTTAAAGGTAACATTATGGAATGAGTCATATGTTAGAAAAATATGAACATAGGAACAAATAAATAATCATGAATACCTTTTATTTTTCCCTACGAGACAGAAACTGCCACTGAAAATCCATTTATGGAAATGTTTATTTTTCAAGCTCGCTATAGATGCCACCCTTCAAGACTACCTCGAATTACTATCAGGCTACCTCATTGTGTAACTCTATTCCCACATAAGATGATACATGTGGTATAGGTGATGGTGAAATGTCTCTAAGACTATGAAGATACTTGTGTTTCTTTTTCTTGTTCAGTATTACATCAGTCTCTCTACTAAAACATAACACAGGTGACAATTACAAACATTTCATAGGACATGTGACAGCCATAGGAAGGAGCTGAGAAGCTGATCCTGCAACCCAAATCAAAACTTTGAATAAGTAAAGCCTGGCATAACAGTTTTATTGATCTTATAAGACACCATAAACCAGAAATAAGCTGAACTACTGAAACATTTCCTGATCCACACATGCTATGTAAAATATTTATTTAATATTTTTCTGTTAAGTTGTTCAGCTTGGGTTTGTCTCATAGACACAGATCAACTTGAGAACTGATGATTGGTGATAAGAATTAATACTACTTGAATTCTCCATCATCTGTATATTTAAATGTGTGAATTTGTATGCTTAAATGTTTAATGTTTTCTATACCTCATAAAATGTGTTATACACTATTGCACATATCAATATATGTATCCTGTTAGTAAAAGAAGTTAAAATAGGAAAGATCACCCCCACAGACTCCAGGAAGTTTCCACTGCATTGGGTTTCCACACTGCCTCTGAAATGCACTGCCCACCTCGCAATTCCAGTTATCTTTCCCTCTACTTTCTCCCTCTATTTTTTCCCTGAACGTGATCCCTTCTGCAATTGCAAGATATTTGTTCACATTGTGAGCCCCATGACTGAGTTACTTACTGAAAAACAAAACTAAAACAAAAATAAAAACTCAAAGAAAACATGTTTCTTGTGGTGGTGCTGTGGCCCACCGTTTGCACTCAGAGAACTTGAGTGCAGGGGTCCAGCATACATCAGGACTGAAGACAGAGGTGTGGACTTTGCAGGGTCAATTTAAAGTCTGTTAGGGAAGGAGTGGGTGACTTTTATCTTTCTTTCCCTTGATTGCTTGGCTCTATCTACATGGTTTTAGGTACCTTTGTGATTGGTTAACACTCTGAAGGATTTGGGGGACTTTTGCTGATGAACTATACTTGGCTCAGGCTAGGTGATAGGATACTTCCTGAATGGTCACCCGTGAGGAGTGGTTTTTCCTGGAACTGACTTGTTTTGGACTTTTCCTGTTCTGGGAAACAGAAACTTAGGCCTAGTCTCCCAAACTGCCAGTTTGCAGCCTGTTATGATGTCAGCCTGGCTCTGGCAAACTCTCTACTCTCAATATCTTTGATCCCTCTGGCTGAAACTCAGAACATGACCTTAGCACACACTTTTAATCCCAAACAATGAAGGTAAAGTCAGTTTGTAGAAGGAAACACCCGTGTTTGAAAGTGATGTCTAATAGTTGACAAAGTGAAGAAACAGAGAAAGATTTGGCAGGATAGGATATACCCAACTTTCATGAGAAAAGAAAGGAAAGGGAAGCTTTTAAGAGGAGAGAAGAGGAGGAGGAGGAGAAAGAGGCAGAGGAGGAAGACCAGTTGAAGGCAGTTTTACATCGAGAATTTTATAGAGACAGATTGAATAGAGAACAAGCTAGACACAGGTAAAGACAGAACAAGCCAAAGAATTAGGAGCCAAAAGATTAGAACAGATAGCCAAAGTTAGTGTAAAACCAAGCTCAGAGAAGCCAGATTGAGTCAATCAGTGTGGAGAGAAGTCTGAGACACAACAGCTAAGTGGAACCAGCCAGCCAGAGATCATAAAGAACTAGAAAGGGTGAGCTCAATCAGCAGCAAGTCCGGGAGGCTGAAAATTTTCTGGGTCTAGATTAGATTGTATGGAGCCCAGAAGCTTCCAATATTAGGCCTAGGTTAGCAGACCAAGGGAGTAGGCCTTGGAGATGACAATTTCATCTAGTAATAAAAGTTGCATTTATATGTGCTCCTCTTTTTATGCCCCCCCATTCACCCACAGAATCTAGTCTATTTCCCTTTCCCAGGAAGATCCATGGAACCCTCCTACACCTAACCTCTCTGGATCTGTGGATTATAACTTGATTATAACTCATTTAACATCTAACATTCACTTATAATTGAGTACAAATGATATTTGTCTTTCTGGGTCTGCATTAACCTCACTCAAGATGATAGTTTTTCTAGTTGCATCCATTTGTCTGCAAATTTCATGATGCCATTTTTAACAGCTGAATAATCTGTTATGATGTAAAGAAATCACTTTTTCTGTATCCGTTTTTGGTTGAGGATTTTCTAGGATGTTTTCAACAGAGTAGTTCTTTAAAAGAACAAAAAATTGTGGAGACACTAGGGAACACTTTTGATGAGCTTGATAGAATAAATGTACTTCCTGCCAATTGATTAAATTCACTAAGTAAATAAAATAAAAGCAACTAAAATAATCTAAATTGGGATGTACTCAAAAGAAAAATAATTTACATTAAATCGAATTTAATGTACACTCTGTAGTTTTTTAATTTTTTTAATTTAATTTTTAATATTTTTACTTATTCAATTTACATCACACTCACTGCCACCCTATTGGTTACCCCCTCCTAGAATCCTTCTCCAATCCTCCTTCCCTTCTCCTCGGAGTGGGTGAGCACCTCCCCTCCAGTTATTCCCTGACCTTGGCAATTCAAATCTCTGCAAGGTTAGGAGCTTCTTCTCCCATTGAGACAAGATAAGGCAGCCTAGGTAGAAGAACATATTCTATAGTCAGACAAGAGCTTTTGGGATAGTTCCTGCTCCAGTTACTCAGGACGCACATGAAGACCAAGCTTCACATCTGCTACATATGTGTGGGGAGGCCTAGGTCCAGCTCATATATGTTCAGTCTCTGAGAGCCCCAAGAGTCCAGGTTAGTGACTCTGTTGGTCTTCCTGTGGAGTTCCTATTCCCTTCAGGGTCTGCAATCCTTCTTCCTATTTTTCCATAAGAATTCCTAAGCTCAATCCACTGTTTGGTTGTGGGTGTCTGTATCGGGCTGAGTCAGCTGCTTACTGTAAGAATTTTGAATAACTCTGAATAGAGGTTTGGGATGGAGTTAAACTAAACTATATAAACAAGAGTTCTAGATTAATAATCTGAAATCACACTTCTGTGCTTCACAAACAACGGGAGGCCTCAATATTAAGATATAGACACAAATTAAGATATTAATTTAATAATATACAAAATGTAATTGTCAAGAGTACAAGTGGTTGCTGCTGGTATAGGGGTCTTGACATTGTTCTTGAAATTTTGTGGGGATTGCGTTTATTCTGAAGATAGCTTCTGGTCAAGTGAATTTTAACATTATTAACCCTACCAAGCCTTGAACATGGGAGATCTTTCTATTTTCTGATATCTTCTTTAATTCCTTTCTTCAGTGACTTAATGTTTTCATTGTACAAGTTTTTCATTTCCATGGTGTGTTGGTTTGTTTATGCTTGACCCAGGGAGTGGTACTATTAGGAGCTGTGGCCTTGTTGGAGTAGGTGTGGTATTGATGGAGTAAGTGTATCACAGTGGGCATTGCTAGCTGCCTGAAAGCCAGCCTTCTCCTAGCTGCCTTTGGAGTAGGAGGTGGACCTCTCAGCTCCTCCAGCTCCATGTCTGCCTAAATGCTGACACATACTTACTTTGATGAAAATAGACTGAACCTCTGAACCTGTAAGCTCACCACAATCAAATATTGTCCTTATAAGAATTGCTTCAGTCATGGTGTCTGTTCACAGAAGTAAAATTCTAACTAATACACATGAATAGATTTATTTCAAGATATTTGATGCTATCTTGAGTAAAAATTAAGACAACATAAATAGAATCAAGGGTTAAAACTATATGAACATCTTCTTAGTAGAAAATGTCTTTTACAAATATTCAGCATCCTTTATTCTTCATGTCTTGATGAATTTATGTTTCATCATAAGAGAGGAAGTAAGGTTATAGTTTGTTAAAAGGAAAAAGAAAACAACAAAATATTTTCAGTAAAATCAAGAATAAGACAAGAATGTACACTATTTCTTTTCCTGTCCTTTACCGTGCTTGAGGATTTATGTCAAGCAATAAGACAAGAGAAGAGTGTAGGGTGAATAGCAACAAGAAAGAAATAAGCCAAATATCCTTTTTTGAAGATTGTGTGATTACATATGTGTGTATATGTATGCCTATGCATATGTATAAGTATGTATACAGAAAGACTTCTCCAAAATTCATAAAACTGATAAATATATATATATATATATATATATATATATATATATATATATATATTGTGTTAGTAAGATACACAGTCAGGAACTAATTATTATTATTATTATTATTATTTTTAATAGCAATAGGAATCCAAGAGCTTTCTCAGTTGAACTGTGAAGTTATGATTGTCCTGTCCCAGACACTCAAATGCTGAGATTACACATATAGCTAAAATTAAACTTTACAAATTTAAAAAAATTAATCTTTACTTTGAGTATATATTGCATTTATATTTATATGGATTATTAATATAATAATATAGGCAAATAGCTAGCATCACTTACTTAAAAAATATAAATCATGTATTTTTCTAAAGTGAGAAAAAAACAATAGATTCCCTGATATCTCATCCCATCCTAGGTGTATGACTTGTCCTAGAGATGCCCACTTTGACCACTGCCTATATTTTTTCTTCTCTCTCCCCTCCTTTCTCTACACCTGATGCCCCTTTCCAATTCCCCTCCCTATTTCCTCTCCTACCCCAATCCTTTTCTACATCCACCCCCAATGTCTATTTTGTTTTCTTTTTGGGGAACAATTCAAGCATCCTTTCTTCACCCCTCATTGTTATTTGGCTTCTTTGAGTCTATGGATTATGGTTATCCTGTACTTTATGACTAATATCAGCTTATAAGTGAGTACATATCATGCATGTCGTTTTTGGGTCTGGGTTATCTCATTGAAGATGATATTTTCTTTCTCCATTCTTTAGCTGATGGACATCTGAGTAGTTTCCAGTTTCTGGCTATTAAAAATAAAGCTGCTAAGAACAGATTTGATCAAGTACCTTTGTGGAATGGTGGAGCATCATTTGGGTATATGTCCAGGAGTGGTATATCTGGGTCTGGCGGTACAACTGTTCTCAACGAGACTCCTAGCAGTGGAGATAAGGAGCCTGAAGATGCCACCTCCTGTTGTCAGGGAGGACTACCAGTAGAAGGATAAGGAGAGCAGTCTACTCACAAAACCTTTGACCCAAAATGTGTTCTACCTACAAGATATGCATGGACAAAGATGGATCAGAGACAGAGAGAATGACCAGCCAATGACTGCCAAAATTGAAATCCATCCCATAGCCAAGAACCAATTCCTGACACCACTACTGATACTCTGTTATGCTTGCATACAGGATCTTAACATAACTGTCCTCTGAAAGGCTTCCCCCAGTGGCCCATTGAAACAGATGTAGAGACCCACAGTCAACATAAAATGAAGATTAGCAGTCTTCTGAAAGACCTGGGGGAAGACCAGCAGAGTTAACTAACCTGGAATAGTGGAGGCTCCCAGAGACTGACCCACCAACCAAGGAGTAAGTATGAGTGGGACCTGGACCCTTTGCGCCTATGTAGCAGATGCGCAGCTTGGTCTTCATCTGGTCTCCAACAACTGGAGCAGGGGCTTTCCTGGAATTTGTTGCCTGCCTGTGGATCCCATTTCCCTAACTGAGCTGTAATGTATGGCCTCATTGTGGGAGAATGTGCCAATT
The DNA here is from genome assembly GCA_036184795.1 of Tokudaia tokunoshimensis. Lineage (NCBI taxonomy): Eukaryota > Metazoa > Chordata > Mammalia > Rodentia > Muridae > Tokudaia > Tokudaia tokunoshimensis. Next base: position 19,834,108 of record BTHU01000003.1, read on the forward strand.
CCTACTCTCAGTTTATGTGCCAGGGTAGGGTGATAGCCAGAGGGATCCTCCCTGTCTCAGAGGAGAGGTGGGTGGATTGTCAGGAGAGCCTGTGTATGTAAGGTACTGGGAGGAGAGGTGTAGGATGCCATCAGGATGTGGAACAAATGAATAAATACATTTAATGAAAAATAAGTGAGAAAAAAAGAACATGCTCTTAACTTGAGAATATTTTTGGCAATTGTTCCCCAAAGCAAGCATCTCACTGTTGAAATAGAAATCTCCCATAACAAGCAGCCATAGAACAAGTGCTAAAAACTGCTAAACCATCAAGTTGCTTTTGCTTGCCGCCATGATGTCATGCATACAACCTTGGAATGAAATAAAGGCAGCAATGACAACGCTGGGCTTTACAATATTGACATTCTCCCCTCCCAACCTTCAGGGAGAAAAATAATTAAAGAAACGCAATGTCTCTACACTGACTGGGAAAGAGTCACACTGCACCCACACTTTATTCCCTGTTCTTTCTTCTATAACTTTGCTACAAATGGCTTGACTGTGTTTACCTGACATCCACATACCTCCCATCTTATGGGATTTGAAGCCAGATCACATGTTTTCTCCAAACAGTTATAGCTCTGTAATAAGGCCAGTCTTGAGAGTGTCTAGCCGAAACTTCAACACATCCTGGACTGTAATTTCCCAGAATATAAAAGCAATTTGGGAAACTAGTCTTGTACAATAGATGTGAGTAGAAGTAATACTGCTCTGGGACACAAACATTCAACATTAGCCAAGCCAGCCCAGGGTCAGAGGTTAGGAGTCCTGGCCATGAATGTACAGAACACACCCTCGAAAGCTGATCAACTAGTGACCTCCTTTAAACTTTCAAAAGTCATGGCTCTAGAAATATGTCTTCCATGTTTTGAAGCCCTTTAACCCCTAATCCAGCAGAGTAATGTCTCTAACTCTTGGTCTGAAATAAAGAGCAATTTTGAAGATGTAGTTCTTTGCAAACACACTCTGGCATGAGAGCTGCAGAGAAATCAACAGCCCAGATGGTTTTCAGGAGCTTTCTTTAAGGACTGAACCATGAATCTATAAAATGTGAAGGCTTCAGAGATTTCTAGTTGCCCTCATAAGAAATAGACATCATTCTATTTTCTGACAGTTCTGGTAGTAGTAGAAGGCACATTTCCCCCAACATGGCCAGGCTATGAATCTGAGTAACTAATATGATAATATCTGAGAGGAGATGTCTCAAATTAGAAACCAATATTACAGGAGTGAATTAATGGCATTTCATTATGTATTACTGTCTCCATTAATAAAGTGTGATTTCACTAAGTGTTGCAGCTCTGAGTTTCTCCCGAGACTTCTGTTCTAGTCTAGTTTAAATTAATGGTAGGCTGAAATGATGGATATATGAACCAAACTATACTGAGCGACAGTATCTTACAGGTAAAATCATCTCACATGCCTCATTGTGTCTAAACCAAATCCCTCACACAGACTATCTACTGAAAAGAAAAAGAGTGAGAGTGACTAAAATCCATTGAAACTTTCAGTTGGCACATTGAATAATCAAATTTGGATTTTTCTTTTTTAGCCTGGCCACAGTCTGAAAGAACTCACTAGTAAAGAACCTTGGTCTAGAGTCACAGAGCTCAAGACTTCAACATTCGTGTTTTGATTGCAAATGGTCCTCCTATCACAGTGACAGCCTCCAGCCTTTCTGCCTTGTTGCAGCTGAATAAGCAAAGTGTATATTCTGAATAAAATTCTGCCTTTCCTTCTGTTTTATCTCATCTCAAGCTCTGACTTGCAAACTCAATCAGCTCTTGTGAGTGAGCTGGGGTTTTAGCTGCATTAGTATAGCAGGCAGGACATTCTTAGTCTCTTCAGGGATGATTAACTGACTGAGTCCCTTATTCTTCTTTGTCAGCAAGCACAATGTGTTGTAACCTGTCTCTTAGTAGCTAAGATATTATTTAGAAGAGGTAAAGGCAGGATACAATAGAAAGAAATAACAAGTCCGTTGATTTCATATTGTGTTCAACTGCAATAAGTTAAAAGCAATTGCTACTTCATATTTAGGAGAACATGTCTTTCAGATTTCCTACTTGCATTTGAGATAGTTATATACACTGTACATTTCTTTAATTCTGTATTAACAATCTATCTATCTATCATCTATCTGTCTGTCTGTCTATCTATCTATCTATCTATCTATCTATCTATTTACTGTCTATCTGCATATCAACTATCTATTATTGATCTGCCTATCAATGTTCTTACTGCATCCATGTCCTGTATTGATTTTCCCAAAACTATCCTTCAGCCACCCTAACTCAACCCTAATCTTATAATTAATAATATTATAATGTATAACAATCTTACAATATAACAACAGTTTAAATATAGCATTTCTGTTGGAACACATCCCATTATTTCTCATACTCCTTCTCTCTGTAACTGCTAACAAAGCTTCATACTAGACAGCAGATATCTGACTCTTTTGTTTGCTCACAGTAAATATTGGGTACCTGAATGACAGGAGTCCACAGCCTTGTTTTCTGAAACATCTGAGAAAGATTCTTGCAATTATAATTTTGCCAATGCCGCAGTAGCTCTGTTCTTTCAGTTATTCAAATTTTCAAGGAGAAACCAGTCTTCGATTTTCTTCTGTCATTTAAGGGCTATAATTAGTTTTACTCAAAGCATTTCTAAAATCTTCTGTTAATCTGTGACATTTTTCCTAACAATCCCTCCTTGCCATGCAGTTTTCCGTGGTGAGAACCTATATGCTGACATTACATTCACAGCTTTGAAGTCTCTAATCTTCTATTTGTCTCTATTCACTCCAGTAAGAATCGGTTTCATCAAGCACCCATTTCTCTTTTAGAAGGCAACACATCCATTTAATTGCATCTCAAATTAAATTTATAGTTAAGATATCCACTTGTGACTGTTAATTACTAGGTTTAACACAAAACAAAGTGGGAGGGAAAATAAATTTGCCCAGCATCTATTCATTGACACACAGTTTGTACGCATCATCTTCTTTTCAGCTTCTGGCAACTCTGAGAAGAACATATTATTTCCTTTCTCTCATGGGAAAAAAAAAGGATATTTAAATGCAGAAAGATGTTTGGGCAAAATAATATTGAGACTGAGGAGAATATCTGGGAACAATTTGTCTCTTCTGAGGGAAAGGGGTTACAACAGACAACAATCACCTGGTTCTTTCATTAGTCTTTAGAAATGTAATCTGTAATTATTTTTATTAGAATGGTTAGTTTTCTGTAATTTGAGATATGAAAAATACATTGTACTAAAAGAAGGAAATGCCACCCTATTTATCCACTTCAAGGATATACTCTAACTGTTCATTTTGTGTAAAATATTTTGAAAAAAAAAGATAGTGCCATCAAAGTAACCCTTAAATCAAGAGATACAATTGAAAGTCACATACTTACAAATTGTACTGCCATAGTCAGATTCATGGTGCTAAAACATCTTAACTAATGAGCAATCAGTGATCAAAAGAAATTAAAGTATGCTTTACACCAAGTGTGTCTGGCTTGCTTCTAGTTAATGTGATTTTTAAAAGCAACATGGAAAAATAAGGAGCTTGTAGAAGTAATAGTGATGGCCCATGTTGAGACATAATGATACAGAAAAATAAATGAGTTTTCAGCTCACTCCAATTGCATACTTCCTCTATCCTTTTTCTCTTGACAGACTCATAAGGCCAATAGTGATTGATGTACACAGCTCGTCTGACAATGGTGGAGGGAGTTATGAGAATTCTTCTAGGATGACTAACTTGCATAAACATCCCAAAGGTCATGTGTGTTGATGGTTGGTCTTGATTGTCAACTCAATGGGACTTAGAATCATCATGGAAACAGATCTCTGTATCTGTCTATGGGGGCACTTTTAATTATGTCATTTGAGGTGAGACAGTCACCTCAAATATTAGCAGAATAATTTCATAAGCTGGGATGCTACATGTTCACTAGCTAGCTAAAAGAGAGCTGACCTACATTACTCAAAACTGGCTGCTTCTTGACCAAGGCTGCAATGTGACTAGCTCCTGGTATCATAACTTCTAGTCGATGATAGACTAAAATTCAATTAGGAGGTAAAATAGATCATTCCTTCCTTAAGTTGCTCATGTCAAGTGTTTCCTTTCAGAAAATAGACAAGTAACTAATTTATAGTGCATTCTTAGTTGTGAAAGATACAATTATGTAGAGAAATCAAGAAAATGCACAGAACAATTAAAAATATAATGTGGGTGAAGCAATACTTACCAATGGACTTTGGCACAACTATATGTAAAGATTCAGATACACTAGTTTTATATGAAGAGAGATAGATGTGAATTGATGTGTCGTGTAGATAGTACAACCTGTATGTGTGTAATATTACCTCTTTTCTTCTTCCCGTTGCTCAGGTTGTTTTAAGAGTATCAGGTTTGCTGTGTGTCTCTAGAGTAAGTATGTGAATGAGCAATGGTGTTGATATCAGACGGTAGATAATTCAGACAGGTCAGGTAAATGCTGGGCTTCATGTTCTACCCTTTCTCAGAGTCACATCACTGAAGCCATAGACTTGACCTTGAAAAGAGTTATGAGGTTAAAATGCTTTAACCTGCTTTGTGATATACAGTTTATCAGGCATCTGTGTGGTTGTGTATGATATTTTGTGTTTATTGTGTGTTTTTTCCTATGCAATTTATCTCTGGGAAAGGGCCCCAGACAAAAAAACCATCATGCCCTCCTTTGAAACTGATCTTTCTTGTCTTCAGGTAGAATATTAAGATATGTTGCATTTTGTACCTTTTAGGTTGCAAATATGTTTTCTTCCTGGTGACACCCACACCCACAGTTGCCCCCACACACACAACACATACACACACAACACACACACAAATATGAAATTTTATTTTATATAATCATTTACTTTAAAAGTAGAAAAGAATATAAAACACACTTTTATGTATTTGGAACTACTGTTTCCTGGTTTATTTAAAGAATGTTTAATATTACTAGGAAAGCAAACATTTAGAATGTTAGTGAACACTGGGTATTTCTATATACCTCCTAGTTCTTAAAACTGGATACATCTCATTTAATTTCTTCTCAAGACTTTAGAACTAGGTAGATAATATTATTACAACTATTTTACAAATGAGCAACTGAGGCCCAAAGAGGTTGGGTAAATTGCCTGAAATAGGAGTAAATTTTATAGCTAAGAGCTCAAATGACATTTTAACTAAACAGATTAATAAACTTAATTAACTAAACTTACATTCCTATCAAATGCTTATAACATAAACCTAAGGGGATTTTTTCCTTAATGGTAGTTTATTTCCCGACTGAGACTCCCTCAAAGTAAACTAAGTTTTCATTTGCAAGTGGTTTTCAGTTGTAGATAGCTTCTGGGTTAGAGATAGAGGCATGTATCTACTTCCTTTAGCTCTAGAACTCCCATCTGTTGCAGTTCTACACAGGCCCTGTACAGGCAGCCTCAACCTGTGAGTTCATACATAGATTTGCTTTTGTTGATTTAAAAGGCCTTGTTTTCTTGGTGTTCTAGCTAATGCTTAGTATTTTAATGAATTGACTACTTTAATTGATGGTCCAATCCTGTGGTATAAATAAAGAAACCAGACCTTTGTGAGTAGCTAAATGACATCTTCAAAATTGCTTAGATAGTAATTACTAAATAGAGGATTCATGCCAAATACTGTAATTGCATTCATACATCTCATAATGACTACTGAAGCTTATTTTAGAAGCCCTGAACTTAAATATGATGAATCTTACCCTAAGCAAAGACATATACATGCATGTGCACACATTGTCAATTATATATGCAGCTATGGGCTTCAATGACAATATTTATAAGAAACAGTGACGGAAGTGTCATAGGATGAAGAAAATTCTTTGCATGTGCTGCAATAGATTACTTGCTCCTGCTACTTCTGAGAAAGACTCCAAATTTTATGTTGTAATAAAAGAGACCAGCACAAGTTTCAGCCCATTGACCCATGCTGCTTCAAGATTTTAGTGTGCAAATAGAAAATAAAAAAATAGACTTCCTCATGAAATACATTGTTCTGTAATCTGCCTTTGGATAAACAAACAACAGTTTCTGTAGAATATAAATATATATCATTTAAATAATTCAGCATAGCTAAGGGGATTGAAATAAATAAAATCTGAAGCTGCTAGCCTTTGAAATAGTTGGAAGAGCCTGACTTTTCTTTTAAAGCCAGTATCGCTCATATTTATATCCTCTTACTTCTGGTGTGGGGTTCAAGTACTTATAAAAGTGCATAATTTTGCCTCTTGTTTATTTATATGAGATAATTCTGGCATATATGTCACTGCTGGCTCTAAAGAATGCGACAAGGATGCAAATAAAAGTACACATCGTTTTTCAGTCTGCAGAGCAGTGCAGCTATTGTGTGATCGGGTTCTACAAATAATAAACTTTTATGATCAGTCACAAATTTCTTTTCAACTTGGTAAAAAGGCAATGTAGCAATGCTAGGAAATAGTGTCCCTGTTGAGTTCATGGTGGCCTTAGCCTCTCGGTGGGACTTGGGCTTGGAAACCACATATGGAACCTCACAATCCACCACATAGATTAGCAACTTCTCAGATGGTGGCATTTTTCTTAGGAAGGCACAAATAAAAATAGCCAACGTTTCCTGGGGGTGGGATTTTAATACTCTTGAGTGGATTTTTATACTATCAAATGCAGGACTGTCATGATAAAGGAGAAAAGACCCCAAATTATTTGCAAACATAGAACATACTTAAAAGAAATTTCATGTACGCAAAAGTCATGATATAGCCCCATTTGGACCAATGAAACTTTATTGCATTCTCTGTTAGTGTATCATCAGAGGAAGTACAAAAAAATAATTAATTAATTAGTTAATTAATTAAACAAATACAAACAAATAAAAAAATCAAATACTCAGAGTGCACCCTTAGAGAGTACAAGGTAGGGAAATTCATTTCAACGCTGGCTGTGACCCAGATGAAGAACTTTCAATTCTTCTCAAGCAAGTGTACAAAGTACAGTTCTACGTAGGTCTCTACCTTCAAAGTCTTATAATAAATTTAGTCCTCAAACAAGTTTAAGTTCGTAACATTTGTCTTCTCACATTAGGGCTGGAGTTCAAGGGAAGAATTTTCAAGGTTTTATTTGCTGTGAGATTATAAATTCACATGCCTTGAGTCTGAGTGACCATTTTATTATTCTATTTCTCAAAATCAGATTGAGATCCCCTCCAGCCTAGTGATTGAAGAAGATTTAAGGACAAATTTTGCTTTTGCATTTATCTATTTTTGTGTCTTTGTATGGCTTGTGTTTGTGTATGTAAATACGGATGACCGTGTGTTCGAAGCTGTATTTTGAGGTCAAAGAACACCTTCCCTCAATATTTGAAGCAAGGAGTACATTGTTTTCTGCTGCCTAAAGCATGTCCTTCCAGGTCTAGCTCGTCTCCGCCTCCCATGTTGACTTGAGAGTTCTCTCTGGCTTAACAATAGCACGCTCCCTTGTTGTGTCTGAATTAGTGTTGATTTTGGAGGTTGAAACTCAGATCTCTAGGCTTATACTGCAAGCACATCACTCTAGCCCCAATACATTATATTTTGTGCTTTCACTATCTTACAAAAAAACACACATCTACCATAAAGACTTTCTGCAATTTGGAAGATATTACAACAATTTGTTTCTAACCTCGATACCTAAATAGTGAATTACACACCATACCAATTATTTGTCCTTTGCTTTGCCCTGCCACCATCACTCCTTATTATTTATTGCTTTTGTTCAGTCTCCTTCATCTATATCAACTTTGCACCATTTGAGTTTCAAGGGAAAATCATGGGCATGCCAATTAACCTTTTTAACTACTCAAACATCCATCATGCAAGCCTATGTATGGATGAAAACAACTTATGATGTGTGATAATATAGTAGCTCTGATTAATTTCTTAATAAATAACATTTGTATATTCATTTTAATTAATGGTGGCTTTGGGCCAAGGTCAAAAAATTAAAATATAATGGAAGACAGAGAAATTAAATTATATATTGTTTCCTTACTATATGAGCTTCAATACATTTGTTGAAAACAATATTTTTTAACAGTTCAATCCTGTTATGAATATGTCTTTGTGCATTAAAAGCTGACAATTAAGATTAAGAATTACATTTCAGTTCAACACTATCGGCTCATTTTCAAAAATGGATGAGACCCACAGCATTCTTTATCTGTTCATATTTGTTTATAGTTCTTCATTTTTACTCTATACCTATTGTTGCCAAATTGTAGCTTATCTTAGTGGGTTTCCTGCATCCTTTTTAGAATATGGTAGAGACAAAAGAAAACTGTAAATGAAAGTAAAATACCATACTTAACATAACTTCTACCTGCTGTGAAATACATCTGAAACCATTTGCTTCCATTTTAGAAAATTTTATTTAATTTTGCTTTTGTTTGTGCAAAGAAGTTTGTGATTGTTAATATTTATTGCAGTTGAACTCGATTTCCAATTACCTAGGAGAGAAGGGGACAGTTACCTCTGGATTGACTGTGAGTATGTTTTCCAGGGAGAAATAACTTATTACTAACTCTGATAGTCAGTAATGGCATCAGACATTTGAAGAGGAGAATGGGCAGGTAAAATACAAAGAAAAGAAGAAGAAAAATATCTAGTTGAATATCAATAGTTCTCTTTCTCTGATTACTGGTTTGCCACAATGTAAAAGCTTTATTTTGAGACATGATACTGTTCCCATTTGGTATTGGATAACCAACTGTGCTCCTTCCTGGGTAAAATATTTCTCCTGCTCGCAGAATTTCTTAGTTGGAAAGATGTTTCCCTGATAAGTGTTGTTGTTGTTTGATGGAGAATGGCTCCCAAGGACTCATATATTTGCCCACTTAGTTCCCTGTTGATGGACAATTGAAGAAAGGATTAGGAGATTTGAACTTGTTAGAGGAGGTGTAGCCTTTCTGGGGGAGTTATATTACTCTAGTAGCCTTTGAGGTTTCAGAAGCCCATGCCAGAGCTGCTCCCACACCCATGCTTGCCCCCTGAGGATTAAAATATAAATGACTCTGCTGCTGCTCCAATGCCATTTCTGTTTCCTTCCTACTGTGATGATCATAGACTACCCATATCTAATTGTAAACCAGGCCCCAATTAAATGTTTCCTTTTATGAAAATTGCTTTGGTCACAGTACCTCTTAAAAGCAATAGAATAGTAACTAAGACAGAAGTTGGTTTCAGAAGAGAGTATTGTTGTTAAAGGCCTAACCATACTGTTCCTTGGAGGACTATGGAAGACTTTGTGATGTTGGACTAGAAAATTGGTGTGAATTTAACTTTAACTCTGTCATAATGGTACATCCTAGTAGGAGTATTGAGGATACGTGTTGCCGTAAATCTCCAACCCAAAAGAGCCCATTCAAAGAAATCACAACTCAATATGAATACGAGCTATGCACCTAGATTGGGCAGATCTACCACTACACTACTCTTTTCCCCATCTATGAGATCCCATATAACTTGCAGTTTCTCCAAGCAATGTGCTTCTGCTCCATCTTCCTTCTACCTCCTCCTCCTCTGTTGTTCCTCTCTCTCCTCCTCTCTCCCTTCTCCCCCAAACTTTTCAGCTCTACCTTCTCTCCTACTGACCTATCATTGGTTATGGTCTTTATTTGAAAAGTTAAGGTGGGGAGGAGGTTCATAAGACACCTGTATGTGTGGTTTACTCCTTGTCTGCAGCCCATCCTAGGAAAACAGAATTAGTATCAAAATATAAGGCCAGGGCTATCCAGGACAGATAGTAGTGCTAATGGCAGTTGACTATGTTGGCTCAGCTCAAGAGGATTCAGAATGCAAGAATATAGTTCGTTGGCTTAGAGACACCTCTTTTGAAATTTTGACAAATAATGTGTCTGCTTTTTATCCTTGTCCTAATATTTTGCCAGAGGCTAAATCAAAAAGTTTGGGATTAATGACTTTAGAAAAGGGGTTTTCAAGATAGTTTAGCAATGGCTTTGTCACATGGCTACTAATGGTCACTCCTATGCAGATCTACAAGGAAATGGACAGAAGAATATAAAACATATACAGTTTAGGGAGAAAAAGACTGCTAGGTAAAGTAATGTGAAGCCAAGTCTAATTTAAAAAGTCTAATGAAAGGCCCGATTCAAAATGGAAGAAAGGAGTAGTAGTTCTGGGCAAGAAGCCTCCAGCTAAAACTTGTGAAAAGTTATTAAAAGAAAAATCTTATGTCTCAACGAAAACCATAAATAAGAGAAAGCTTATGCAAATGCAACTCAAGAAGAAGCCCAGGTTCTGACCCCTGAAGGCAGAAGTCATAGCAGCTTTATCTACGTGGTTGTGAATTTAGAGTTAAGTAGGATACATGAAGGAGTTATGGAATCTTCCTCTGTGGTTTAGGAAAAATTCTGAGGACAGGCATTTACCAGGGCAATTGCTGCATTGATATTTTAGAGGATTCTGTGTGATGCTGTGAAGGTGAGGGAGTTGGAGATCTGAAGAGCACTGTGACATCAGCATGGACGCAGAATTTAGATTTGTCTTACTGGGTTTTAGCCTTGCTTTATTCCCGTGTTTTTTCTCTATCATTCCAACTTCCATTCCAGAATGGCATTGCATATTCTGTGCCATTATAGGTTGGAAATACATGATCTGCTTTTTTATTTTAATTTTACAGGGGTTGCAGTTAAGAGACCACCTTGAGTCTCAAAAGAGACTTTGGAATTTAAAGTCTCAAGACGGAAAGACCATGGGGACCTTTGAATTTGAACTGAATACATTTTAAAATATGATATTTCTATGAGCCTATGGGGGGCAGGGAGAGTTTAAGTGAGACTCTCTCAACCACAAACTTATGTATTACCATACTTAGGCTTAAATTGATGGACTGGTTATGGAAGGAGTATGGAGTGTGGCCTTCTTGGGGAATTGTATGCCACTGGATTGGACTTTGAGGTCTCAAACGTCTACATCAATATGAGTCTCTCTCTCTCTCTCTCTCTCTCTCTCTCTCTCTCTCTCTCTCTCTCTCTCTCTCTCTCTCTCTCTCTCTCTCCCTTCCTCCCTCCCACCTTCTTTCTCTTTCCTCTTTCTCTTCCGCCTGAGAATCTAGATATAGATCTCAGCTATGCCTCTTATGCTATGTTTGCTTCTCTACATGATAATTAATGATTAACCCTGAAATTGTAAGCAAGTATACAATTAAATGATTTCTTTTTTATAATAATTGCCTTGGTAATTGTGTCTTTTTACATTAACAGGACAGTAATTGAGACATAGGGTAAATATTACAATTATCTGTGGGTATAAAGGCAAATGTGTAGAATCCACTTAGGGGTGATATTGTTTTAACAACATGATTGCTTATTCTCCTCCAACATTTATGACTTCATAGTCCTAGGTAGTTGGCTATGTTCCCACAACCAGGTATAACCATCCTTTTGTTGAATTGGTCTTAAGTTCAATTAGAGAGCTGTGGGATACCATCAATGTATGGGGACCATTATTGAACTTTTACGGTGATTGTGCCATGAAGGTCATTTTATTGCTCATAGGAATCTCAGCTGGATAGAACTGTCTATTTCTTGTTTCCTTGAAAGATTGCACAGGGCCTTCTGCTACCATGAGTGCTAATACTCAGCAGGGAGGCCTCCAAGTATGTTTTTTCTCAGGGGCCTGCTGCTCTGCCTCTGAAAAAAATTTTCAATGAATTTTTTTCAGTAGAAATTAAAAAAAATATTTTTCTACGTCAAAGATTCAGTGTTTTCAGTTATGCATTATACATGTATTAGGTTATAGTATCAACTTAATTTTTTATTTAAATCTTTGCCAAATTATTACAAAAGAATAACATTCTTAATGTGTCTATATCAACCTATCTTGAAGACCATCAACATTGTAATCATTTCACTTTTTAAAATATATCTTTATTCTATTTACCCTTCCCAGGGAGGTTCATGTGTCCCCCTAGATCTCTCCTCTTTTCCTAACTTCTCTAGGTCTGCAGTTGTAGCTTGATTATCATTTATTTAACATCCAATATCTATGTATATGTTAATACACACCATATTTGTCTTTCTGGGTATGGATTACCTCACTCCGGATGATTTTATTTTTTTGTTGTCGTTGTATCTACTTGTCTGAAATTTTCATGATTCATTTTTAAAAACTTTTTAAGCCGATTCTTCTCTCATGTAATATATCCCGAGGAAAGTTTCCCCTCCTTGCTCTTCTCCACCCCCTCTTGTCTTCTCACCACAGCATTCCCTATACTAGGGTATCAAACATCCTCAGGCCCATGGGCCTCTCCTCCAACAGATGTCCAACAAGACCATCCTCTTCCACATATGTGGTCAGCACCATGGGTCACTCCATGTGGATTCTTTGGCTGGTGGTCCAGTCCTTGGGAGTTCTGGGGCATCTGGCCTGTTAACTGTTGCTCCCTTCATGGAGCTGCAAACCCCCTCAGCTCCTTCAGTCCCTTCTCCAACTCCTCCATCATGGACCCCTGTGCTCAGTCCAATGGTTGGCTGCGAGCATCTGCCTCTGCATTTGTCAGGCTCTGGCAGACCCTCTCAGGTGACAGCCATATCAGGGTTCCATCAGCAATTTTATAAGGTCCCATTTGACAATTCTTGATCTTAGATCATAAGCCATTGGTATCTATTCAGAAACTTTTCCCCTGTGTCCTTTTATTCAAGGCTCTTCTCCACTTTCTCTTCTATTAGTTTCAGTGTATCTGGTTTTATGTGGATGTCCTTGATCCACTTGGATTTGAGCTTTGTACAAAGAGATTAAATATCATCCTGAGTGAGGTAACCCAATCACAAAAGGACCCACACACATGGCATGCACTCACTAATAAGTGGATATTAGCCCAAAAGCTCTGAATACCCAAGCTACAATTCACAGACCACACAAACCTCAAGAATAAGGAAGCAAATACAGGGACAAAGTGTAGAGCAGAGACTGAAGGAAAGGACATCCAGAAACTGTCCCACATGGGAATCCATCCCATATATAGTTACCAAACACAGACTCTATTGTGGATTCCAAAAAGTGCATGCTGACAGGAGCCTAATATGGCTGTCTCCTGAGAGGCTCTGCCAGAGTCTGCCAAATACAGAGGCAAATGCTTGCAGCCAACCATTGAACTGATTACAGGGTCCCCAATGGAGGAGTTAGAGAAAATACTGAAGCAGCTGGAGGGGTTTGCAAACCCATAGGAAGAACAATATCAACCAACCAGAGCTCCCAGGGTCTAAACCACCAACCAAGGAGTACACATAGAGGGACCCATGGCTTCAGCTGTATATGTAGCAGAGGATGGCCTTGTCGGACATCAATGGGAGAAGAGGCCCTTGGTTCGGTGAAGGCTAGATGTCTCAGTGTAGGCAAATACAAGGGTGGGGAGACAGAAGTGAGTAGGTGGTTGGAGGAGCACCCTTATAGAAGCAACATGAGGGAGGATAGGATGGGGGTTTGGGGGGATCAGAAAAGGGGATAACATTTGAAATGTAAATAAATAAAATAGTCAACAAAAAATATTAAGCATTAAAAAGAATGAGATTTTCTTCTAATCACTTGTGGTTTTTTTCTGTATCTTATAGTTCTTTAATTCTGAACTTAAGCTGGATTTTTTTAATTCAACTATGGTTCACTTCACTGTGTCTTTTCTGTTTTATGGAGTTAAAGAATATGGCATCATAACTGCCATTTACTCTTTTTATTTTCCATTTTAGAAAGTTCATTTGATTCTTTTTCATAGACATCAAGTTTCTAATGAAATTCTATTACTCATGAAAATATATAATGTATACATTTGAGAGACTATATGATTATATAAAAGATACATACCTGAAAGAGTTCTTAGGGAATAAAAGAGGGAATCTAACCCCTTAAATCTAAACTTAGAAGACATTGAGTTGTCCAAAGGGTGCTGGGAGTCAAAGCTGAGACTTCTCCAAGAGCAGTAATTCCTCATTCCTCTTAGCCATTTCATAATTTCCAAAAGTTTCTAAATTGTTGACCACAAATATTATCCTCAAATAACATTTGTTAACATTGTGTCCACTTTCTGTAATTTTTCTTTGAATTATAAGTAATGTATGTGAGGCTATTTGATTGCTTCAGTCTTAATACATCCTTCTTGGATATCCAGCCATCAGTGTGCTGGTTAAAGGAAAAAGAACTCTTAAAAATGACTATGTGATAAAGATGAATAACTCAGTGGAGTGGTGTCCTTTAAAAAGAGACCTGGAAGACCTGCCTTATTCATAATATGTGTTGGCATATTGATGTTAGGAAGTGATGGGTAGGAAGTCAGAAGGCATTATTCCCAAAGAATGATAACCAATAGATAACAAATTCCCAACCTCCTTGATATCAAATTTCATAGTCTCTTGAATATTTGGGAATATGTTCTTTATTCACACAATATCAAGCTTATTTCACTTTGTTAAAATTGCAGAAATGGCCAGGTATTAGTATAACAAACCATTAATATTGCCTGAAGGTTATTACTATTAGCAGAGGACTTTAGTAATTTTTCTGAAGAAATTTACTTCTGCCATGTAATTATCCCTACCTTTATTTATATAGAATTCAAAAGAGACTTGCTGAATATCTCCTTCATGTTCAAACAAAAGTATAAGCATTTAAATATTTTCTTTTCTAATATGGCATTTTCAATTGCTCTATTTACTTTTAAGTATAAGATTCTTGCAACTCCATGACTGGCACAGATTTGTTTAATGAATTTAAAACAGTACCTTCTAATTAGGTCATTTAGGCTCCCATTTATTATATTCAAAATATTAAATCAAATATTGATTAATATTTTTTGCTAAGTAAACTAAGACAATTTACTTTTGATTTGGTAATAGTTTGGAAAGATGTCTACCATAATTGTGAATACCTTATGTATTAAAAGATTTATGTTCTCTGCCTAGATTTTTTCAGTTTCTTAAAAAAAATGTTCTCAAGGGAACTGATTGTTCCTTAATAAGGTCAATCATTTGTAACATTATCCAGAGAGTTTAGTTTTCATCTAAAGTATTTTGACAGGCTCAGTCTCTGTGAATAAAGCAGTATATTATTACAATGTTAAGGTTCTCTTTTGTAACAATAGGCAAAGCCTCTCACAGAGACAACCACTGATATAATAACATTAGCAAAAAAGCCAATGCATCTCCTCATGGGAGGATTTTTTCCCTAGATAAATGACAAAATATTAAATATATTGTGACATTTTTTATTTTGGACAGTATTTTATAGCTGGAATATATTAGATAGGAATTTCATCAACATTTATGATTTTTACAAATTCAAAAGTCTGTCATTTCATGGTGAAATCTGTTTATTGTAAATATGAAAGAAGAACTAGTTATGTTTTCCAATTCTTGCCCCTGAAATTCTCTACTTGCAGGTGACTCTGTGCTCTATCTCAATATAGAGCTTAACAATTTTTCAAGGTTTTCTACTTCAAGGTGATGTCAAAACCAGAAAACATAATAAAGACTCAGCCAAATGAGTATTTGTTCTATTGCCTACTGCTATGAGGGGTTGATAAGATACTAATGGAATTGTTGAAGGTGTTGTCCATCACCCTCTACCTCTATGATGTATATCAATAGAAGATGAAATTCCTTTTCAATGTTGATCTACCACAAAGCCCCTACTTACAGAACACAAACCTAAGACTTTGTGAAGAACTCTGTAAATTCTTGAATGCTCTGGCTCAACCATGGCAACTTAAACTGCTGAAAGTGTGATGTGGCACTCTAAATAGAGCATGATAAAAGATGGAATTTTTATGATCATACTCTGATTCTCAACCAGTAAGTGAAAAATATGTTAAATAATGAATTACATCACTGTTTAAAATGACACATGCCTTTTGAAAGATACAAACACATTCCATAATTTTTAACACAGATTTTGCAATGCTATTACACAGATGACTACTGATGCCCTCTCACCAGTTTCTGTGAATGCTAGATCTCTGCACCTGTTATATTTAAACATCAAGCAGTAATAACATATGTGCTACGTCAATGATTAATTAATAGATCTATTGAGACCTGTTGGTAAGTGATTATACTTATTAATATTGACTTTATATTTGTACTATAAGTTATAAAAATTGTAACTCAAATAGAATTGATTATTCTTAGCAATTTCAAAATCATTACCTTTGCTAATGAGATGTAAATGTAACTTTTATTCACCAGATGTAACTTACTGTTGAATAAGCTCACCTTTTCTAGCTCTTTCTGAACCCTGCCTGGCTGGTTCAACTCAGCTGTTCGGGTTCAAATTCCTCTTCAAGCTGACTGAGTCAAATTTGCTTCTTTCAGCTTCTCCCTTTATTGCTCTGCTTGGGCTCAAACCAAATCTTGCTATCTGTTTTAATCTGATAGTTTCTTATTCTCTGGATTCTACTACTTCTACAGGAACAAACAAACAGCCTCAATTCCACTGCATTGCACTCACACAACTACAATGAGCTCAACTTCCCTGAACTAAATGAATCCAAACTGACTCAACTCACTATTCTCTCTCTCTCTCTCTCTGTCTCTGTCTCTCTCTGTCTATCTCTGTCTCTGTCTCTCTCTCTCTCTCTCTGCACTGTTATTAAATAGCTTCTCATGAGAGTTGGGCTTATCCTATTTCTGACTCATTCTGTAAAATTTTACTCTGACTAGTCAATTTGTCTCTCAAACGTATAGGTCATTGTTTTGAATCAAAGGTATGTATTAAGGGTTTCAGTATTCAAGCCAAATAATACTGTAATCCAGAGTGTGTATGTATTCCAGACAGATAACATAGGCCTAGAAGGTCTTTGAATGTTATCCCTTGCTAGAGGAGCCATGTTGCTGGATTAAAATTCTTCTACAATGCTTTAATTTTAGAGAGATAGTATGAAAACATTTGCTCCAAATCCAATTTCATTATTAATAACCTATTATTACTCTTAAATTAGAAAGGAAACTAGAATTATTCATAAAATCTTAATGTTTTCACATCAACTTTTACTATCAATTGGCACCTAACAAACTACAATTGCTCTATAATAATAAAGACTGGAAAAAGGACTTGGTTTGAAATGTATATCTCTTTGCATTCATTGGTAAATTTCAGCTTTATCTACAAGTAAATTAGATTGAGTTAATGCATTAGTTTCCTGTAGTTGCTGAAACAAATGGACACAAATGGTGGTTCATAAAACAACATAAATAACTTCTAGTGAAGTTACAGTGATAAAATGTGAAATTAAAATGAGGTCACTACTAAATTCATTATGAAGACCCTGAGCAGGAATAAATTTCTTTCTTTTTCTGCATAGGCTCCATGCTTTGCCATGTGAACACATCGTGCTACTTTCCATGTCCATGGTTGTAAGTTGTGCTTTTCTTTGTGACTATTTGCTCTATATTTATTTAAATTTTCCAACCGCTTGGAATGATCCCTAAGATTTTATTTATGGTTGAGTAACATAACAAAGGTTATTTTATTATCAAGAACATCTGTTTAACCCCATAAAAATTTAATTTACCAAACAAAATATTAACAATAAGGGAGATAGCAGAATATGGTCAAATGGGCTGGAAAGAGTGCTCAGCCACTAGAGGAGAAGCTCACAACTAAAAGTACAAGAAAATGGTCAGACATTTGAAGAGGCCATTGTTTAATATCCTATCACCAAGTATTTATAAATGTTCCACATGTGAAACATAGTCAGTGGAACAGTCTCATAAACATTCAAGCCATTAAAGCATCAATACTATGCCCAAAATTCCATTCAAATATAATCAGCTAAGAAATTCTAAATTTATTCATCTGGTATATTACAAAGTATAGCTAGATAAAATTCTGACTATGAACCATATACCTCTAAAAATGAAAACAAACACAAAAACCAACCAACCAAACAAACAAAAACATGGTAAAAATGATCAAGATTTAAGTTCTAAAGAAAGCCCAGATGTCTCTCAAGAGAGGAATGTTACAAAAAATATTGTATATTTACACAATGGAGTACTACTCAGCTATTAAAACAAATAAAGTCATGAAATTCTTAAGCAAATAGATGGACCTAGAAAATATCATCCTGTGATTTTGTAACCCAATCACAAAATAACACACATGGTATGTACTCACTGATAAGTGGATATTAGCCCCCAAACTCAGAATACCCAAGATACAATTCACAGACCACATGAAACTCAAGAAGAAGGAAAACCAATATGTGGATACTTTGGTCCTTCTTAGAAGGTAGATCAAAATACCCATGGCTCACAGCCAACCAATGAACTGAGCATAATGTCCCTAATGGAGGAGCTAGAGAAATGACTGAAGGAGCTGAAGAGGTTTGCAGCCCCATAGGAGGAACAATAATATGTACTAACCAGTACCCCTAGAGCTCCCAGGGACTAAACCACTAACCAAAGAGTACACATGGAGGGACCCATGGTACCAGCTACATATGTAGCAGAGGATGGCCTTTTCAGTCATCAGTGAGAGGAGAGGCCTTTGCTCGATATCCCAGTGTAGGGGAATGCCAGGTCAGGAAAGTGTGTGGGGGGGTAAGTATGGGGAGGGGGGATAGGATAGGGGGTGTTCAGGGGGGGTAATGAGGAGAGAAGATAATATTTGAAATGTAAGTAAAGCAAATATCTAATAAAAAATAGAAATCCCTATTTAGGGAATCCAACTCAAAAACAGAAGAGGCAAAATGGGTTCAGAAATTCAACCATGGTTTTAAACATATTAAGAAAATTTTTCTCAAGTTTTGTGCTCAAACATATTCTCTATATCTCCAATTTTAATGTAGCTTTTATTTCCTCAGATGAAATGATGGGATAAAAACTGTACACAAGTTGTGAAAATATAGGGCTTGAGCTGAGCCCAGAGCATTTATTTCTTTGTACTAAAAATTCATAGTTGTAGACCTGGAAGCTTCTAGCCACCATATAATCTAATCTACCACAAGCCAAGACCTTAAATGCTTTAGCTTTCAGCCCCCAAATTCTAGCCTGTACCAAGAACATTTCAGCCTCCAAGATTTACTGCTGAATAAACCCACTGTTTCTTTCTTTTTCTGAACTCTGGTTGGTTTGACTCAGCTGTTCTGTCTCAAACCCATTTAGTCCTCAAGCTGACTGATTAAAATAAGCTTCTCTTGACTTCTGACAGAATTGCTCTGCTTGGAAAGACTGCCTCTGAACTCGATGAACTAAACTGTTCCAAATGCAACTGAACTTGACTGCACTGCACTGCACTACATTGAACTGAACTCAATTGACTCTCTCTCCTCCTCACTACTCTTTTTTTTTTTTTTAATTTAATTTAATTTTATTTTTTTAATTTACATTCCAAATCACTTCCCCTTTCCCGTTTCCTCCCTCCCCGAAAGTCCCATAAGCCCCCTTCCCTCCCTCTTTTCTCCGTTCAACCCCCTCTCATTACTCTGTCCTGGCATTCCCCTACATCCAGTCTTTCCAGGACCAGGGGTCTCTCCTTCCATCTTTTTAGAAATCTATTGATATGCTGATTGTGTCTAGGGTATTCTGAGATTCTGGGTCAATATCCCCTTATCAGTGACTTCATACCATGTGTGATCTTTTGTGATTGGGTTACCTCACTAAGGATGATATTTTCAAGTTCTGACCATTTGCCTAGGAATTTCGTGAATTCATTGTTTTTAATTGCAGAGTAGTATTCCATTGTGTAAATATACCACATCTTCTGAATCCATTCCTCCGTTGAGGGACATCTGGGTTCTTTCCAGCTTCTGGCTATTATAAATAAGGCTGCTATGAACATAGTGGAGCATGTGTCCTTATTGCATGCAGGTAAAGTCTCTGGGTATATGCCCAGGAGTGGTATAGCCGGATCCTCCGGAAGTGTCATGCCCAGTTTTCTGAGGAGCCGCCAGACTGCTTTCCAGAGTGGTTGTACCAGCCTGCAATTCCACCAGCAGTGGAGGAGTGTTCCTCTTTCTCCACATCCTCGCCAACAACTGCTGTCTCCTGTGTTTTTGATCTTAGCCATCCTGACTGGTGTGAGATGGAATCTCAGGGTTGTTTTGATTTGCATTTCCCTAATGACTAAGGATGATGAACATCTCTTTAGGTGCTTCTCAGCCATTAGCTATTCTTCAGGTGAGAACTCTTTGTGGAGCTCTGTACCCCATTTTTTAATAGGGTTACTTGCCTCTCTGGAGTTTAACTTCTTGAGTTCTTTGTATATCTTGGATATTAGCCCTCTGTCGGATGTAAGGTTGGTAAAGATCATTTCCCAGTTAGTTGGTTGCCGCTTTGTCTTTTTGACGGTGTCTTTTGCCTTGCAAAAACTTTGTAATTTAATGAGGTCCCATTTGTCTATTCTTGATCTTAGAGTATAAGCTAAGTAGCCTCTTTCTGTCAGTTCTAGTGAGAGTTGAGCATATCCTATCTCTGACTCATTCTATCAAATCATTCTCTGATTCATCATTTTGTCTGTCCCTCAATTAGATCTTATTGTTTGGGATTCAAGTGTTAACTAAAGTATGTCTGTATTCCAGCTAGAGGGATTAACGGTATATGGCTTTTCTGCATTCCAGCTGGATCATATGTTTGGATGTGGTGCCTTACCAAAGCAGCCATGTTTCTCTATTCTCAATCTCTTGCTCATGTTCATTGTGATGATTAGTTTTATGTTATTTTGAAATAAGGTAAAGTTATCAAAGTGTAGGGAACTTTAGTTGCGAAAATGCCTCCATAAATTTTAGCATAAGCAACTCTGTAGGTAATTTTCTTAATTAGTGATTGATGGGGGAGGGCCCAGCCTATTGTGGATGGTGACATCCCTGGGTTGGTAGTCTTGGGTTCTGTAAGAAAACAGGCTGAGCAAGCCAAGAGGAGTAAGACAGTGAGTACCACTTTTCCATGGATTCTGCATCAGCTTCTGCTTCCAGGCCCTCATGCAATGCTTTAATTCTTGTGTTTGATTCTTCCACAACCATAGTCTATCTCCAAAGAAAGTCAGAACTGAAAGTCAAACCAAGTATGAGCCTAGAGACAGGAGATGAAGATACCATGGTGGGATGTTGCTTACTGACTTGAACCACATGGCTTGCTCAGACAACTTTCTTTAGAACCTAGGACCACTAGCCCAGGGATGGCCCCATCCACAAAACTCTAGGCTCTTCCACTTCAATAATTAACTTAAACAATGATTGGGTTGACTACAGTCCAGTCTTATGGAGGCATTTTCTAAATTGGGGTTGCCTCCTTTTAGATGACTCTAGCCTGTGTCAAGTTAATATAAAATTAACCAGCACATTTGTGTTGACCACTTTGCGACCTGCTTAAATATTGACTGGAGTTTTATAGAGTGTATTTCTTTATTTATCTGAGATTTCCTGATGTAGGCCTGTTTATAGACACCTGTGATTTGTATTCCTTCTTATGAATCTCCTGCCAAAAGACTTATGTTTACAGTGTTGTTGCCCAATACACCATCCTGGGTGAGCCTTTCAGAAGTGACTATATCACGGGGTCTTTAATCTCATAGACTGTAAAATACATTGATAGATTTGCAATATTGTGAAATAATTTGAAGGTGGTTAAAAACTGCAGGAGATGGGATCTTATTGGTAGAGTCAGTCATTGCTGGTGTGTGTTAGAAGGATATGAATTGTCTCTGGTCTATCCCTGTGTTTCTCTCCTTCTAGGCTGCCATAATGTAAACAACTTTCTCTTCTGACCATAACTCTCATCATAATACCGAGATCCTACTATCTTATAGCAATGGTGCAAGGCAACCATAGATGTGAACTAATAAAATCAAGATCCAAAATAAATATTTACTTCTTTAATACGTTTCTCCAGGGAATGTGTCACAGTGAAAAGTGAAAAAAACACATAATGATTAACTTACTTTGTATTTCTTCTACTCTTTCCAGAAAAAAGTTTGAAGAAAGGAATGAAAGTCCCCAGAATATATTAAAGACTTAGTTTTGAAGCAATCTGCTATCCATCCTGAAGCTATCTATGAATCAGACAATACTAACCACATTATAAGCACTAAAATGAAACTCTCTTATCACTCAGGAAATGCCCAGTCTTTGGGGCAGAATTTATTATTTTTTCACTATAACATAATTTCATTCTTTAATAGTTTTTCTTTTTTTTTTTTAAACTTATTCAGTTGGGAGCATCTTGAAGAAAACTAATCACACACCTACAACCCTTTGCTTTGAAATCTCCTCAGTAAACATCCAGGTCATTTATTTGTAAATCCTGCTTCTCTTAGCAGTTCACCTGCCCTCATGCAACACTGTTCACTTTTCTTTAGTTTCTAATGTCACATTACTCTTTCCACCTGAGCACCTGTTAAAATAATTCATCATGCTAATATTTCTATCAACATTTTTTTTCTGGTTTTTCAAGACAGGATTTCTCTGTGTAGCCCTGGCTATCCTGAAACTCTGTAGACCAGGCTGGCCTCGAACTCAGAGATCCACCTGCCTCTGCCTCCCAAGTGCTGGGATTAAAGGTGTGCGCCACCACCGCCCGGCCTAGCATTTTCTTTATAATAACATATATATGCTCCCAAATAATAAAAAACCACTTTCTATTTTGTTGCTAAGTCATTTTGAATGATCATCTGAAGCCAATTTAATGTTCATATTTCTGCCAACCTCAACCTAAGCTGAAAACCTTTTCTAATGTTGTTTGAAAATTCCTCTGTTCTCTATCATTATCCATTTCTACAGCCACTTTCAGACATATACATAGGTCAAGCTGTTATCTTTGTAGAATGTGTTGATACCATAATCAATGAGTAGAATTTTATTTCCTCCAAATGATAGTTTTTACATAGAAGTAGTAGTAGATATTCATCACATCTATAAAATATCACCATATCATCCCTTAATTTTTTGATTGAATAATTATGAACTATAGCCTAGGGAAGTTGACACACAAAAGTGATTACCACAATTCATTTAAAATGTATCAAAATTAATTTTATCAATGTATCATGTTATTAATATCAGCTGAAATGCAGAGCTTTATTGCACATAAAATGCCGAACAAAAAGCTTTGAAAACAGATAATTATATCTGTGTGCTTTTTTATTCTTTTGTAAAATAAACTAGTGTTTACATGTTCTGAAAACAAGATCTTTTCATAAATATTCTGGATGATTCCAATTTTTGGGTGGGAGGGTAAAATGGAATTCAACACAATACAAGGAGAAATTAAGAGGAAAATGTTGAAAAAAATTCCTTGTCTTACCTTGAACAGTTTTACACTATTTTCTCATATTTACAGTTTTTAATTAGAGAAATATATTTTACTAGAATGAAAACAATCTCAAGAAAGGAATTTATTAAAATTGTATCAAGATAAAGATAAGAGATACTAGATTGATCCAAAAGCATGGTACAGTTTTTATTATTTAAAGAAGTAGAATAAATGGACTTAAAATGTAAAATGATAATTTTATACAAGGTAGTAGAAGTATAAAGTTAATTTGTTCAGTATCTCTAAAGTATACTGTACCAGTCAGGGTTCTCTAGAGTCACAGAATTTACAGAATAGCTCTATGTACTAGGGTAAATTATTGGAATGACTTAGAGGCTACAGTCTAAACTAACCCAACAATTTGCAGCTGTGAATGGGACGTCCAAGAATCTAGAAATTGCTCAGTCCCACGAGGGTAGTAGTTTTAGCTGATTTCAGGATAAATTGGAATCCTGAAGAAGTGGATTCCAGCACATGTGATGGCAAAAAACTGCAAGTAAGTGAAGAAGATTGAGACTTCCTTCTTCCATTGTTGTTATTTAGGCCTCCAGCCTCAGGTATGGCCCAATTTAAAGGTGTATAATACCATGCCTGAACCTAAGGTCTTCTTTTCTTGGAACTTGCACTGTCCCTGGCTGTCCTTGAACTCAGAAATCTGCTTGATTCTGTCTTTTGGAATTAAAGATATGCATTAGCTTGCCTGGGCCTAAGATTTTCATGACCATTATGTTTCAATATCTGGATCAAAAGTCTGTGACTTCCAGCCTCAAGATCTGGATGACAGGTGTCCTCTCCATTTCAGGATTCTAATTCGCTCCAGATATAGTCAAGCTAAAAACTGAGAATAGCTGACACATACACACCTAAGGTTTCACAAAGACACTGATTTTTTTTTTTCAGAAAAAAAATTATTCAGTGGACTCCAGGCATGTAAAGGCTTTGAGGGTAGATATGAACATATTCTTGGATTTTTAAAATTTGAGTAGTAGATATTAAAAATGCTACAAATAAAAAATGTATACATATGTATTTGATTTAATAATAATATAACTACATATAAATCTCATTATAACTATATGAATAAAAGATAAATGTATATGGAAATGTATATCCCTCCCTCTACACATTTAGTGTGCCATAATTTTAAGACAGTATCTTTTAAGCCAATACCTTTAAAACAGCTCATCAGAAAGCAGCAAATGATAAAATTATTTAATATTTATAGTTTGAATGTTATAGTTCTACTGTTTTATGAGTTAAGAAGTAATCTGAAAATTTAGGCTAACAATTTAATTATTTCTTATTTGACTAATGTAAATCATAGATTATTAGATCAATGTAAGGCCATGAATTGCTTTTAGCAGAATTAGCTACAAAAACACAAACATATTTGCCCAAATATATCAATAAATAACCAGTCACATTTTGGAGCATCTTAATTTATTATATATCAGAAAGTCAGTGCAGTTCTTAGTTTGAGCATGCATATGGTTCATCTAGAAGACTTCTGTATAGATAATATGCATCTTTTGAATTTCTGATTTAATATCCCTAGCATAAATTCTAATTATTTATATTTCTGAAAATTTCAACTGATTCTATTGCAGAAGGCACCGTTACAAGTCTGCATACTAAAGATAACTGTCCAAAGAAATCATTAAATTTTGAGTAATTTTTAATAAATGAACCACTATCAATATTGTTGCTTAGAGGTTTTTAAAAGTATGGTTAAATGTTGGAGTCTCTCCTTGGTACAGCCAATAAGGCTCTCTACACTTTCACAAATTCTTCGTCTACTTTATTCATATGTACTCTCAAATTTAAGAAGTGTTTATCTAACTAGAACTTATATAAGAAATAGGTATATTTACAAAGACACCTATTACTTTTCAAATTTGTTAGTATAAAATAAATCAAAACTATGTTTAGGCATATAACAATATTTTAACAGTCCAAATATATAAAAGTATTGATTAGAAATATTTGTTATTTTATAAAAGACTTTCTAAACAAATATATACTCTTTATACAATAAATTATAATATTTATAATCCCAAGATTTTAAGATGAAGTTTTAAAACATTTTAATTTCTATGGCTATCCTTTCCAATGCAGTAAACATTATTCACTTGCATATGGATACAGTTAAATTTATATTAATAAATAAATTAATTAATTAATTAAATTATTACTGAAAGTCATTAATTACAAGCACAGGAAAATACATATTTTCATTTCCAAAGCAAGGTTCAAGTTCCTATTCTTAAAATCAGTTGGCTCTTCTGTAATGACACTGTATGTTATTATTAAAACTAACTTTCCATAGAATATATATATATATATATACTGCATTTTAATAAATAATACTACAATTATATTTTCCTTTAGGATACTCATAATACATGTAACAAGTTTTCAGATCAATGCTGAAATTTTATATATATTATTTGCAATTATCTACTGATGTCTCCAAAGACATCAGCCCTTAGAGTGATAATTTTAAGCTAATTCCTACTTTCTGATTTTTATATATTCCATCTTACTCTCCATACTGTTGAAATCAATAAAAACATGTCTTGCTTCCTTGAACTTTTGAGACTTCTTTTCATTTCCTACTGCAGTAATGAGCTTTGATTTTCTGTGCTAGATTCACTAGAGATTCAGGGGCAACTCAAATGTTTCTTGTGTTAAAAATAAATTTTCACTTTAATAGAAAGCAAAGCAGAATCCTGGGACTATTTCGAGGACACAGGTGAAGTAACATAAATACAACTACAGATAGAATTTTAAGCAGTATTCAGACTACTGTCAAAGACTCTGGCTAAAATGCAGGCTCCCTTTTCAGATAAAATCTTATCTGTTATCCCTGATAACAGAAATATCCCCAAATTCATTGTTCAAGTATATTCAAACAAAACAAAGATTTTTAGTTAAATGGTTGAAATTCTATTAGGTGATAAAATTTAAATTGTTCTAATGTGAGGAGTCATTTTTTTTTAACCTTTACTTATCCCATACTAATTCTAATGCAATTTCTTGACAAATACTGAGATTTGATTGTGGAAGATGCTGCTTCTGACCACAGTAAGATTTATTTTTTGTACTAATGCTGTGTATTTTCTTTATTTCCAAATAAAATATTACCATTAGAAGGCAAAACGTGAATTGCATACTGCTTCAAAGGTTTCCAAATACACTTAAGGAAACAATATCTGGAAAAAGTGTATGTGTTTTGTTTGAGGAGATGAGAGAAATGGAGTTTAGTATATTGACTATAATAAACCCTCAATAACCAACAAGAAGCATCAAAATATATATCTTTATTCAAGAAAATTAGCAAGATCTCATCATGCCACAAATATACTTCATATTTCTTTTTCTTTCTCCTTTCCTCTTCTTCTTCCTCCTCCTCCTTCTCCTCCTCCTCCTCCTCCTTCCTTCACTATTAGGTTATTTTGAAGCAGGCTTTCTCTTCATAACCCTGGCTCTCCTGGAACTCACTCTGTAGACCTTGAAATCACATTCACATACCTCTGCCTAGAACTTGCTGGGATTAAAGTAAAGTTATATGCTACCACCATTTAACTTGAATCAGTTTCAAGACAGAAGGACAGAAAAAAAGAAAATCCTTTCAAATTGGTGACTCAGTGGGCTAGAGATATGATTCTGCAAGTAAAAGTAAGTACTGCTCTTGTGGAGAACCTTGGTTTGTTTCCTAGCACATACAGGGTAGCACACAATTGTCTGGGACTCCAGTCCTAGAGGATTCCATGCCATTTTTGTCTACTTTGACTATTGTTCTCACAGAATGAACAACAATTGCTTTGCAACAACACTGATATACATATAATTTAAAATACTGATTAATGACCCACCTTTTATACTATAAAAAATTATGATGTCATAGACTCTTTCTACCTTATGTAGCAGTATCATCAGTAGAAATGTTAAAATTAAAATTTATAGATAGTAGAGGCTTGTATATCTGAAGGGATATAAAATGAACATATCTATAACAGGTAGGAAGTCGTAGCTATAAAACATAGTGAGGACATAACTTGCAGGGAGAGTGCCATTTCATGTAATAGAGGTCATTCTTTCAAGTTACTTGCCTGGAGATGAAAGATGTTAGTTAGGGTGAAGTGAGAACTTTTACTAGGTACCCCTATTGGAATCTTAAGTAAACCTAAGTCAAACATGGAAAAATAATTCATTTAATTTAAAAAAATTATTAAGCATTCTTCTTATTAATGAACAATTTATAAAGACCACATTAAATTATACACACACACACACACACACACACACACACATATCAGATTTCAAAGTGTTAGCACATATAGAGGTACCTATCTTGGAGTTGTAATGTAAGTATAAACATTATATATATTGAAGTGTTGCTCCTCACAATAGATGGCTATTGGTGGTGTGGAGTTGGAGGACTCACTTTTCTTGTTTTTCCTCATTAATTAAATAATTAATTATCCCTTCACATGATCCCCCCTCCTTCCATCCCTTCCTTCATCTCTGAAAACAGGGTAGTTCCCCTCCCTGGATAAGAACTTACCCTGCATCTCCTTATATAAAGGACTAGGTACATTTTCTCCTTATGTAAAGGGCACCGGTCTGGCCACTGGGAGTTTGACCATGCTCTAGTGACTGTTTGGACAACATAAATGGGACATTGAATATCTTTTGTGGGGAGAGGGAAAGCCACAACGGCAGAGGGGTAGACCTGGGAGTACTTGAAAGTAAAGATGATCAGGATACATTATGTGAAATTACCAAATAATCAATAAAATAATATATAAATAAAAATAAATCCTTCAAGAACAAATCACAAGTGTTCTAAGAGTTAGAATGAAATTTTGACATCAGTAGTAAATATCACACTAATTTTGGATGATCCATATAATGAGTAAAATTATGTCCAAACTTATATTAGTAAATTGGATTCAAAGAACAGCATTCATTGAATATCCGCTGTTACAATTTCCTCATTAGTTGCTCTACTCCCAGGCTACATGCAAACTGACTTGTAGAAAGAAATATGCCCCTGTTTTTATAATTCAGTTTCACATGTATTCAAATACATTTCAAATTAATACTGTTGAAATGAGATCACAAATATATATTTTAAAAGCAAAATCATTCTCTCTCTCTCTCTCTCTCTCTCTCTCTCTCTCTCTCTGTCTCTGTCTCTCTCTCACCCTCTTGGGCTCTTTCTTTTCCCCTTTCCTCCCATCTCTCTCCATGTGGCCATGGCCTCCATATGGCCATCCATGGCTAGCCTCTAATTCTCTCTCACTCTACTTTTCTACAATAAAGCTCTAAACCCATGGAGGGAAAAAAAAAAGAAAATCATAACACCTATCTTTGGGTCAGTTTTTTTAATTTGTCATGATTATTGTAGTTTCCTGTTTCAATTACTTAGGTGTATCTATGTTATAAGAATTGAATTTTGTTTCTAATAGCTGACTCACACGAGAGGACTTCTAACGTCTGTCTTTGGCTTCCATGGTTATCAAGAGTTCTTCACTGAGAGTGCAAAGCTAGAGCTCAATGGTAGAGTCCTGATTAAGAACTTTAAATTTACATCTGTAATGATTCTCCAAGTATCAGTTCTATACACCAGTAAGCATAACATTCAACTTTTTGAAATGAAATTTTCTATAGTCTTTCTCTGATCTTTCTGAGATAGAATATTGTGTTTTCTAAGTAATTTCTAGCTGTTGTGGTTTTGGTCAAAGAATTAGCTGTTTAAACCGCCATCTTCAAAATTATTCATTTCTAATATTTTAAAACTGAGAAATGATTTACAGTGATTTAACCAATTCAGTATGAGACATAAAATTCGTCGGATTCTCAAATGCACCTGTATTTAACATCTCATGATTACAAGCTTAGTGGTTCTAATTTGAATCAACCTTCACATAAGTTGTGTGAAGGTTCTTTTTACATTTTATTGAACTTGTAGCTGTTTTAAATGGATGTTCATGGAATATTTTGTTAAATATTTAACCAATATAGGAGCTCACTTTACAAGCTTTTCTTGTTTCACAAACTAAATAGGTTTACACATAATATTTGATATTTCCTTAATTGCAATTTATATTGAAGTATCTTAAATTAGCCACTATTCTGTAAACTTTAATGGTATTATTTTATAAATATAGTATTAAACAAATAATATACCAAATGGATTTTCAGTAGCTTCCAGAGTGTTGGAATTACAGCTGTAAGCCATTATATTTACACTTTCAAAAATGTGTTATTTTTTTATTTTCTCCATGCATATGTCTTAGGGATTACTTCCAGATGCCCTGCAGATACTAAGTATGCACATTTTCTTTTTTTTTTAACTGATTAGATTTTTTTATTATTATTTTCTATATTTTTTATTTACATTCCAAATGATTTCCCCTTTCCCGTTTCCTCCCTCCCCGAAAGTCCTATAAGCCCCCTTCCCTCACTCTCTTCCCCATTCAACCGCCTCTCGCTTCTCTGTCCTGGAATTCCCCTATATCCAGTCTTTCCAGGACCAAGGGTCTCTCATTCCATTTCTTGGAAATCTATTGATATGTGAATTGCGTCTTGGGTATTCCGAGATTCTGGGTTAATATCCCCTTATCAATGACTGCATACCATGTGTGTTCTTTTGTGATTGGGTTATCTCACTAAGGATGATATTTTCCAGTTCTGACGATTTGCCTAAGAATTTCGTGAATTCATTGTTTTTAAATGCAGAGTAGTGTTCCATTGTGTAAATATACCACATCTTCTGAATCCATTCCTCCATTGAGGGACATCTGGGTTCTTTCCAGCTTCTGGCTATTATAAATAAGGCTGCTATGAACATAATGGAGCATGTGTCCTTATTGCATGCAGGGGAAACCTCTGGGTATATGCCCAGGAGTGGTATAGCAGGATCCTCTGGGAGTGTCATGCCCTGTTTTCTAAGGAACTGCTTTCCAGAGTGGTTGTACCAGCTTGCAACCCCACTAGCAGTGGAGGAGTGTTCCTCTTTCTCCACATCCTCGCCAACACCTGCTGTCTCCTGTGTTTTTGATCTTAGCCATCCTGACTGGTGTGAGATGGAATCTCAGGGTTGTTTTGATTTGCATTTCCCTAATGACTAAGGATGATGAACATCTCTTTAGGTGCTTCTCAGCCATTAGATATTCTTCAGGTGAGAACTCTTTGTTTAGCTCTGTACCCCATTTTTTAATAGGGTTATTTGGCTCTCTGGAGTCTAACTTCTTGAGTTCTTTATATATATTGGATATTAGCCCTCTGTCGGATGTAGGGTTGATAAAGATCTTTTCCCACTTTGTTGGTTGCTGATTTGTCCTATTGACAGTGTCCTTTGCCTTACAGACCTCAGAAAATGGAAAAATCTTCCATGCTCATGGATTGGCAGGATTAATATAGTAAAATGACCATCTTGCCAAAAGCAATATACAGATTCAATGCAATCCCCATCAAAATCCCAACTCAATTCTTCATAGAGTTAGAAAGAGCAATTCAAAAATTCATCTGGAATAACAGAAAACCCAGGATAGCTAAAACTATTCTCAAGAGTGAAAGAACCTCTGGGGGAATTAGTATCCCGGACCTCAAGCTGTACTACAGAGCAATAGTGTTAAAAACTGCATGGTATTGGTATAGTGACAGGCATGTAGATCAATGGAACAGAGTTGAAGACCCAGAAATGAATCCACACTCCTATGGTCACTTGATCTTTGACAAAGGAGCTAAAACCATCCAGTGGAAAAAAGATAGCCTTTTCAACAAATGGTACTGGTTCAAGTGGAGGTCAACATGCAGAAGAATGCAAATCGATCCATTCTTATCTCCTTGCACTAAGCTCAATTACATGTGGATTAAGGACCTCCACATGAAACCAGACACACTGAAACTAATAGAAAGGAAACTAGGGAAGAACCTTGAACATATGGGCACAGGGGAAATTTTCCTGAACAGAACACCAATAGCTTATTCTCTACGATTAAGAATTGACAGTCAGAATGGCTAAGATCAAAAACACAGGAAACAGCAGTTGTTGGCGAGAATGTGGAGAAAGAGGAACACTCCTCCACTGCTGGTGGGATTGCAAGCTGGTACAACCACTCTGGAAAGCAGTCTGGCGGTTCCTCAGAAAACTGGGCATGACACTCCCGGAGGATCCGGCTATACCACTCCTGGGCATATACCCAGAGGCTTTACCTGCATGCAATAAGGACACATGCTCCACTATGTTCATAGCAGCCTTATTTATAATAGCCAGAAGCTGGAAAGAACCCAGATGTCCCTCAACGGAAGAATGGACTCAGAAGATGTGGTATATTTACACAATGGAATACTACTCTGCAATTAAAAACAATGAATTCATGAAATTCCTAGGCAAATGGTCAGAACTTGAAAATATCATCCTTAGTGAGGTAACCCAATCACAAAAGAACACACATGGTATGCAGTCACTGATAAGGGGATATTAACCCAGAATCTCGGAATACCCTAGACACAATTCGCATATCAATAGATTTCCAAGAAGATGGAAGGAGAGACCCCTGGTCCTGGAAAGACTGGATGTAGGGGAATGCCAGGACAGAGAAGCGAGAGGGGGTTGAATGGGGAAAAGAGGGAAGGTGGCTTATGGGACTTTCGGGGAGGGAGGAAACGGGAAAGGGGAAATGATTTTTGAATGTAAATAAAAAAAACTTAGAAAATTAAATAAAATTAAAAAAAAAAAAAAAAAAAAAAAAAAAAAAAAAAAAAAGAATTGACAAATGGGACCTCATAAAATATGCACATTTTCAAGTTGCTTATTAAAAGTGGTATAATACCTCCATATAGCTTAGTCTCAAATGTATGAGATTGTCTCTATACTCAAAATATGTACTACACCACAAGCAAAAGAGGTAAGGTTATTATGGTATAGTGCTTAGGTGAAAATGACACTGAAAGTTGATACATGTTAAACACAGGTAAAGCCACTCTAAGCTCAATTATCTTTCATCTGCATACAATTTGGTAGATCTAAGATCCTTGGACACAGAACCCAAAAACCCTGAGGGTCAAATGTCCATTTTTTGATTCATTTGTTTCATTTATGTGTATATTTTAGCTAACTTTAGACACACCAGAAAAGGGCATCAGATCCCATTACAGGTGGTTGTGAGCCACCATGTAGTTTCTGGGAATTGAACTCAGCACCTCTGAAAGAACAGTCAGTACTCTTAATCTTTGAGTCATCTCTCCAGCTCTCATCTATGAATTCATTCTTGTTTACCTCAGGCAAAGAAAGTTGGAATCACTTATCCAAGCCTTCAAATAAAGGTACAGCTCAATATTATTTTCTAATTAGCTCATTACCTTGTGAGATCCATAAATCACCATTTATTCACCCACTACTTTTCCATAAAGACTGACTGCAGAAGACCTCTTTCGGTTTTGTTACTTGGTAGAGAGTTTCACTGTCTCTCTGCTGACCTGATATTCTCTGTAAGGCCAAAGGAACTTAAACTCCAGCCTCAGCCTCTCACTGCTAGGATCCTCCAGTTATGTTTCAGTGTGCCTGGTTCTATTCAATAACATCTCTGTTTAGATTGTTAAGTGTAATCTGGTGTACTGTGAATGCTTTGGCTGATATAAAGGAGTTTTTTTAGAAATCTTATTTCATACACGCTATCCATAAGGATTAAAGTAATAAATTTAGGATTCTCTTTAAAGTACTAATGAACTGACTCTCTTGGCATTTAACTAAAAAAAATGATTTAATTCTAATATTTTTCCTAAATTCCCCCACAGGGTATTATTTTTACATACTAATAAGATCCCAGGAATTCCCTAGAATACAGAGGTTTTCAACATTGCTTCTTTATTATTAGAGTATTTAACACATAATTAATTGAACCTAACACACACACACACACACACACACACACACACACACACACACACTCATTATTAGTTAAAAGGCAAACCAGATTGCATTTTATGTATTAAGCATATTTTGTCATTTTCACATTTCTTTGAATTATTTTTAGCAATGCAGTTGTGTCTAACTATCTTTTGCCCACAATAGTTTATTTGTACCTTAAATGAGAATTTTAGTATACGCTTCCTATTTAATCCTCCAGATATTTATTTTTCTAACTTTTAAAAAAAGTAGATGGTTAAAATAAAATTAATAAAATAAAAATAAACTATAACAGGACAAAATTGAAAAAGAATAGCCAAACAAAAAGACAAGAAAAACACTTACGGGAAGACCTACGTCCAGAAATAGATGGTCAACAGAAGATTAAATAAGTGGTATATTTAGATGTTTAGATTTTTTGTTCATTTGTTTGTTTGTTTGGTTGGTTGGTTGTTTATTTTTGCTTTTTTATTTTTTTAACCCTATAGATTCTTTGCATTTATTATCCAGTTTTATCTTTTCATGGGATTTCTGTTTGTTTAAATATAAGAGGAAAAAAAGGGAGAAAAAGAAAGGGTAGAGATTTAGGTGGGTTAGCGGAGGGGAAGAGTTAGATGAGGAAAAAATCATGGTCTAAATATAATATGTGAAAAATATTTTTAATAATAAAGATTATTTTCATTTGTTTAATATTTTAGATATTAAATTAATTATCATTAAGTGTTATTTCTTAAAATGAGTTAAATGTGCATGGAACAGAGAAAGGTATATCAATATTGACAAAGACCAGAAAATTCGGGGTTAGATGTTAAAGATGGGGAGTTACATACTTGTGGTCTAAAAGCTGACATTAAAATTGCTTTCAGAATTTTGCTGTTGAAGTATTCTGTCATTCATTCATACATATTGCAAATCAAGTTGGAAACTTACATTAAAGAAAATCTTGAATCATTTCCATTCCCTGTGGTTTAAGCATTTTTCATAAACAGAAAAGCAAACTATGCTGTGTGGGTTTTAATTTTAGAACCAAACTTATCTAAGGAGTTCTTCCTGAATGTTTGTAAATCAATGTATCTCTCTGCATATGACCGTATTGATGCTCCTACTGTTATTTTGTTTATTCTTTCTGAAACTTGAAAGTAGCATAATTTCTCTGTCCCTAATAAATCCTGCTGGGAGGAGCAAAAATACATCAAGTAATTGTTCCAAGTAATAACTGCTTGGTAATATTGTAGGCAAACCAGTAGTAGCTCACGTGTTATATAATAATGAGTGGTCTTTTTTACTAGTATTTCAAGACACATTTCACTATTGAGTTTTGACCTAACACTTAGGCTCTGCCAGATCCTAACAGGATTCTCTACTTATATCAATTTTTTGGTGCTGCATATGGTACTTAATATGATGTATAAATATGGTACTTCAAAAAGTAGTGCAGTTCTAACTTTCTGCGTGAAACTACTGAGTTTTTATTTGCTAAGATTCTTGCAGACTTTTGGAAGGCTCTGATTCAATGTTTACTGGTGTTGTTATTTATATGTACTCTAAAAAAAATGGGACTTACTTCATAATAAGTAACTGAAATTGAAATCCTGAGCAATTTACACTACCTATTGTGTGTGTGTGTGTGTGTGTGTGTGTTTATGCACGCACATACATGTATGTATGTATTTGTGTAATATATGTGCATGTGCATATGTGTATATGTATGTGAATTTGGGTGACTTTTTCTACCTTATCTTTAATTATTTATGTTAGTTTTTGAGATTATTAGCATATCATTTCCCCTACTAGCATATCATTCCTCCCTCCAAATCTTCCCTCGTCTCCCTTCTCACTGTAAACCTAGGTCAGCCTGTATATATTACTTGTATGTGCGTTCTCAGGATGATCATTTGGTATTGGACATCAACATGAAGAAATAGTTTTCTACATGGAAGAGAGCACCTTAGCTTTGTCACTGGCCCTAGAGCCTCCTGGTAAGGCTAGGCTGGCAGGCCAGAGACCGCCAATAATCCTAGTTTTTCCTGACACACACAGCACTGATGATGCTGGAGTGAGTGTCTCAAAGCTGAGCTTTCAGTGAGGGGGAGAGATCCAAACTCAGCTCTCCATGCTTGTGCAGCAGGCACTTTCCTGACTAAATCATCGCCCCAGACTCAATTACAACATAGTTCTTAGCCTGTGTTCTCATGAAAAAACCACCAGGCTCTTTAGATGATAAACGGGAAAATGCAGAGAGTATATCTACTAATTTGCTCTTAAGGACATTATCTCATTTAACTCTTAAATGTGTCCTTAAAACATTATTTACATATTGAGTATAAGAAAAATGAGGCACACAGAGATCAAATATTTTGCCCATGGTCTAAAAAGCAGGAACTATAAAAATCAGCATCAGACACAGTAAGTTCTCAGCTCCACTGTCAGTGGTGGTTACACATCTGTGTCCTATGATTCTACTTCAGGTCCCCATGAGTATGGGTGGAGGGACTCCCATTTGCTTGCACTACTGCTCAGGTTATCCTAAAGGTGGTTTAATGTTCTTTTAACTCTTCGTTTTTAGTCAAATTAACTTCAAGTGACCAGAGACAAGTTATACTATAACTTTTTCTTAAAAGCCATATATTCTCAAGGAAGAAAAATGGCTCTGCACATATATATGTGAAAAAAAACAGGTAAAAGGAAAATCATAAAGAACCCTAAGTATATTTACAAATCAAATTAAACAGGACAGTAGTACTATAGCAGTAACAGCAGGATTAGCAAGAACAGTGACTGTAATCCCAATAACACTAGCAGTAATATTGTTAGTCATTTCCAAATATGTGGGGCATGATGCTTTGTTCTGTGTTCTGTACAATAAAAATCATTTGTCCCATGCATTGCTTTATAGGTCATGCATTTCTATGGCTTAACTGTCACCGTGGTTATGGATATATTCTATCAGACCCTCCTTCATATTTGTGCAGAGAGCTAAATAGCTATTGACTGAAGGATGTTCCTCCAGAAATGAATTACAGTCTTAGAAGGCATGGGATAGGAAATAATCTATGGTCTTCTCTTTAATCCAGCCATGCTTTTTAGAGGTCCATCTGAGACTATGACATCATCCCTCATACAGTAGCTCATCGTAAGTGTTCATGAGTCCCTGACTTTTGTGCATCAATAGCTAGCCATATCATTTCATTATGTATCACCACTGAAATCCAATGTATTCCACGTGTCTGCAACTTTATGTATCAGTCCCCTGAAGACAAAGATCTGCTTTTCCTTTTAAAATTATGCAGCCAAAATGAATACTCATGCTCAAGAAATATACACTCAACTAGACAATATTTTTGTAGACCTTGTTAGTTGTAGATCATATTTGAAAGAATGGACCAGTCATATCACTTACTCAATTGTTTCATCTTCAGGTCTATTTAAATCGTTTTTGAAAATTATTTGGTTATAAAAAGGTATTTTGTATTTTAAGGAGAATCCTAGTATTAAAATGAATGGAATGTTCTAAATGGTTTTATATGACTTTCTCATTTCCTAATATAAGGATGTTATAGAATAAGTATTATTATTAATATTAGCAATATTTCATCAAGTTATATTGTTTCACAGGTAATTTTGTTATTCCACTCCTCCCCACTCTGTAACTATTCCCATATCTCATTACTCTCAAAACTCATGAAAACTGTCTTTAAAAACTATTGGATTAATTTAGTTGTGCTTATATGTATGTGTGTTCACAACTGACAACTTGGACCCAGGTACTTATTTTTCTTCTTGCCATAGCCATTGATTGCCTGGAGATTTCCATCTAGTATTGAGGGTCTTGTCCCATCCATAACTGCATGTCAAGTGGTGATGTCCTTATACACCTCTTGTTTAGCTAACTACAGAGCCTATATTTTTATTTTAGTATTGAGGTTAAAATACATTTTATAAACACAAATTCTTCCTTATAGCTGGTTGATGCTATCTAGAAGCAAGCATACAGAACCTCTGGTTCTCTCACTCTTTCTGTCTGTCATTCACTATTTTTATGGGTCTTGGAGATGTAGAGTTGGGGTTCTAGCAGTTGGAAATGTGTCCCCAACTCACCGATTCTCCTCATTTTTACACACTCTGGCTTTGTGCAGTGGTCAGGAAGAATTTCCTTTGATGTTGATGAATGCTGTCCACATCTATCATTATGAGTATTAACAATGCAGTTAGAAGTTCTATTAATTTAGAAAAATGGCATTAGCAAGTTCTCTTCTGTAGTCTATAAAGTTTCCAACCACATCTTATTAGCTAGGTTTACATTAGTAGGCACAATTCCCTTCCTATTGATCAATCAGATTAGATGACTTGGTTACTCTCAAGCTAAAGGTGCCATTATTGCTCCATTGCAGATACCTTGCCAGGTAGCTGAATGTTGTGATCTGTAGGCTTCACAGTTGTGGAGGACATTGTTTTTCTCCTTTGCCAGCCTTAATAGCAGTTTAGATACTATAACAGCTGTCCCCCATGAGGAAGATTCAGGTCAATATCACCTTGACTCCTCCATCTGTTCTGTGTCCAGAGTTTGTACTGTTTTTAGCAATAGGATGCATTTTTCAAGTTCTATGGAGGTAATTAAGGACATCAATGGTAGGTTATATCATTTGGATGATCTCTTGAACTTCTCCTACAAGCAAGTCAATGGGAAGCATCCCTTGCCAGTCACTGGAGTTTTTGTTAGGCAGGGAATGGTTTCTGGAAGAAACATTATCATCCAGTTGGCTCTAAGTGGTAAATAAATTTGCCAGCGGCCAATGGCTGGGCAGGGAAGATGTGAACAGGAATATTAAGATTTCCAGGCCAAGGACAGCAAGAAAGGAGAGGAAGTAGGAGACTAACCATGCCAGAAGAAAGTGGGGAAGAGAAAACAGAGCTGCCATGTAAGAGTGGAAAAGGAGCAGCTCCAAGAGGGCTGTCCGACTGGGTCCAGGACAGGAAAGATGGAATACAGAGTTTAGTAAGTAATTACTCAGAAATATTTGAGGGAGTCATTTGGAGGTTAGGAAGTGGCCCAGCCATTGAGTTGTTTAGGGTATATCAACATATAAGGTGTGTGTGTGTGTGTGTGTGTGTGTGTGTGTGTGTGTGTTATTCAAAAACCCAGATTAGTGTGGGTAGCAAGGAACACAGTTGTTGCTAGGATCAATTTGAGTATTTAATTGGATACTGCTACAAAAAAATTCATATAACTTCTGATACATGCTTTATTTAGAAAGCACACTGAATTTTATCCCTATTGGGGAGATAATCTTGATGGATATATGATCAGATTAGTAGACCAGTTCTGGGAACCTTTAAGTTTTTAAGAAGAAAAATGGACTAACATTGCTGAGCAAACTAGGAAGAAGTGCCACATGGCTTTGGAGAGCAACCCCATTCAACTTGCTATATGGTTTTTGGACCACTTCTTGTACATCTATTTAAGAATGCATTACTCTTCAAAGAAATCCAAAGTTGTGTCATATTTCTCATGACATCACAACAGCTTATGACTTACATTTTTTTAAAGTGAAAATGAACAGTGTATTATTTTTTAAAAGTGGCCGTTGATAAACCTCCTTGGTTCATTTTTCCTTGTTAAGTAAAATTATCTTTCAACACTGAATAAACAGAATCAAAGTTAGTTATCATTTATTATAATCATAGAAACTAACTATAATATTTCTATATTTGAAGTTAATAAGAGCCGTACACTTTAACATCTCTAAAGACAATTATTGAGTCTTGGATACTCTGTGAGCCTTAACACAATAAGAGGGACCATGTGGAATGAGTTAAAATATGACTTTTAGGAAGAATGCCACTCATGGTAGATTAAGTTTCATATTGTATTAGTTTTTATAGTGGTGACAAAACACCATGACAAAAAGTAATATATGGAAGAAAGAGTTTACTTCATCCTACAGTTCTAAACATGGAATCCATTATGGTAGGGAAGGCTGGGCATTAGGTACCTGGAGCAGGAAGCTGAGAGATTACATATTCAACTGCAAGTGCAAAACAGAAAATGTGAACTGTAAGTCAGGCAAGGATAAAAACTCTCAAAATCTGCCTCTAAGTATGAGCTTTCCTTGGCAAGACTCCACTTCCATAAGGCTTTATAGCATATTCCAAACACACCTGAGTCTATGTGGGATATTTCTCATTCAAACATGTACATAAATAATTTTCAAAATTCAGGAGACTGAAAATATATATGACAAATTCAAAGAGAGAAACATTCCAGGGGACAGGGATCACATAAATTAGTGCTTTTAGAAATGAATTATGTTTTAGCCATTGCTTGTATTAATACATGTGAATTATTGATAATTTCCGTTGTCAAAAGTGGGGCTGGTATAGTATAGTAGATAAAAGAATTGAACAGCAGATCGCCAGTTTAGCAGTATCTGCTCTCACTGTATGAAATCTCTTGAATGAACCTTTTCTTGTCCCCTGGCCAGACTGCTAAATGAGGCATGCAGGGTAATTACTAAGCTTTTCTTTGCTATGTGCAGAGAAAAATACCAGCTCTAGGCTTTTGTTATTTTATAATCATTCCCATTAGCATTACTAGCTCAACTAATAGGCTGGTGAGTGAAAAAACTGCCTCTGTGAGTGACTAACTACCAGGTAATGGTTGCCCTTAACATTTAAGAACCAAGGAAAAGGCAGCGCAGTATTTTATGTGCATTTGTTTAAGAGCAGGAGGCAATATCAGGGGGAAAACTGATCAAGGCCAAGACATTCCTGTGAGTGGTTTTTAGACTATTTGCCTGTGTAGGCTACAGAAAGAACAACAATTGTACATTTTTTTTTCATAGAAAAGCAGTGTGTTGCTTCACATACTGCAGAATGCAAAAGGTACACAGCTCTACAAAAGCCACTTAAGGTGTTTCTGAGCCCCACAAGCTGAAATCATCTCAGGTTTTTCAATAGAAAAGAAAATTCGGATTTTAGGATTCAAACTCCTTAGCCTTCTGTTGTAGTTCTTTGTATGATATCGAGAAATTTAGCAACCCATTCTGAAGTTTAAGATTCTGTGCTTCTTCAACTGTATTTTGAGTATGTAACTCAATCTTTCCAGGTTTAATTAATTTTACCTGCTAAATGAAAACAGTGTGAGAGTTCATTGAAACTAGTCATGTGGATGTACAGTGTCCTGTCATGTAACATTTTGGTCGCATATGAAAGTATGCTATGTATCTAGAGCTATTCACCCTTTCAACATTGTAACAAAAATGTGCTCTGAAAACCTGTTGAGTTGCATCCATAGCTCTCTCTGGACACATGCCATCAGTGAGCTGCAAATTAGATACTCCTAAAACTGTATATGAAAGTGATTACATTTGGCTACAGTGAGTGAAAAACATTGTCTGCGTAGAAACAACGTAACTATTGTAATGTCATAGGGCAAGGAGAATAGTTTGTGTTTACTCTGACTCCAGCATAAACCATCCCCTAGATTGTCAGCTATATAAAAGTTGCAGCGCATATTCATCACACTACAGAACAATTGATATAATTCACCACCGTGTTACTGCTCTATATATTTATTATTCTCTCATTTTATTATCATTTTAATGTATTCCTTAGACTTCATTAAAAGTTAGACTACTATACACAATCATTCATATTCTTGCAGTTCCAGCCTTCTGCTTCATGTTGACAGCCTCCTAATGCATGAAGAGAATTCACATCAAGTGACTTATCTAGTCCAGCTGAAATGCAAAGAATCACATTTTATGATGTTCCCACTGGATGAAATAATCTAAATATAAATTACTTAGAACATTCCCTTGTCATAACACAATACATGACTATGTAATATCTCACAGAAATGGTGCCTATAGAGAAAAATAGAACATTAAGATTTTGGCACCTTGATACCTTCAGAACAAATCCCAGCTTTGCCACCTTAAATTTAGGGTCACCGTTAGCCATATTATATTTAGGTATACGTATTGAAAATGAGAATAATGATGACAAGGCAGTACATATTACATCAGAAGAATGTTAGGATGCTTCTAACATTTTGAATAATGCACTGATAATTTAGTCAGCATTACTCAGGGCAGGTACTAGGACGTGGTGTGTGGTTTATAACACATCAGAGGGAAATAAAATTCCTAACACATTTGAGTAACTAGTTATAGAAATTACATATTACCAGTTCTTGCTGACCTAATATCACCAAAGGCCAGACTAGATTTACCACTCTAGGAAGAAAATCTCACCATTGACCAGAACCCTTGGAGCTATTTTAGGTACTGGGCACTGAAGTAACTCCACAGAAATAACACGTGGTGAAAATGCCATGGATAAAACTGTAAAAATCATGATGTGATCCTTGAAGGACTGATGGACATGGTGAGAAAGGATTGTGTAAGTATTGTTTCAGAATACAGACCTGTTCATTGGCACCTGATACTTTCTGTTGAAGACACTGTGAACATTTCAACGAACTTTGTAAAATTCGAAGTTATTTGTAAGTTCATTTTCAATGGAGATTAGAATTATGTTGATAAATTTAGCTCAACATAATCTATCAACCCTACACCAAGAACAGTAGGGAACTGAAGAAAACTGGGACCAGGAAAGGTAGTTCTCCTCAGAAAAGAGCACAATAACTGTGCTAAAAGGTCAGATCTGAAAACAAACATAAAAATAGCTTTAAATGGACTAAGGAGGTTATATTTAGGAATATATATGTATTCACATATATGCATGAAGTGACAATTAGTAAAGCAAAGGGCCATGAATTTAAAGGAGGTGTATATGGGAGGGGTTGGAAAGAAAAAAAGGGAGAAATGTAATTACATACAATTATACATATATGTGTTGTAAAAATAAGATTATATAAAAATATCCTCATATTTTATTTTTAAGCACATAAAAATTGGTTATATAAAATTGCTTATGTATCCTAAATGAAGCATATAATTTCAGGACATACATAATTTCTTTTAGTCTTTTTAATGTGCGGCTTTCTTTGTTTTTGAGAATTCCATGCATGAGTACAATGCATTTGTATCATATTCAGTTCTCACTTAGTTTCTCTCAGATCTTGAATTCATGTCTGTTTTTTTCTAGCCCACTTAATCAAATTTGCAGGCTTCCACTGGAGTGTGTTGGAACATCCATAGACCATGAATTGGCATCATCTAGGTATCTGGTTCTTGTGTGCTTCTCCCCCATGCATGAAGGTTGCCAGCCCTGATGTTGTCAGGACTTGAGCAAGCAGCCTCAGAAGCTGAGAGTTCAGGACCACCATGACCCTATTGAGCCCAAAAGATACCATTTTGTTCTAGCTCTCCACCCTCTGGTTCATCTGACCCCTCTTCCGTAATGTTCCCTAGGCTTGCTTCAGGGATGTGATGAAAACGTTATATTTGTGGCTGAGATTTCCACAGACACTTGTCTTCAGTATTATGACCAGTTATAACATTCTATGTGAAACATCATCTGCTGTACAACTTCTCTGATGAGGTCTGTAATCAATGTAGCAATCTAATGGTAGGGAGATACAAATTTAGAGGACAGTTGTTACTATGTAGACTCACACTCAGGGACAATAAAATCCCCAATCATGGGGTATTGTTCAGATTTAGACTACCACAAATGTATTTTTTGGTGTGGAGTGAGACTT
Organism: Tokudaia tokunoshimensis; assembly: GCA_036184795.1. Lineage (NCBI taxonomy): Eukaryota > Metazoa > Chordata > Mammalia > Rodentia > Muridae > Tokudaia > Tokudaia tokunoshimensis. Next base: position 19,877,080 of record BTHU01000003.1, read on the forward strand.
AGATCCAATCAGAAAGGGATGTGTTGCTCATAGATATTGTACTATTACACCTATGACTTTATCGTGCCTTATGAGCCATTGTTTTATCTCACAGCACTCATAGCTGTATAAGATTGCTGATGATTCTCTTCATTCCAATCTTAGTGTGTTTTATAGCACCATCAAAGATGACAGCTAGCAGGCCTTCCACTTCCCACCTTCCCAGCTTGAAGCAGAGATGTGGTGCTGAACCCAATCCCACACAGCACACACCCAAGTTGCAGTTCGACTCCCAAGTGTTCAGACACACCCAGTTTCTCAGGTGAGACCTTCAAACCCACTCTGAGACCCAGCATACCACGACCACTGCAAGCCATGGAAGATTCCTCCAGACCCCCAGCCTGAGACCTGCAAGTCTTCCAGTTCCCACCTGTGCCAGTGGGGAGCAAAGCCCCGGTGTGGGACCCAATCCCACACAATGCACACCCTAGTTGCAGTTCAACTCCCCAGGATCTCAGGTTCACAGAAAGGACAGGTTCCAGTCAGAGACAGGGAGGCCAGTTAACACCTGAGGTAACCAGATGGTGAGAGACAAGTGTAAGAACATAAGCAACAGAAACCAATTTGACTTGGCAACATCAGACACCAGTTCTCCCACTACAGCAAGTCCTGGATACACCAACTCACCCTTAAAACAAGATTCAGATCTAAACTCACATTTTATGAAGATGATAGAAGACTTTAAGAATGATATGAACAACTCCCTTAATGAAATACAGGAGAACGCAAGTAAGTGAGTAGAAGCACTTTAAAAGGAAACTCATAAATCCCTTAAAGAAATACAGGAGAATGCAATCAAACAGGTGAAGGAATTGAATAAACTGTCCAGGATCTAAAAATGGAAATAGAATCATTAAAGAAAACTCAAAGGGAGACAACTCTGGAGATGGAAAGCTTAGGAATGAGAATAGAAGTCAGATACAATCAACACTAACAGAATACAAGAGATAAAAGAGAGAATCTCAGTGGCAGAAGATACAGTAGAAGACATCAACACAACAGTAAAGGAAAATACAAAAAGCAAAAAGGTCCTATCTCAAAATATTCAAGAAACTCAGCACACAATGAAAAGCCCAAACCTGGGCTGGAGAGATAGCTCTGCTCTTCTGAAGGTCCTGAGTTCAAATCCCAGCAACCACATAGTGGCTCACAACCACCCATAATGAGATATGACGTGCTCTTCTGGAATGTCAAACGATAACTACAGTGTACTTACATATAATAAATAAATTTTAAAAAGTAAAATAAGAGACCTAACCTGAGAAAAATAGGTACAGAAAAGTGTGAAGATTCCCAAATAAAAGGGCCCGCAAACATCTTCAACAAAATTATATTAGAAATCTTTCCTAACCTAAAGAAAGAAACATGTATAAACATAGAAGAAGCCTATAGAACACCAAACAGATGGGACCAGAAAAGAAATTCCTCTTGTCATATGATAATTAAAACACCAAATGCACAGAACAAAGAAAGAATATTGAAAACAATAAGGGAAAATGGTCAAGTAACATATAAAGGCAGACCTATCAGAATTACACCAGACTTCTCAACAGAGATTATAAAAGCCATAAGATTGTGGGCAGTCGCCATACAGACCAAAGAGAACATAAGTGCTAGCCCAGACTACTATACCCAGCAAAAGTCACAATTACCTTAGATGGAGAAACCAAAGTATTCAAAGACAAAACATAATTTAAATAATAGCTTTCCAATAATCCAGCCCTACAGAGGATAATAGAAGTAATAGTCCAACATAAGGAGAGAAACTACACCCAAGATAAAGTAGGAAATTAATCTTTTGACAGCAAATCCAAAAGAAGAGAAACACACAAACATAAATTCCACTCTAATAACAAAAATATCAGAAAGCAACAATCATTGGTCCCTAATATATCTCAACATCAATAGACTCAATTCCCCAATAAAAAGACAGGCTTACATACTGGATACATAAAAAGGATCCAGCATTCTCATGCATACAAGAAACGCACCTCAAAGTTAAAGACAGGCATTCCCTCAAAGTTAAATAATGGGAAAAATGTTCCAAGCAAATGGTCCCCAAAAACATGCTGAAGTAGTCATCCTAATATTCAACATAATAGACTTTCAACCAAAAGTTATCAAATAAGATGGGGAAGGACACTACATATTTATCAAAAGAAAAATACACCAGGATGAAAGCTCATTTCTGAAAATCGATGCCTCAAATGCAAGGGCATCCACATTTGTAAAAGAAAGGTTATTAAAGTTCAAAACATACATTGAACCTCATGCAATAATAGTAGGAGATTTCAACACCCCACGTTCACCAACGGACAGATCATGGAAACAAAATTAAACAGAGACAGAGTGAAACTAAAAGAAGTTATGAATCAAATGGATTTAACAGATATCAACAAAACAATCTTCACAATAGTCATAAATAATATAAAATATCTTGGTATGATTCTAACCAAGGAATTAAAAGATCTGTATGACAAGAACTTCAAATCCCTGAGAAAGAAATTGAAGAAGACCTCAGAAGAAGGAAATATATCCCATGCTCATGAACGACTGGATTAGTATAGTAAAAATGACCACCTTATCAAATGCAATGTATAGATTCAATGCAATTTCCATCAAAATTCTAACCCAGTTCTTCATAGAGTTAGAACGAGCAATTCACAAATTCATTTGAAATAGCAAAAAACCTTGAATAGCAAAGACTATTCTCAATAATATAAAACCTCCAGGGGAATCACCATCCTTGACCTCAAGCTGAACTATAGAGCAATAGTGATAAAAATTCATGGTATTGGCACAGTAATAGGCAAGTGGATCAATGGAATAAAATTGAAGACCCAGAAATGAACCCATACACCTATGGTCACTTGATCTTTAACAAAGGAGCTAAAACCATCCAAAAGAAAAAGACAGCATTTTTCAACAAATAGTACAGTTCAATTGGAGGTCTGCATGTAGAAGAATGCCTATTGATCCAAACCTATCTCCTTGCACAAAGCTCAGCTCCAAGTGGGTCAAGACCTCCACATAAAACCATATACACTGAATAAAATAGAAGAGAAAGAGGAGGAAAGCCTTGAACACGTGGGCACAGGGGAAAACTTCCTGAACAGAACACAATGCTTTATGCTCTAAAATCCAGAATTGACAAATGGAATCTCATAAAATTGCAAAGCTTCTGTAAGGTAAAGGACCTGTCAATAGGGCAAAATGCCAACCAAGAGGTTGGGAAAAGATCTTTACCAATCTTACATCCAAGAGAGGGCTAAAATCCAAAAAAACATACAAAGAACTCAAGAAAGTAGACTACAGATAACCATATTAAAAAATGAAATACAGAGCTAAATAGAGAATTCTCAACCAAGGAATCTCAAATGGCTGGGAAACACTTTAAGAAATGTTCAACATCCTTAGTCATCAGGGAAATGCAAATCAAAACCACTCCGTGATTCCACGTCATACCAGTCAGAATGGTTAAGATAAAAAAAAAAATCAGGTGAAAGCAGATGTGGGCGAGGATGTAGAGAAAGAGGAACACTCCTCCATTGCTGGTGGAACTGCAAGCTAGTAAAACCACTTTTGAAATCAGTCTGTTGATTCCTGAGAAAATTAGAAATAGTTCTACTTGAAGACCCAGGTATACAGCTCCTGGGCATATACCCAAAAGATGCTTGTAGTGGCTGGTTTTGTGTGTCAATTTGACACAGGCTGGAGTTATCACAGAGATAGGAGCTTCAGTTGGGCAAGTGCCTCCATGAGATTCAACTGTGGGGCATTTTCTCAATTAGTGATCAAGAGGGGAGGGTCCCTTGTGGGTGGTACCATCCCTTGGCTGGTATTCTTGAGAGAGCAGGCTGAGCAAGCCAGGGGAAGCAGGCCAGTAGGAGAGATCTCTCCATGGCCTCTGCATCAATCCTCTTTCCCCTGCTTGAGTTCCAGTCCTGACTTCCTTTGTGATAAACAGCAATATGGATGTGTAAGATGAATAAACTCTTTCCTCCCCAACTTGCTTCCTGGTCATAATGTTTGTGCAGGAATAGAAACCCTGACTAAGACAATGCTCCATCATATAACAAGGACACATGCTCTACAATGTTCATAGCAGCCTTATTTATAATAGCCAGAAGCTGGAAACAACCCAGATGTCCCTCAATAGAAGAATGGATATAAAAAAATGTGGTACATATGCAAAATGGGTACTAAGCAGTGATTAAAATCAGTGACTTCATGAAATTCACAGCTCACAATGCCTATGATACAACCTACAGACTGTATGGAGAGTAGAAGGAAAGAAAACCAGGGGGTGGATGCCTCAGCCCTGCATTGAGGGGGAACAGGATGATTTGGGAGGTAGAAGGAGTGATGGAGAAGGGAGGGAGATATGAGGGGTACAAAGTGTAAGGAAATTGAATCAAATATGTAGCAGAGAGTATGAGGAACTGGGAATACCCACTGGAGGGTCCCAGACACCAGAGTAATGTGAGGCTCCTAGGACCCAGTGAGATTGACTTTAACTGTAATGTGCAGAGAAGGGGGAGATAGAACTGGTGGAGACTACCTCCAGTAGATAGGCCCATCCAAGCCATCCATCTCAAAGTTTTTTAACCCAGAAATGTTCCCGTTCAAAGGAAGAATAGGGACAAAAAAAACGGAACACAGACTGAAGGAAGGGCCAACCAGGAATAGCCCCACCTGGGAATTCATCACATCTGCAGACACCAATCTCAACACTGTTGCTATGGTCAAGTGGTGCTCGTGGACAGGAATTAAGTGTAGCAGTCCCTGGGGAGCTCCAACCAGCAACTAACCAATGCAGATTCAGATGCTTGGAGCTGACCATCAGACTGAACTCAGGGAACCTGGTGGAGTGTTGATAGAAGGACTGGAGGAGCAGAGGGGGATTCCAACCCCATTAGAAGAATAGCATAGGCTGGCCTGACTACGCAGTTCTCTCAAATTATGGACCACAAACTTCAGAGTGTACTTGGAGGGATACATGGCTCCAAATATATATGTAATAGAGGATGACCATGCCCAACAGTGACAGGAGGGAGTCCTTTGGTCCTGCGGAGGTTGCATACCCCAGAGTAAGAGGATGCTTGAGTGGTGGGGCAGGAGAGTGTGTATGGGTGGGAGAGCACTCTTATATAGGCAAAAGGGAGGGGGAGGGCAGATGTGGGATGGGACATTGTTGGAGGGGTACCCGAGAAGTGGGATATCATTTGAGATGTAAACAAATGGAATGATTAATAAAAGAAAGATGACAGCCAGCAGAGGAAAGTTTCTGGTCAGTATTAACTTGGATGCTTCTTAAAAAAAATAAAAGACTTTTAAAATGTCTTATTTTTGGTTTTTTTTTAATTTTTAAAATTTTATTTATTTATTTATTTATCTACTTATCTTGAATTCTTATGTGAATTAACAACATATGTGGTTCTTCATCAATAGAGTCTTGTAATCAAGTTCTGAAATCTAACCTAGAACAATGGCAAGAGTTCATACTATTTAATTCATTTCAATAGTCTGTGCTATTTAGGGGGAGGGGATGCGGGGGGCAGTCAGAGGTGATTTAGGGACATTCCAGACAAAAAAAAATTAGTGGTGAATTTTCCTGCATCTAGCACTAATAATTCTATTTTACATTCTGTGGCTTATTAGAGGACAGTATCCCCGGTGGAGGGTAATTCCAATTAAACTCTTACATGATTGACAAACACAGATATGAGTATATAATATATATATTTATAAACATTCATACACACACACAAACACATGTGTGTACACTTGGATTTTATAGCATACAGTTTTTTTAAACAGCTTTAATGTTAACTTTCTCTCCTTCAACTTACTACTCAACTCTAAACTCCCATCTCTCCCCAACTTAAACCTTCTTTTATTTTACTTGTAAAAGTAACTTTTATTTGTAAAAAGTCTTTGTCATCTTGTAGGCTCACTGCTGAATAAGTCCACCTTTTCTAGTTCTTTCTGAACTCTATCTAGTTGTTCAACCTAATTCAACTCTAGTTCAACTCAGCTGTTCTCCCTCAAACTCCTCTCCAAACTGACTGATTCAATCTGGCTTCTCTCAGCTTCTCACTGAATTTCTCTGTTTGACCTCAAACTTACTCTGGTAATTGTTCTAACCTTCTGGATCCTTCTTACCCTCAGGCTTCAAATGCCTCTACTGACCTCTACTCAACTCGACTACACTGCACTCAGTGTGTACAGACTTTCAACTGACTGACTCTCCTGCATTGCTCTTAAATAGCTTCTCTTTCCTATGCTGCTCTCATGAGAGTTAGGTGCACCCATCTCTGACCTTTTCTGTCATTTTTATCTGCCCCTCAATTACATTGAAACATGGGTACTTCCTTCTACAAAGTAATGTTACCTTAGGTTTTTGCTAAGAGCATGTCTATATGCCAGCCAGAGTGATTAAAGGTATCTGAAGTATCTTGCTTTTCAGCTGGATCACACAGAGATAGAAGGTGTTTGGATATGATCCCTTGCCAGAACATCCGTGTTGCCAGAATAAAATACCTCCAATTACCAATTTTTCCCTTCCATGTTACCTATATTCTACTTTCTTAAGATCCTTCTTCCTCCTCCCTACCAATGGCCACCTCCTAGTTTTCTAATCTCACAGGTACTCCACTTTAAACACACAAATATAAGAAAATCAAAACTAGAATCCAGAAATGACTGAGAAAACATGATTATCTTTCTCATTTCTCTATGTGACTCAGTATACTGTTTTCAAGATCTACTGCCAATTTCATAGATTCATTTTTCTTGCTAGTTGAATAAATTTCATTGTGTAAATGTACTACATTTTTAATAACTATTCATCAGATGATAGATATTCAAGCTGTTTTTATTTCCTGACTATTATAAATAGAGCAACAATAAACAGAGATGAACATGTAACTGCAATAAAAGAGAGTACTTTGTATGTATCTTGAGCAGTGATAGAGCTTTGTTATATAATAGACTGCTTACTGTAACCACCACACTGAAACCCACAGTGGCTACACTTGTGTAATGAAAGAAATGCATGGTATATAGTCACTTATAAGTGTTTGATAACTATAAAGTATAGGATAAACATGCTACAATCCAGAGACCAAAAGAAACTAAGTAATAAGGAGCGCAAAAGGGAGGATGCATGAATCTCACTCAGAAGGGGAAACAAAATAGTCATTGGAGGTGGACGGACAGAGGAAACTGGGATAGAGAGGGAACTAGATCCCCATAGGATCAGGTTGGGAAGGGGGTGGGGGTGGGGTGAGACAGGGTTAGGAATGAGAATGAAAACCTATGGGGGACATCTCTGGTACTAGCTGGAGACCTGGGACTGGGGAGGCTCTAAGGAGTCCATGGGACTGACCCCAGTTGAGACTGCTAGCAGAGAGGAATACAGAGACTGAAATGGTCACCTTCCATAGCCATGTGGGACTTCCATGGGAAGGAAGGGATCATCAACTCACATACAAAACCTTCAGCCCAAAATTTACAACATCTACAAGATGTGCAATAATAAAGATGGAGCAGAAATCAAGGGACCAGCCAACCAATGAGTGGCCAAACTTGAGACACCCCATATGAGAGAGCCAACTCTGAACACTATGATATTTTCCTGTGCTTTCAGACAGGTGCATAACTGTCTACTGAGAGGCTTCATCCAGCAGTGGATACAAATAGATGAAGAGACCCACAGCTAAACACTAGATGAAGCTTGGAGAGTCTTGAGGAAGAGTGGATAGAATTGAATAAGCTGGAGGCATCATGGATATCACAAGAAGATCTACAGAGTTAACTAATAGGGTCCATGGAGACTCAATGAGTGAACTATTGGACAAAGAGCATGTGGGGCTGTACCGAGGACACCTACACATTTTAGCAGATGTGCAGCTTGGTTTTCATGTGGGTCACCTATCAATTGGAGCAGGGGATGTCTCTGACTGTGCTGCCTGCCATTGGATCCCCTTCCCATAACTCGAGTTCTCAGTTGGACTTCAGTGGAAGAGGATGCACTTAGTCCTGCTGCCACTGGATGTCCCAGGGCAGGGTGGCACTCAAAGGGAGCTTCCCATTCTCTAAGGAGAAAGGGAGGGGGTAATGGGTAACAGAATTTGTAAGGGTGGACCTGGGAGAAAAGGTGCTGCAATTAGTATGTAAAGTGAGTAAGTAAATAAATTAATGAAAAAGTATCTTTTATGCATGTAAAAATAGCTTAGTTCAGATCCCCTCTACACTCAAGGGTGACCCTCATAACCAGTACTCTGTGGCATCACTCACTCAAGAAAACCAGACACAGTTCTAGGTCTCCATGATGCCCACTGAATAGTGTATAAACAAAGACCAAGATCAATGCTCTGCTCTGTATGCCTATAGAGACACCATCTTGATTTTCCCTGCAGCTGAAGAATCTCCCCCAGCTTCCTGACCCTCAAATCAGAGATTTCTTTTAGAGACTGGACCTGGCCTTTAACTGAGATATTTAACAGAGTTGAGCACCCTTGGGGAGATAGGCTTAGGACTATAGTTAGGAATTTAGAGTGTGATCATTTTATGATGACTCTCAGCATATTACAATGTACATTTTGTTACACTAATTGCATGTGTCTATATGCTTGCTTAAAACAAGCAGTTCACGTTCTACCCACAATACTCATGGATGCCCTTTTCCTCACATCCTCTCCAGTATTTGTTGTCTTGTTTTCAAGATATTTCCCTGATGTCTAAGGAGTGAAAAGAACAGCCAACCAGTGTGACTATATGAAAGTAAAAATTTCTGTACTTTAAAAAGCAACAAAGTCTTCTTTGAAACCTCAAACTATTCCATAAAATAGAAATAGAAGGAACACTATCTATTTCATTCTATGAAGCCACAATTACTCTGATACCTAAACCACACAAGAACCTAAGCAAAAAAGAGAACTTCAAACTAATCTTGCTTATAAATATCGATGCAAAAATACACAAAAAATTCTTGCATAGCTAATCCAAGAACACATCAAAACCATCATTCACTACAATCAAATAGGCTTCATCCCAGGGATGCAAAGTTGGCTGAATATACAAAAATCCATTAATGTAATCCACCACATAAACAAATTCAAAGAAAAATATTACATGATCATCTTCTTAGATGCAGAAAAAGCATTTGACAAAATACAACACCCCTTCATGTTAAAAGTATTGGAGAGAACAGAAATTCAAGAACCATACCTAAACATAATAAAATAAATTCATTGCAAATCAACAGTCAATATCAAATTAAATGGAGAGATACTTAAAACAATCCCACTAAAATAAGGGACAAGATAAGGATGCCTACTCTCCCCATATCTATTCAATATAGTAGTAGAAGTGCTAGATAGAACAATAAGACAACAAAGAGAGATCAAGAAGATACAAACTGGCAAAGAAGAAATAAAGGTATCACTATTTGCAGATGATATGATAGTATACATAAGCTATCCCCAAAATTCTACCAGAGAACTTCTCCAGCTGATAACAACTTCAGCAAAGTAAATGGATATAAAATTAACTCAAATAAATCAGTATCCTTCCTTTATACAAATGATAAACAGGCTGAGAAAGAAATTAGGGAGACAACTCCCTTCACAATTAGCCACAAATAATATAAAATATCTTGGGGGTAGCTCTAACCAAACAAGTAAAAGATCTGTATGACAATAACTTCAATTCTCTCAAGAAAGAAATTGGAGAATATCTCAGAAAATGGAGAGATCTCCCATGCACATGTATTGGCAGAATTAACATAAAAAATGGCTATCCTTCCAAAGGCAGTCTACAGATTCAACACAAGCTCCATCGAAATCCCAAAAGAATTCTTCAAAGAAATGGAAAGAGTAATTCTCAAATTCATCTGGAAAAGAAAAAACCAAGAATAGTGAAAAAATTCTTAACAATAAAAGAACTGCTGGGGGAATCACCATGCCTGAACTCAAGCTCTACTACAGAGCAATAGTGATAAAAACTGCATGGTAGTGGTACAGAGACAGACATGTTGATCAATGGAATAGAATTGAAGACCTAGAAATAAAACCTCACACTTATACAAACTTGATCTTTCAGAAAGAAGCCAAAAATAAACAATGGAAAAAAGAAAACATCTTCAAAAAATTGTGCTGCTCTAACTGACTGTCTGTATGCAAAAAAATGAAAATAGACCCATATTAGTCACCATGCACATAGCTCAAGTCCATGTGGATCAAGGTCCTCAACATAAAACCAGATACACATAATCTATTAGAAGATAAACGGGGATGGAGCCTTGGACTTGTTGGCACAGGGGAAATTTCTTAAAATAAATCCAATGACTCATAATCTAAGATCAAGATTGATAAATAGGACCTCATGAAACTGAAAATCTCCTGTAGGGCAAAGGACATGGTCAATATGACAAATCGGCAACCTCAGATTGGGAAAAAGTCTTCACTAACACCACATCTAATAGAGGGCTAATATCCCAAATATATAAATAACTCAAGCAACTGACCACCCAAAAACCAAACAACCCAAAGAAAAAATGGGGTATATAACTAAACTTACAATCTGGAATTTTCCCAGAAAAATTGGAAACAGATATACCACTCTTGGGAATACACCCAAAAGATACCCCACCATGCTACAGGGGCATGTGTTCCACTAAGTTCTTAGCTGCCTTGTTTGTCATATCTAGAACTGGAAACAACCCAGATGTCTCACGACAGAAGAATGGATACAGAAAATGTGGTTCATATACACAATGGGATACTACTCGGCTATTAAGAATGAGGAAGGACATCCTGCGTTTTGCAGGAAAATTGGTGGAACAAGAAAATATCATCCTAAGTGATGTAACGCAGACACAAAAGTATATGCATGGTATGTACTCAGTAATAAGTGGATATTAGCCAAAAAAAGTGTATAATACCCAAGATAGAGTCCACAAGCTGAAGGGCCCAAGTGAGGACAGGTCAGTCTCACTTGGGAGGGAGAAGAAAGCAAACACATGGAGGGAGGGACCTGGGAGGGAAAATGGAAGTATAGGAGAGGAAGGGAACCTGATCTAGTATCAGGTGAGGGAAAAGGACTGAAGTCCTGAAGGCCATCAGAAAGAATGGAAATAGACAACCTCTGGAGGTAGGAGGTTGTAGAGACCCTCCAGAATGCACCAGAGACCTGTGAGAAGCTGCTGACACCTGTGGTTGTATTTGGGAAAAGTTGGAGGAAGCTGAGGAGTGGGGCAACGCTGTAGGAAGACCAGCAATCTCAGTTAACCTGGATCCCTGAGATCTCTCAAACACTGGACCACCGATCAGGCAGTATATACCAGCTGATATGAGGCCCCCAACACATACATAGCAGAGGACTGCTGGGTCTGGGTTCGATTAGAGAAGATGCACCTAACCCTAAGAGACTGGGAGGCACCAGGGAGTTTAAAGGTCAGATGGGGTGGGGAATGGGGAGTGGGACATCCTCTTGGATATGGCAGTGGGGAGGACATATGGGATGAGGAACTGGGAGGATAATAAAACCTGAAGTGTAAAAGAAAGAAAGAAAGAAAGAAAGAAAGAAAGAAAGAAAGAAAGAAAGAAAGAAAGAAAGAAAGAAAGAAAGAGAAAGAAAGAAAAGAGCAATAAAACCCAATTAATCATGTTAAAAGGAGTCTACAGTGTGGAAGGTAAAGTTATGAATTAGAAGATATACAATTAATCAAAACATTTCAAACACCAAGAAAACAAATGCTCCAAACAAATGTGAACTGAAAACAAACATCCCCCAAAAAAGAAACATTAACGTCTAAGAACATTAATTTAAATTGAATGCTTTCTTTTTTTTTTTATTTTATTTTTTTAATTTACATTCCAAATCACTTCCCCTTTCCCGTTTCCTCCCTCTCCGAAAGTCCCATAAGCCCCCTTCCCTCCCTCTTTTCTCCATTCAACCCCCTCTCGTTACTCTGTCCTGGAATTCCCCTACATCCAGTCTTTCCAGGACCAGGGGTCTCTCCTTCCATCTTCTTAGAAATCTATTGATATGCGGATTGTGTCTAGGGTATTCCGAGATTCTGGGTCAATATCCCCTTATCAGTGACTGCATACCATGTGTGTTCTTTTGTGATTGGGTTACCTCACTAAGGATGATATTTTCAAGATCTGACCATTTGCCTAGGAATTTCGTGAATTCACTGTTTTTAATTGCAGAGTAGTATTGCATTGTGTAGATATACAACATCTTCTGAATCCATTCCTCCATTGAGGGACATCTGGGTTCTTTCCAGCTTCTGGCTATTATAAATAAGGCTGCTATGAACATAGTGGAGCATGTGTCCTTATTGCATGCAGGGGAAGCCTCTGGGTATATGCCCAGGAGTGGTATAGCTGGATCCTCCGGGAGTGTCATGCCCAGTTTTCTGAGGAACCGCCAGACTGCTTTCCAGAGTGGTTGTACCAGCCTGCAATTCCACCAGCAGTGGAGGAGTGTTCCTCTTTCTCCACATCCTCGCCAACAACTGCTGTCTCCTGTGTTTTTGATCTTAGCCATTCTGACTGGTGTGAGATGGAATCTCAGGGTTGTTTTGATTTGCATTTCCCTAATGACTAAGGATGATGAACATCTCTTTAGGTGCTTCTCAGCCATTAGATATTCTTCAGGTGAGAACTCTTTGTTTAGCTCTGTACCCCATTTTTAATAGGGTTACTTGCCTCTCTGGAGTTTAACTTCTTGAGTTCTTTGTACATATTGGATATTAGCCCTCTGTCGGATGTAAGGTTGGTAAAGATCATTTCCCAGTTAGTTGGTTGCCGCTTTGTCTTTTTGACAGTGTCTTTTGCCTTGCAAAATCTTTGTAACTTAATGAGGTCCCATTTGTCTATTCTTGATCTTAGAGCATAAGCTATTGGAGTTCTGTTCAGGAAATTCTCCCCTGTGCCCATATGTTCAAGGTTCTTCCCTAGTTTCCCTTCTATTAGATTCAGTGTGTCTGGTTTTATGTGGAGATCTTTGATCCACTTAGAATTGAGCTTAGTGCAAGGAGATAAGGATGGGTCAATTTGCATTCTTCTGCATGTTGACCTCCAGCTGAGCCAGCACCATTTGTTGAAAAGGCTATGTTTTTTCCACTGGATGGTTTGTCTATAGGAACAGTGATTATCCAATGACCAAACAAAGATTTTTTTCTTTCTTCCTCAACTTCTATTTTAGATGCACTGTCATATGGACATCCTTTCAGAGATTTTGGTTCTTACACAATAAACTTTTATACCCCAGACTATAACCATAATGCCCTTGACTTTCTGCTGTCTCCTCTTCCCCTTATGGCCATGATCTTCTGACATCCAGAGCCTGCCTGCCCTGTGCCCAGTGCATTCCAGTCACTGCTCTACCGATTTCCTTCTCTGTCCTGACCAGTAGATTTTATTGTTGAGCTGCTCTTTTAATATGATAGTATACTTAAGCGACTCAAAGAACTCCACCAGAGAACTCCTACAGCTGATAAACGACTTCAGCAAAGTGGCCAGATATAAAATCAACTCAAGCAAGACAGTAGCCTTCCTATACTCAAGGGATAAGCAGGCTGAGAAAGAAATAAGAGAAATGATACCCTTCATGATAGCCACAAACAATATAAAGTATCTTGGTGTGACTCTAACCAAACAAGTAAAAGACCTGTATGACAAGAACTTCAAGTCTCTGAAGAAAGAAATTGAAAAGACCTCAGAAGATGGAAAAATCTTCCATGCTCATGGATTGGCAGAATTAATACAGTAAAAATGACCATCATGCCAAAAGCAATATATAGATTCAATGCAATCCCCATCAAAATCCCAACTCAGTTCTTCATAGAGTTAGAAAGAGCAATTCAAAAATTCATCTGGAATAACAGAAAACCCAGGATTGCTAAAACTATTCTCAAGAGTAAAAGAACTTCTGGGGGAATCAGTATCCCGGACCTCAAGCTGTATTACAGAAAAATAGTGTTAAAAACTGCATGGTATTGGTACAGTGACAGGCATGTAGATCAATGGAACAGAATTGAAGACCCAGAAATGAATCCACACTCCTATGGTCACTTGATCTTTGACAAAGGAGCTAAAACCATCCAGTGGAAAACAGATAGCCTTTTCAACAAATGGTACTGGTTCAACTGGAGGTCAACATGCAGAAGAATGCAAATCGATCCATTCTTATCTCCTTGCACTAAGCTCAATTCCAGGTGGATCAAGGACCTCCACATAAAACCAGATACACTGAAACTAATAGAAAGGAAACTAGGGAAGAACCTCGAACATATGCGCACAGGAGAGAATTTCCTAAACAGAAAGAACTCGACTAGCTTATGCTCTAAGATAAAGAATTGACAAATGGGATCTCATAAAATTACAAAGTTTCTGTAAGGCAAAGGACACCGTCAAAAGGACAAAGCGGTAACCAACAAACAGGGAAATGATCTTTACCAACCCTACATCCAACCCTACATAGGGCTAATATCCAATATATACAAAGAACTCAAGAAGTTAGACTCCAGAGAGCCAAGTAACCCTATTAAAAATGGGGTACAGAGCTAAACAAAGAGTTCTCACCTGAAGATTATCTACTGGCTGAGAAGCACCTAAAGAGATGTTCAACATTCTTAGTCATTAGGGAAATGCAAATCAAAACAACCTTGAGATTCCACCTCACACCATTCAGAATGGCTAAGATCAAAAACACAGGAGACAGCAGTTGTTGGCGAGGATGTGGAGAAAGAGGAACACTCCTCCACTGCTGGTGGGATTGCAAGCTGGTACAACCACTCTGGAAAGCATTCTGGTGGTTCCTCAGAAAACTGGGCATGACACTCCTGGAGGATCTGGCTATACAACTCCTGGGCATATATCCAGAGGCTTCCCTGCATGCAATAAGAACACATGCTCCCCTATGTTCATAGCAGGCTTATTTATAATAGTCAGAAGCTGGAAAGAACCCAGATGTCCCTCAATGGAGGAATGGATTCAGAAGATGTGGTAGGTATATTTACACAATGGAATACTACTCTGCAATTAAAAGCAATGAATTCACGAAATTCTTAGGCTAATGGTCAAAAGTGGAAAATATCATCCTTAGTGAGGTAACCCAGTCACAAAAGAACACACATGGTATGCAGTCACTGATAAGGGGATATTAACCCAGAATCTCGGAATACCCAAGACAGGATTGACATATCAATAGATTTCCAAGAAGATGGAAGGAGAGACCCCTGGTCTTTGAAAGACTGGATGTAGGGGAATTCCAGGACAGAGAAGGGAGAGGGGGTTGAATGGGGAACAGAGGGAGGGAAGGGGACTTATGGCACTTCCCGGGAGGGAGGAAACAGGAAAGGGGAAATCATTTGGAATGTAAGTAAAAATACTTAGAAAAATAAAAGAGAGAGAGAGAGAGAGAGAGAGAGAGAGAGAGAGAGAGAGAGAGAGAGAGAGAGAGAGAGAATTTCCACGATTCCTTTTCCTCTTGATGATCACTCTATTTGGTAATAGATGTTGGCATTCTCAGAGTATGCAAGTTCTGCTGAATATTTTTGGGAAAGTTTCCACAGATACTATGAATTTTCTCTCCAACTTCAAGTAAGCAACTGATGCA
Organism: Tokudaia tokunoshimensis; assembly: GCA_036184795.1. NCBI lineage: Eukaryota > Metazoa > Chordata > Mammalia > Rodentia > Muridae > Tokudaia > Tokudaia tokunoshimensis. The sequence goes on from BTHU01000003.1 coordinate 19,892,755, forward strand.
GAGTAATGCCCTTTCTTTAACAATCCACTCTTATTCTGCACATCAATTACTTCAAAGTTCTTCAAATGCTTCTTCTCTCATTTCAAACAAAGTGTGAAAAATATAATTTTCTAACACCACTTATAAATGCAACCTTCTGTTTCCTTCCATCTCTATATTCCTTTACAAAAGAAGTGACCTTCTTTAGACCAGGATTAATCCCTTCAAGCTATTCTAGGACTTTTAACTTCTCAGATTTATTTTCACCTGTATTTTTAACTTAGATATTTGAAATCCTATTTCCACATATTAGGTAGCATTCAGATGTTCTTAATAATCACATTTAAATGAGCAAAATATGCTAATGACAGAAAACAAAAATAAAGTAAAAAAAAAAAAACCTTGTGTCATTTCCTGGGTTAAATGAATTTTAAGAAGTTCTTGAAGATGCAACACAAGTTCAAAATGAAAAGAAGGAAAGTCAAAGTCATCTCATTGATACATCTGTAGTCAATATTTCATGGGATTATTCTCCTTGTGTTTCTAGTAACTTTTCTTCCCATATTTTGGTATTTTATTATGTTTCAGAGCCCTTGGCATGTAAAAAGTTCCCAGACAATTACTGTAATAGCTGAGGACAATGGGCCGTGGCTGTGATGGTAAGAGGGGTCAGTAGATGAAGGACATCCTCCTTTTTACAAGTGCACAAAACAGTCCCTGGCTATATGACAATCTCACTTGCAATATCAAAAAAAAAAAAAAAAGAAAAGAAAAGAAAAAGAAACATCATACAGAACAAAACAAAATGTACTATAATAGTAGATTCCTTACTTTTAAAAAACTCATGCTTTCTGTTGTACTAATTTCTTCTTAAGTAACACACTGTATATTTTTATGTTTCTTACTTTTAGACTATTTAGCCATGACGAAAGATTGATATTTAGATTTCATTATTTTTTAGTGTCTGGATTAGTGGCTTTCTGGGATATTTTAGATGTCATTGGGTTAATAAATTTGGCATATACTTAAAATAAGCACTCATACAGCAATTTTAAATAACAGTTCATGTTTATTTTAACTGTTCCTTTACTTTTAATTAAGTATATAGGGCAACTTTGTTTCTAGCTGGAACTCTGGAGGGTGATGAAGAGAGGAACATGAAGGTCTCTCTTATGTCATAACCTTTTGTTAAAAAGTGAGGAACTTTAGCAGATGAGAAGACAAAATGTCTGAAGTGTTTGAAGTGTCTGAAGGGGGTTCACACAGCAAGGAAAGGCTTGCCTATGAAGACCCAAAGTACCATAGCATACAAAATTCAAGATGGTGTAATATAGTAATTCCAAGGCTCAGGTTTATTATAGTAGTATGAATAACTTTAGTCATATTCAAGTTGACTATTTTAATTCTTTATATTGTATAGTTCTAACTTATAGTAACATCATAATAAATTCCAAATGTGATCATACTGACATGAGGTCTGAATGTTAAAGATTGCAAAAAAATAAAAAATAAAATTCTAGGAACCTCACTAAATTGTCAGGTAAGCTCAGGATCAGAGAGTTTACTGATGTGAATGACAGAGTTCAATGCTCTTGGAGCTTGTGCTCTGTTGCCACACCTTTGGTGACAGACTTATTAAAGTCAATAAGCCTTTAATTCACAAACTGGGTAGAATAAACCATATGAAACAACAAGTCATTATTTGGATCCAGAGTGTTTCCAAGGCTCATGTGTTGATGGCATGGGTCCTAGTAGAATTAATGGGAGGTCATTTAAACCTCAGAAAGCAGGAATTAGTTGAAGGAAGTAGGTCAATAGGCTTATACTTAAATGAAAAATTTCATTATGGCTTTTTCATTTCTTCTTTGGTACCATTGAATGAGAGGTCTTGCTACATCATGTCCTCAAAGGTGATATTCCACAAATCTAGAGCTAATTACACACATGACCATGACCTGAACCTTCAGAAACAATGACACCAAAGAAGTTTTCTTCCCTCTATGTTTTCACTAGTTTTATTTTTCACTGTGAAAGAAATATATTTGACACAAGAATAGTACCAAGGAGAAGTGAGTATAGGAACTAATCTATAGTTATGGAAAAAAATCTATAATCAATTACCTTGACATGAAACAGACACAATATTTCCTAAATGTGTCATCACCTGCAATGAGAATCTGATTAACAAGACTTGAACCAGATGAACAGACTTATTTGAATATGAGACAAGATATAGAGGAACTTTAATTCAGCAACACAGGTCACATCCAAAATCCTTCTAAGTCTCTGTAATCCACTGCAATGTAGACATGCCACACACATTTAATCCCTCTGGCTGGAATTCAGACATGCTCTTCATACATACACTTAATCCAAAACAATGAAGGTAACAGTTTGTAGAAGGAAGAAGCCATGTTTGAAAGTGATGATAATTGAGGGATAGACAGAGTGATGATTGAGAGAAAGATTTGACAGAATGCGTCAGAGATAGAATACACCCAACTATGAGGACGGCATGAAAGAGAAGCTACTTAAGAGCAGTGCAGGGAAAGAACATCGGTTAAATGAGATGTGGAGTTGTGGAGTGCAGTTGAGTTTCTTAAGAGTACAGTTGAGTTTCTACAATTCTGTTCAGTTCCATTTAGTTCATGCAGTCAGTGCAGTTCAGTTCATGGGATTTAGAGGCAGTTTTTCCAAGCAGAGAAATTCAGTCAGAAGCCTGGAAAAACCTGTTTGAACCAGTCAGCTTGTAGAGGTGTTTGAGCCAGAACAGCTAAGTTGAACCAGCCTGCCAGAATTCAGAAAGACTAGTAAGGGTGAGCTCATTCAGCAGTAAGCCTCCAATATGACAATTACATTTAGGGAATAAAAGTTATTTTTCCAACAAGGTGTCTACCCTAGTTAGTAATCCCTTCAGTTAATAAATACTATCTGCTTTCAAAGAAACCAAGAAACGCTAGTAAATGGCACAGAAAATATAAGTATTTTCTTTTTATTATTATTATTATTTTATTTTCTATATTCTTTATTGACATTCCAAATGATTTCCTCCCAGTGCTCCCCCTCCCAGAAAGTCCCACAAGCCCTCTTTCCTCTCCCTGTTCTCCATTTACCTAAGAATTTCATGAATTCATTGTTTTTAATTGCTGAGTAGTATTCCACTGTGTAAATATACATGGAAAATATATCTGATAAAATTGAAGAAATATATAGAAAAACACGTTAAGATGAACTATTTCATGAAAAAATTATACAGATAAAATGGTAGTCATAAAAATATTCCTAAGTTGATTGAAAGTGGAATTATAAACATTTTCTGATAAAATTGAAAATCTACAAGGAAAATATTTCTGATAAAATTCAAGAAATATATAGAAAAACATGTTAAAACTGACTATTTCATGAAAAATTATACAGATAACATAGTAGGCATAAAATATTCCTAAATTAATTGAAAGTAGAAGTAAAAACATATTCTGATAAAATTGAAGATTTACATGGATAATATCTCTGATAAAATTGAAGAAATTTATACAGATAAATTGGTAGGAATTAAAATATTCCTAAGTTGATTGAAAGTAGAATTATAAACATTTTCTAATAAAATTGAAGATTTACGTGGAAAATATTTCTGATAAAATTGGAAAACTATATGGAAAAACATTAAAATTGAAGATTATCATGGAAAATTATACACATAAAATGGTAGGCATAAAAATATTTCTAAGTTGATTGAAAGTAAAATTATAAACATTTTCTGATAAAATTGAAGATTTACCTGGAAAATATCTCTGATAAAATTGAAGAAATTTATAAAAAACAGGTTAAGATTGAGTATTTCATGGAAAAATTATACAGATAAAATAGTAGGCATAAAAAATATTCCTAAGTATTTTCTAAATCTGTAGGTAATATACCATATTTAGAGTTTGGAATGCTTACCAGGTTCAAGTTTGGATAGATTATTTGCTATAATTTTGTGGTTATCTTTTCATACTGGTTGCTAAAAATGAGAGTTAAACTCCATAATACACATGAAGCACTAGATCCTGAGTTCCCATGGATTTCTCATGCCTCACTAGAAGGAAAGGCACTAAATAGACAGACATTACCCTATATCCATGCTGGGGTCAGTTACTGTGAATGAACAAATGTACTGTAGCCAGTTACTATGAGCACTGACAGTTGGAATCAAGTAAAGTTATAATCATCATGTCTTTACTAGGAGCTCCTCTGCATTCTACTGCCCAGTGTGGTTCTCTTAGAATTGAGATTTTAGTTATTTCAGCTGTTTCAGTAGCTTTTATGTTAACCTTTCATTTTTCAAAAAGAAAAGAGAAGAAAATGCAATCTTTAGGAAAAACAAATTGTGAAATTAAAAGGAAAGTGTAACTGAAGACGGAAGTTCTCCCAGAAAATGTGTCATGGGGTATGGTCCATAAGTCCCAGCTAAGAAGTAATGAACAATGCAAACAGTAAGGACACTGCTGTTAATTCTAGATGAATTAAAAATCAGACAGTTAAAAATATGCTTTCCTTAAAAATCTAACATCCTTATGACAATGCTAGGTTTTCCACACTAGTAGGTCAGTACTAACAATAACATAAATGCATTGCTTTCTACGAGTTAAGAATCCATATTTGATTAACATGAGAACTGATGCACTAAGGAAGAAAAATGTGAAAGTAAACACAACTTTTATATAATATCAACATGTAAAAATTATTGAGATTGATCACTTTGCAAACATACTTTGCAACCAAGCCTGCTGGCCTAAATTTGACCCCTGCTGCAGATGAGGTAGAAGGAGGGAATTGATTCTTGTAAATACATACATTTATTGTGACATGCCCCTTACTACACATACATATACATGGAGTAATAAATATAAATAAATAAATATTTATTTACAAACATTAAAAAATAAAGTCCATAAATAGAAATGCTCCTCCTAAATAGAATAAGAAACAAAATAATCACAATAGCTAGAGGGAGGCAGGGGCCTGGGATAGAGAGAGGAGGGGCAAGAAGGGAGAGGGCAAATGGAATGAGGGGGGTTACGGAAGGGGTAACCAGGAAGGGGGTATCATTTGAAATATAAATGAGTAAAATGATTTAAAAAAAAAAAAGAAGAGCTCTTCCTATACCATTCATTCTGTTGTTAGATCCCAAAGCTTTGACAGGCCAGTTTCACTGAGGAGGGTTGTGCAGTAGGCAAGTAATCAATTAGAAGACTTTTCTCTGAGAGAGCAAAACTTACTTTTGCTGGGCTGGGAAAAAAATTTGGAAAACAAACACACACATAGAAACACACACAAACACACAAAAAACACAGCCATACACTCATATACAAATACACATGCACACATATACACATGCATACACATATACACATACACACATACACACACAAACACACATATACATACATACATAAACACACACACATACACACACACACACTCGGTGAATGAAGCAAGGTTCCACAAGCTACAAGACCTTTAATTCTTTATAGCTTATATATTCCAGCAAAATCTTTCAAGCATTATAAAAATTATAATGTGGTTACATTCAATTTTTCTTTAAGTGAATAATTGCAATGAGTAAGAAAAAATCCAGCATGTTCTCTAATGCCTTTACATGATTAAACATTTTATGTAATACATGTAAAAAACAAATTATTCCCAAGAACCCACATACAATAGTATCTAAGCAACTTGTGATAAACTAACAAATTGCAAGCAAGCAAGATATTTTTCAGCCAGTTTCTCTTAATGGCAAGCTGCAATTTAAGGTTACAAAAAGGATATGAATTATTTTATTATTTATCTTAAAAAGTGATTCTATAAAAATCTTAAAATAATAATGAGTCTTAATTTTTTTTAAAAAGCAATCAGTCATTTGTACCTTAAATCCTCAGAGTGCACACATACTCGCCAACTATTATTTATTAAATCATATCAAGAAGCCAAGGGCAAAAATGGGCACAAGAAATTAATCATCATTTTGAGCACTAGGCCAGGCTTAGCAAGAAAGGCAGTTCAGCTAGTACTAGTTGGGTGGCCATTGTTCTTGTTCTGACATCATAAAATTCCTCACTAAATTACCAAAAGTGGGCCTTTCTTAACATTAAATTGTTCCCCAAGATGTTCTATATTGAAGCCACTAGCAAAAACATTTTAACCTAACCTTACCAACAATATTCACCTCTAAAGCCTCTCTGAGGGCAGTGGTTAAATCATTAATCTGCTCCAACAGGAATATTTGGAAAATATCAATCTCTGTTATTGTAAGTGCCAGTAACACTACCAAGTGAGTGGCTGGAAACCCTTTAGAGTTTTCACACAGTTTCACACAATTTTTATGAGGGATGTAATGACCATGAAGGCGAAAAGCAGAAAGAAGGTCCTCCACAGCAGAAAGCCCCCAGGACACACAGTCCTCAGGGTGCTCCCCATCTGGGGCACAGCATTGTGATTGTGCTAGCCAGTGGGCTTCATTCAAAGAGTTTTAAAGCTATTTTTGATGTTCCTCTTGCACAGCCCCTAGCATTAGAATAAACAGTAATAAAACAGAAATAAGTATCCATTTAACCTCAATGATTGCTGGGATCACTAAGTTTTAAAACTTTGACCTAGTTTTGCGAGACAATTTTCACAGACAGTTATGAAGGGACAATCTATACTGATCTAAGCAGGTGATGATGGAATTAAGATAAGAATAGATAAAGATCTTTTCAATGAAATTGAGCACACAATGAAATGATCACAAACTGTTCTGGTAGACAAGAAACCATGCCATGCTTCTTCTCCTTTGGAAACTTGTCCTGGTTCTGAATAGGCATGCCATCCCTTAGAACGTGCCACATTGTGGATACCATTCCAGCCAAGGCCATTTTCAGAGATCTTAGCTGCATGCCTCAACAGACTAGGTTGCAGAGTACACAGATTTATAGTCAGATTTTCTTCTGTGGGTTTTAAGTGTGTCGTTTTAGATGAACCATGATGTCTGTGGATTTTGAATGAAGCAGATTGTCCTCTTCACAGAGTATTCTCCATCCTCTGACTCCATGAAACAAGGTTAAAAACAATATCCAGACTAACAAGGAATCCCTATTATCCAGTGCTTGTTCCTGGTCTCCCATGAGTTGGGCTAAGACTGCACTTGACTTGTACTGGAGTCCCATTACTTTCTGTGCTTATTTCAAATACTTTTTATATTGTCACATATATTGTTTCATACAGAACGTTTAATATCTCAAACTTACTTAGCAATATTCTTTGAATGAAGTGAGTATATTTATACACTCATACTATAGGTGTAGTTAAAGGAACAGGTAATGACATCAGAACATTTATTGTTTAGCAATTGGTTAATATAGAATGACTGATGGTAACTACAGCACAAGTTACATTTGACATTTCATGATGATCCAATTTTAAATCTAGTAACATATGGAGAGTTAGACAGACTATAATGTCTGTAGAGTAAGTGAGCCTGTAAACTTGTAGTATCAACTGTTTATGAAGAAAGTTTAAATAAAGAGATCAAAAGCTATTGCTTAGCAACGTCGATTACCAGACTTACATCAAGTGACAAACAATTACAAACTAAGAGTGAAAATTAAAGTGTCTCTGGTTATATCTAGGAAATTCTCCAGCTGGTAGGCCATGGAAGCCAACGATTTCTTTTTCCAAGGAAGAAAAATCTGCTATTCTAAATCAGAGATTGCTTTGAAAACCAAAACCATTACACATAGTAGAATAACACACAGTATATGCTATGAGGATTTTCTAAATTTCTCTGAAATATCCAACACTGTAAGAACTCCTAAAGAACCATCTGATATCAAACCTCTGAAGATTTCTCTGAGATCAAGCCATATCCTCTCCCCTCCTCAGACATAGCTCTCCTTCTTCCCTACCAGCAAAGCTATATTTAGGAAAATATTTCAGTATAAACCAACTAAGTACATCTTATGAAGGGAATTGACTCTGAATGACCTTGGCATTATGGACCAGGGGCTAGTGGTGTCAGGACCTAAGGGTGGTGTTGATTTAAAGCCCTAGAGCACAAAATACAAGATACCAGGACAGTTTAAAATTATGAAGCAGGAAAGACTCTATATTGAACCAGAGACTACTATAGCAGATAATGGGGGAATCAATATAAGACCTATGTGCCTCACCTCACAGGCAAGACCCACACAATGACTGTGCTGTACAGTGCACAGTATTTATAGAGGTCACAGGACTATGCTGGTAAAAGCATCCCCAGTATCACTAAGAGATTCATTGATAGTTTCAGTTACTAAGCCAAGCATGATAATGAGAAAGGATGTAAAGATGAGATTTTGATACTGTATCATATACCAGAACTTTATAAACACTGGACAAAAACAACAGAATCTGAACTATAATATTTTTTACCTGTAGGGAGTCCTTAGGATGCTTAATATAACTTGGTATAGCCAGGGTAAAAAAGAAAGTGTGTGAAAAACAAGCCTACTACTCATGGTATATGAGCAACAAGTATAAATGGCCAAAATATGAAAGGTGATTGTCTTGACATGAACTGTCATAACGGTCATGGTTTCTGTACCTAAGACAGTATTTATACATGGAACTCACTACTAGAAAAATAAATGGTTCCCTCAAGGAAATAAAACTTGTGAAATACTGAAAATTACATGGTTGTGCCCATGCATATATAACGAGTGTATACATTCCAGACACTTATCTGTACTTGTTAATATCCGAGTAAGGGGAAAGTGGTTCTCACAACCTCAAATCCAAAGTGGCTCTTCTTCCTGGGGGGAGGCTTGAGCAAATGTCTACTCATTTCATATAGGGAACCAATGAAAGACTGAAGCAAGGATACCACCACAGTTCAAAATTGATGAACTAATGATCTTTACTGTGGTGACTTATAAGAATGTGAGTGAGGGGGTCATGTACAGTAGCAGAAACGAGTCAAAGACAAATGCATCACTAAGGATCATCCAAACATGGGTGAAAGCTCACAAAATCTGGGAACCTGGAGGGTCCAGCACAACCTAGAGTCAGTATAAAGGAGATTGTCCTCTGCAGGTAGTTAAATTCCTCTGTGCCTTTTCCAGACAGGTAGCCTCTGCTTCTTCTAGGCTGTCCAGACGCTCCAGGCCTCTTTGAAAGCATCTCTGCTTCTCCAAGAGTGTCTTTCATAAGCCCTTACTGTGTATATAGGTATGGATTGAGAAGGAGTAAATGAATAAAATCAGTTCCCATCATTTCTTGATGCTATTAAGTTATTTCCAGAACTTAGCATTTCTCTGGGGCATAGAAGGCCTTTTCTCCCCTTAGAATAACCTCATGTTTTTATCTCCTATCCTGGATCTTAATCAGCTTCTTCCTTACAATATTAGGCTATTATTTAATTTCCCTATCATCAATTAATTTATAAAATAAAGTATTCCTTTATGGCATTTCATACATACAGATAATATGATTTAACATTCAGTCTCCCTCTTGTCCTATGGTGTTTCCTTCCAACTGTCCTCCTTTCCCTATCTCTACGCCCCTGTCTAACTTCATGCATTATCAATATTGATTTCTCTCATTATTATTGTTAGGATGCCTATATAACTGTAAATAAATAAATACAGCCAGATGAGTGGGTTCACTGCTCATAGCTACATGATTTTAGGGCTGACCACTTTGATTAGATAACCTATCAGAGGGTTCATTACCAAAGAAGACTGATTCTTCCTCTCTCAGTAGTTATTAAGTACCTATAGTTCTTCATCAAGGGTTAGCCCTTCCCTAATCAAATTAGCATGTAAAAAGGTGTTACATGTTCAGGCAGCCATACCATTGGGATTATAAACTGGATGTATTTTCTGTTAAAGTAGACTCTTCTGAATATAAGTCTCACCTGACTCTGTAAGTTAAGACACACGTAGAACAATTCTAGTGACCTTAGTTCAATCTTTAGAATCCATGTAAGGGTAAAGAAAGGTAACTCTAGAATTCTCTTTTGGCCTCCACATGTGCACACTGTCAAGCATACTTACATATCATGCATGTGCATGCACACACATACACACACACACACACACACACACACACACACACACACATACATGCACATACAGAGGCCCCTATAATATAAAGTAATTCTAACCCAGGTTGTAGAGAAGAAAATAAGGCATTGAAAATGTCACATTAAACACAGACATTCCAGATATGTGCAATTCTGGGATCCAACTGTAAAACAGAAAATAGATATTGAAATGCATGCTCTTTTCTCAAGTTATTACAAATCAAATTCAAAAAGTCAAATCACAAAATGTGTAAAAATGTTACTGGCAAATGGCAATTTCAACATGTAGTATATAGTATGCAGGAAGAGTGCTGGTATGAAAAAGGTCTTTTTTTCACTTAGAAATAGAAGCTTTTTAGCCATTATCTAATTTTTTATATTAAGCATGTCCCATAATAGTATCTATCTGAGAAGTATCTATAGTCAAAGATATTTCATTTCAAGTCATGCAAAGTTCTTAATAGAAATGCATATGAAACACAAATAATAAATACCAGGTAATTTTATTATGCTCTGGACAGTGTAAATGGCAGCTGCCTTTAAGGCTTCAAATGTTTAATCCCATATGCTTTCTTATCATCATCATCATCAACAACAACAACAAAAACAACAACATCATCATTGTCATCATCATGTATATATTATTTTAAATAAAAGAATTTTTTCAAGAATACTTTATCTGGAAAACCTAAAGAATTATGCAAGCCAGCTATAAGACAAAATGCATATGAAAAGGTAGAATTTGGGGAACCAGAGCTTGATTATTGTTAAGGAATAATCCTAGCATACCTATGAGAAAAAAACCAATTGCCCCTGAGGGTAAACTTGCCTGTATACCATCCTAATTCCTATTTGTTCCATGAAAGTAGAAGGCAAATAATTGAGTAAATCTTTAACTACTCCTTCTCTATTTTCTTTGCAATAAGTTAGAATCTGTACTTCCTTAGGTCCCTGCAAGCTCCCCCTGGATTCCCCTTGTCCCCTTATCCTTGTGCTCCCCATATATAGAATTCAGATGAGACAAAATATCCCAGTAAAAACAGCATGCAAATACTGTAGGAGAAGTCGAGCAGCTTCAAAGGAAGAGGGCAGGCAATGCCCAGAGTGTACTGAACAATTTACAATATAGGCAGGTTTTAAAAAGCTCCTTAGAAAGTCTCTAGGACAGACCATTTCCTTAAGGGGTATCTTCTTCAGGTGATTAACAGGTCCATTTGGATCAGATATTATACAATGTGGCATTCATGTGTAACTTTATTTTAGCTAGATACCAATCTTATAAGCTTTGGGGTTACTTTACAGGAAGTCCAAATTATCGCTTTTCAAATTGAGAGATATAACTCACATCCTATTCCTATAAATGGTAAATAGTGACCTCCTGGTCCAGTTGTTGGTTTTACAGTCTGTTGACTGTGAAAGAGTGGTCCAGCCTTAAAGTACCAGAAGAGCTTACCCAAAGGCTGCAAAGTTGACATATGGGCAAGTCTCACATGATATAATTGTTGTATTTTGCCTTAAGTTGATTTGGTTGCTATTCTCAAAATGAAAATTGAAATATCCCGTACACCATTTCCAAGCAAAAAGTTTTGGAGCTAAGGAAAAGCTATTCAAAGGGTCTCTCTTTTTATATATCGTTGTAGTATGAATGGGTCCTTGTAAATCTGATGTGATGGAATATTAATCTCCAAATTCATGTTGATTTGATTTGATTTGAAATAAAAATACTGGTAGTAACTTGATGTGGTGGTTTTAATGAAAATAGCCCAGATGGGTTCATAGGGAGTGGCATTGATGGAGGTTCAGCCTTAATGGAATAAGTTTGGTCTTTTGGGAGGAAGTGTTCACAAGGCTTTGAGATTTCAGATGCTCAAACCTGGCCTGGTGTCACTCTCCCTTCCTACTTTCTTTGGCTCCACACATAGAAATCTCATTTGCATCTATAGCACCATGTCTGTCTGAGTGATTCCATACTTCCTGCCATGATGACAACAGACTAAACCTCGGAACTCTACTTCAGCCCTAGTTAATGCTTTCCTCTATAAATGTTGCTGTGGTCATAGCATCTATTCATAACAATAAGACCCTAACCAAGGCACTCAGATTGCATTATGGACTGGTGTTTTTATAAGAATAGGAAGAGAAATCTGAGTCCACACATTTCTTATGTGCTTCCTTCTGCTTGTGATGAAATCAGAAGCCATCACTAGATGATAAAAGTTTCAAATGGGTCTCTCCAGCTCTAGCAGTATAAGAAATGTTTCTTTTCTTAGGGAATTACCAAATTATCTTTCCATTGCATAAAAAATCCAGTTAATACATTTTTGTCATTTAGGTTTTAGAAAGAACATTTAAATATCTAGACAGTCATTGTATGAATATGTGCTTAAGAAACATCTATGTATTGGAAACAGCTATATTATTTTAAGCAAATACTCCTTGACCCAGTAATTATGTTGGTACCAGGTATGCAGTCTTTGAAACAGGAAGAGCTGTTTGTCTGCAATGTCTTCTATTTGAGATGTTACTTCCAAAGTATTTTTCTCATGTATGATGTACTACTTATTTCTTAATCTAGGTCTCAATTCATATGTTTTGCTCATATTGTTATAAAAATGGCCTTAATTTTACTGTCATGTATAAGAAAACAGCTGCTCTAATTATATGGCAGATCTCATCCAAAGGAAATAAGGAAGACTTGCAGGACAGATTTAGTTAGCTTTCCAAACATTTCCCCTAGGATATGTATATTGATATAAGGTCATGTCTTCATTCTTTCCATGATTTAGTTATGGTGGATAATTATCAAGATATCAATGATTTGAAAACAATAATTTTCCTCCATAGTGCCTTGTTCCACACTATATTTTCTTTCATGTCAAATAATATGTATTGAGACAGTGGGCTCTGAACTCTTTATTTCTGAATATATTCCATATCATCAACTGACTTATGCTGTTAATGAAGGGGAGAAATGTCATCTTTAAAAAGAAGCTCTGTACATTTCCTGAGTACTGGTAAGGGGGAGAAACATGTACCCTTCCATTTCTCACATGGGTCACTAATGACAGAATGATCAGAGGACAATAGAACAGACTTAGGTAAGCAGTCTTACAATATCAGCTTCGGAAAAGGAGAACATATAAATCCAAGGAAAATATCTCACTTGTCTTACTTGGGTTCAATGCAAAATTACAGCCAGAACTATGACTGAAGAAAGGCACATTGGAATGGTAATATATTAGGAGGGTAGCACAGTTATTCCAGATTCTTCATGAACTGTGGGCTTCTCATTCTTTTCCCTCAATTATTAGGCTAGGGAGCATCAAGCAAAAAAGGAAAGAGTGATCTTCCCTGAATGTCTGCCTTGCTTTGTAGAAGAAGGCTCCCTGTGTTTCCAGGACCTGTTTAAGGGAAGGATTATGTTAATTTCTCTCATTCCTTTGGGAGAAGAGGAAAGTAGGTGAAAGGGAGGCTGGATAGTAGAAAGAGGTTGGGACAACTTTATTTCTGATACATCCTCTGATGACTTCTAGCGACCTTCAATCCAAAGCACTTTGCACTCTGAATGGCATTACAATTTAGTTGTTCTGAGACCCGGCATGGGTAGTGTATCCTGGAGTTTAAAAGCCTTGACCAAAAAACATTCCACTAACATTCAAAGACAATGCACTTAACACAAGGACTAAAGGTGACTCTTCATTCCTTGGTGAGATAAAAGAACCTTTCTACCATCCCTGTAGGCACGGGACTGAATGAACTATTGGCCGACTTGAGTTTTATCTTTGAAAAGATAAAACACCAATAGAGAATGGATTAGCCAGAGCTGAATTTTAGCTTAGTAGTTTAGCTGAGGGAAAAAAAGTCCCTTTATAGTAAGTAAGTGTTGGTAGTGGGGAGAAGGATTAGTAATAACAACCAAAGCAAAACAAACAACAGGAATGAAAGCACAGCGATTTTCACCATGGGGCTTAGTAAACTGCATCATTTTGAATTCCACAATTATGCTTGCTTGCTCACTGCACTTTGTGAAAAAAAGCACAAAAGCAATTCTGTATTCTTTATTGCTTCAAATGACCCAGCTCAAAGCGAGGTTGCCGACCACTGTGTTCTATGTCACTACGCCCTGACCCTTTATAGCCCATTGTGAATAATTTCTCACCTTGGACTTTCTGCCCATATGTTCACTTGTCCAAATCATTTGTTCAGTTCAAATAAAAATACACCATTTATAAGAGTTCTAAGTAGGTTGAACAAAATTGGCACAGGAATGCACATAAGTTTATCTCTTAAAGTTTGCTTTCTATAAAATGCATTTGCCTGTAAATATTGAAATAACATTATGTAGCTAACATTTAATATACCAATATCATTAATAAAAATTGAAGGATTTCCATTAAAATTGAATTGGTTTGTGTTTAACTGTGAGAAACAAATTAAGCTAGGAAACATACACAGCTAAATACTACAAATAGATACCAAAATGTCTATAATAAAGCAAAAATATGAGTACACTCATAAGATCCTGAACATTGATATCATTTATTTTCCAGTGTATTGTTGCAATATATCAATCTAAGATAACATAATGTGCCAATGAATGTAGTATTAATGACAATAACTACTCAGAATTTTTAATGGCAAAATTAGTCTGAATATAATGCATATTTAATTTACTTAAAACTAGTACCTAGCCGGGCGGTGGTGGCGCACGCCTTTAATCCAGCACTTGGGAGGCAGAGGCAAGCGGATTTCTGAGTTCGAGGCCAGCCTGGTCTACAAAGTGAGTTCCAGGATAGCCAAGGCTACACAGAGAAACCCTGTCTCGAAAAACCAAAAAAAAAAAAAAAAAAAACTAGTACCTAGAGTACTGGTTAGACATTTCATTATCTCAATTATGTGGGAAAATTTCAGTTTTTAATGAATTTCCAATGAAATGGACCATTGATCTAGTAGCTATTGAAGGCTATATACTACAGAATGCATGATCTCTTAGTAACTTGAAGAACTCAATATGAGGATTATGTTTATTAATTCATTGATAAATATATATTATTAACTTATTTAGTGAGTAATAATCATAAGACCTCATTATTCACATATGAAGCTGTTTCAAATTGCTGAATTCTTAACTTAGAGAAATCATCATTAAGAACAGATAATTTTTAAAATTAAGTATGTAGACAATTCATAATTCATAATTCTTCAAATCATTCTCACAACTTTATATAATTATATTTTCATTATATTTATTCTTTTTTGCTCTCTCTCACTCTGTATGTGTGTGCATATATGTGTATGTGTATTTATATGTGCATGCCATGACTTTCCTGTGAAAGTCAAAGATCAACTCAGTTTTCTCCTTTGACTATTTATATTCTGGGATGAAAACATAGCTGTTCATATTTGACCACATGAATCAACTTCCTTCTGAGTCATTTTTATATCCCAGATATCAATGTCAAACATGATCAAAATTATCAAATGAATTTTAACATACAGGTAGAATATGAATATGTTTTACATATTTGTCAGTGTCTTTTGTGTATTTTGAATTAATCTTTAAGTAGTAATCAATTAAATTATGTTCTGTACCTAGGTAGTCTTACATTATACTTATTAAGCCATTGAGTTTACAAGGTGAATAAAACTGTAACCCAGTAGAGATTTTAATATCATTGGTCACTTTACAGGAGAACCAGCTAAGTTTTAGAAATGCAAAGACTTATTTTTAAATATTTCAAATATATTTTCTACTTTCTTATCTTCATTAATTTTCTCTATGTCATCTCTATATTCTAGAGAGCCTTTTCTCTTTGTACATTTTTTGCAATAACTCTTTTCTTGACCTCATGAACATTACTATAATAATTATAACTGACCATTCTAACATCCAGTCTAACTCAAAGTTTTATGTACATAATTTTGTTCTTTTATCTGTTTGAAAATAGGTCAAAGAATTACATACAATGGTAAACCATATTTTGAGCTGTAGAGACTCTCAAATTTATAATTTTCTTTTCAGTATCCTTAATTTTGTGGTAGTTACTGCTTTCTTAGCCATTAAACTTTTTTCCTCTAACTTATTTTTGCTTTTTCTATTTCCACACATGGTTCAAAGATAAAATAGGACATAGTCAAATTCCACATTCATTATGAATTTCCTCCATCAGTTTTCATGGACTATGGATCCCTCAATCTATTTTCTGACTTCATAAAGGAAAGTAATGTTGGTTTAGAATCCATGCTTGTACTCAAACAATGTTTAATATCTTAAAGTTTCCAATGATCCACCACATGATAATGTAGATAATTATTTTATTTCTTGTAGTAAAATATTGAATAAAAAGGCTATGGTATAAATAATATGAACTAAAGCAATATTTGTTTCAACAGCCAGGTTCTAACCTCTGGAGAGTTCATTTGTAGGTTCCAACTATTCTTCCTCTATGAGAAAAAAGCGTCTCTTGAGAGCTAGAACTTCCAAATATCCTTTGTTACCACATAGAACACAAATTGGCATTATGAGGTTTTTTTATTTCTAAAAAAATATTTTTTTGGAGTATGACTCTTTGCCAGTATGTCTGTATATCACATATATATTTGGTGCCCATGAAGGCCAAAAGTAGTCATGGAAACCCTGAGACTGACGTTATAGCTTGTTATGAGCCATTATGTAGGTACAGAGAATCAAACCCAGGTCCTTTGGAAGAGCAGAGAGCTCTTAACCTCTGTGCCATCTCATCAGGCCCATATTAGGGTCTTGATATAGATTCTCAGTTAATGCCTGAAAAAATTCATCAGCATTGAACATGACTGGATTTAAAATCACCTTGGAGAAATATTTGTGCACATATAGGCAAGGGGACTTTCAGAGATTTTAAGTGAAGAACCACTCTGAGTGTTAGTAGCACCACCCCATGGCCTAGGCTCTAGGTTTAACAAAAAAAAAGAAATGGAGAAAGTCAACTGAGCATTAGCATACATCTCTGTGTGCTTCCTCATACATGTGGAGGTGAGCAAACAACCTTACTTCCTTGCCACTGTTCTTACTCACCAGGATAAACCTTAGAACCAAAGTAAATAATTCTCTTTTTAAACTGTGCTATCTCAAGTAACTCATCACATGACAGAAATATAATTAATGCATATTTCCAGTGAGCATGTGGAAAACACGAAGCATGAGCCTGTTGTATGTAGACTTTTAGAAATATTTTATAGGAAATTTCTTGAAGAACTTGAGAACATAAACAAGGGAAACTCTAAACAAGGGAAACTCCAGCTCCCTCAGTGAATGCAGTTCTTGTTGTACTGTTGAGGACTGCAATATTTAGAGAAATGCAGACAAAGAATATTGTACATGAGGTTTCAGAGAAGAATTTGTCTAGAAGTCATTTACACTGTATACTGGCAAATTCTGACTGTACTTGTGCCCATGTCCTATAAAAAAAAATCGTGCTGAGTTTTAAATGTAGAGGACTAAGTTTTTGGAAAAATTTGTTAATATAATATAATGTAATATATATATATGTATATATATATATAATATGATATATGGCCTAGTCATCTTCGTTACAGCTTACTCCTCTATATCAGATTGACAAGGAAAGATGACCATAAATATAAGAAAAAAAATTCACTTTGGTTAGGAAAAGAGCCTGAACAAAAAGTTGTAGACAAATTGGGTATAGAAGAAGCATCAATACTTGTTAAAGAGATTATCATTTTAAGAGAACTCAGTAGAAATATAGGACATGTGACTTCCAGCCAAAATCCTTTCTCTCAAGCACTCAGGGAAATTCACATGGGAAATTTTCAGCAGAGAATGGTATGCTTGAGCAAAGAATGTCTTCACAACACACTACTAAAGCCCGGCTAACAAGGGAAATATCTTCAAGTTCTATCTACAAATCACATAGTTGCTGCTATGGATATTGTGTAAGGGGCTAAGGCTAAGTATCAACTAAGCAACAGAACTTGAAACTATTCACAAGGTGCTAGTTTTTTAGATATACAAAATGGAAGAGTTTATAATATCATGAAGTCCTGCACCAAAATTCCAGAAAGACACTGAGGCCAGTCAATATTTACCATAATTGGAACCCCTATGTGGAATTCCTAAGCAGGATGCACAAGAGGATTTAATGGCACAATCCACCTTCTGATGAAGACCTTGAAATATTTACAGAGGGATACACATGGGATATCCACAAAGGAACTTTGTTTCAGGCAGCCACCATATAAAGTCAGTATTAAAGTTTTGAACACAGAGCCACCATTATAACCCAAACATCACACTCTTGATTATATTCTCAAAAGAGTCTATATCCTACCACAGAGTAACTTACATTATACATGTTTATTGTTTAACAATTCATAATAGCCATAAAATTGAAAGTGAGGTCTTCAAAAAATGAATAAACAATGTAGTACATATATACAGTGAATATTTACTATGCGTTTGTAGAAAAATCAAAAACAGTTGCAGATAAGCAGATGAAAGTTCAAATCATTCACAAGCATACTTTGTATCAGAAAAACAAACCCTGTGGTTTTTTTTTTCTTTTTTCAATTTAATTTTATTTTTTTAATTATTAACGGTCTCCCTCCCGGTCACCCCCTCCCATAATCCTTTCTGCTGTCCCCCTTCTGGTCACTCCCTCCCATAATCCTTTCTGCTGCCCCCTCACTTTCTCCTCTGAGCAGGTAGGGGCCCCCCTGGTTATCCTTCTCACACTGGCACTTCAAGTCTCTGCAGGGCTAGGTGCATCCTCTCCCACTGTGGCCTGACACAGCAGCCAAGCTAGTAGAATAGTGAGATATACTTACAGGCAACTGTTATTACAATAGCCCACACTCCAGTTGTTCAGGACCAATATGAAGGCCAACTTGCACATATGCTACATATGTGCAGGGAGGTCTAGGTCTAGCCCATATATGTTCTTTGGTTTGTGGTTCAGAATCTGAGAGTCCCAAAGATCCAGGTTAGTTGACTCTCTTAGACTTCCTATGGAGTTTCTATTCCCTCCCTTCAGGGCCTACAGTCCTTCCTCCTATTCTTCTATATAAGTACCCAGGTTCCTTCCACTGTTTGACTGTGGGGGCTTTGTTTACCTGAGTTGGCTGCTTTGTGGAGCCTCTCAGAGGACAGCATGTTCCTGCCTGCCAGCATAACAGAGTACCATTGATAGTTTTAGGTGATTGGTGCCTGCCCAAGGAATGGATTGCAAGTTAGATCAGCTATTGGCTAGCCATTACCTCAGTCTCTGTTCCATGTCCCATGTGTGTAGACATAATAAATTTTGGGTTGAAAGTTTTGTGGATACATTGGGGTCTCTATTGCTCCACTGGGGTTCCTACTTAGCTACAAGAGGTGGCCTCTTCAGGTTTCATACCCCACATGTAGTGAGGACACCCCCATTTATTCTTCAGCACTTCCCTTATCCCAGGTCTCTGACTTGTCCTGGATATACCCATCACATCATCATTCCTGTCAGTTGAAGATATTCATTCACTTTCCTGGTCATCTAGCCATCACTCCTATCCCACAACTGATGCTGAACTCCGCATTCCCTTCCCTATCCTTCTTCCCTCCCTCTCAGCTCCCTCCCTTCATCTGCCTATTATGACTATTTTATTCCCCTTTCTAAGTGAGATTCAAGCTTCCTTGCTTGTGCTTTCCTTCTTGTTTAGCTTCTTTGGGTCTGTGGAGTATAACACGGTATGGGTAATATCCACTTATAAGAGAATACATACCAAGCATGTCCTTTTGGGCATGGGCTACCACACTCAAGATGATATTCTCCAGATCCATTCATTTTCCTGCAAATTTCACCATATCTTTGTTTTTAACAGGTTAATAATATTCCACTGTGTACATATACCACATTTTATTTATCAGTTCTTCAATAGAGGGACATCTACATTGTTTCTAGTTTCTGGCTATTATGAACAAAGCTGCTATGAACATAGTTAAGCAAGTGTTTTTGTGGTAAGCTGGAGCATATGGGTATATGCTCAGTAGTGGTATACATGGATCTTGAGGTAGAATTGTTCTAAGTTTTCTGAGAAAATGCCAAATGAATTTCCAAAGTGGTTATATAAGTTTGTACTCCTACCAGCAATGAAGAAGTGTTTCCCTTGCTCCTCATCCCTCCAAAAATATGCTATTTCTTGAATTTTGTACCTTATCCATTCTGTGAGTATAAGAAGAAACCTCAGAGTTGTTTGATTTGCACTTCCCTGATGACTAAGAACTTTGAAGATTTCTTTAAGTGCTTCTCACCCATTCGAGATTCCCCTGTTGAGAATTCTCTTAGTTCTCTATCATATTGTGTTGTTTGGGTTGTTGGTTTCTAACTTCTTGAATTCTTTGTAAATTTTGGATATTCACCCTTTAACAGATGTAGGGTTGTGGAGATCTTTTCGCAATCTTTATGCTGTCAATTTGTCCTATTGATATTGTCCTTTGCCTTAAAGAAGCTTTACAGTTTCATGAGGTCCCATTTATCAGTTGTTGATCTTAAAGTATGAACCATTGGTGTTATGTTCAAGAACTTGTCTCCGGTACCAATATTTTCAAGAGTATTTCCCACTTTCTCTTCTATATGATTTATTATATCTGGTTATATGTTGAGGCCCTTGGTCCACTTGGATTTGAGTTTTGTGCAGGGTGATAAGTATGGATCTATTTTCATTCTACATATAGACATTTAATTATACTAGTACCCTTTATTGAAAATTCATCTTTTATTTGTATGGTTTTAGCTTCTTTATTAAAAATCAAGTGTTCCTAGGTCTGTGGGTTTATTTCTGTGTCTTTGACTTGATTCCCTTGATCAACGTGCCTGTTTATTTACCAATACCTTGCAATTTTTAATAACT
This sequence comes from Tokudaia tokunoshimensis, assembly GCA_036184795.1. Taxonomy (NCBI): domain Eukaryota; kingdom Metazoa; phylum Chordata; class Mammalia; order Rodentia; family Muridae; genus Tokudaia; species Tokudaia tokunoshimensis. Next base: position 19,913,696 of record BTHU01000003.1, read on the forward strand.
ATTACTCTGTAGCAAAGTCTTCAGTCAGAAATGGTGATTTATCACAGAGTTCTTTTTTTCATACGAAGTTAAGAATTACACTTTCAAGTCTATAAAATTATGTTCTAATTTGTATAGGGATTGTATTTAATCTGTAGATTGCTTTTAGTAAGATGACTATTTTAATCACTGTGTTAATCCTATCCAGGGGCATGGAAGTTCTTCCCATCTTGTGATATCGTCTTCAATTTCTTTCTTTAGGGACTTGATGTTCTTGTTGTATAGATCTTTTACTTGTTTGGTTAGAGTTACACCAAGATATTTTATAATATTCATGGTATTGTGAATGTTTTTGGTTACCTAACATCTTTGTTGGCCAGTTTATCATGTGCAAAATGAGTTAATTTTGTACTAGCTACTTTACTTAAGGAGTTTATCAGCTGTAGCAGTTCTCTGGTAGAGTTTTTGGGGTCACTTATGCATACAATCATAGCATCTGCAAATAGTGATACTTTGAATTCTTCCTTTCCTGTTTGTATCCCCTTAATCTCCTTTAGGTGTCTAATTGCTCTAGCTAGAACTTCAACTTCAAGTACTATATTGAATAGATATGGAGAGAGTGAGCAGCCTTGTCTTGTTGCTGAAGGGCTGTTGTCTTGTCCATGAAGGGCTATTGGATTATATTAAAGACGTTTTCAGTGTCTAATGAGATACTCATGTGATTTTTTTTCTATTCTTTCAGTTTGTTTTTATGGTGGATTACTTTGATAAATTTTCACATATTCAGCCACCCCTGTACTCCTGTGGGATGAAATCTACTTGATCATCATGGATGATGTCTTTGATGTGTTGCTGGATTGGGTTTGTGAGCATTTTACTGAGTATTTCGTGTCAGTTTTCACAAGAGAAATTGGTCTGAAGATATCTTTCTTTGTTGCGTCTTTGTGTGGTTTAGGTATCAGGCCCCTTAGAAGAAGTTTGGCAGTGTTCCTTTTGTTCCTATTTTGTGGAATAGTTTGAGGAGTATTGTGTTGGAAATAACTCTCTTCTTTGAAAGTCTGGTAGAATTCTGCACTAAAACCCTTTGGCCCTATGCAATTTTTTTTTATTTTTAATTTTATTTTTTTTTGTTTTGGCTGGGAGAATTTAATGACTGCTTCTATTTCTTTAGGAGTTATAGGGTAGTTTAAATAGTTTACTTGATCTTAATTTCACTTTGGTAAATGGTATATGTCTAGAAAATTGTCCATTTCATGAAGATTTTCCAATTTTGTGGAGTACAGGTTTTTGAAGTCATACCTAATGATTCTTTGAATTTCCTTAGTGTCAGTTGTTATGTTTCCCTTTTCATTACTGAACTTGTTTATTTGGATTCTATCTCTCTGTCTCTTAGTTAGGTTGTCTATCTTGTTGATATTCTCAAAGAACCTGCTTTTGGTAGTGTTGATTCTTTGTATTGTTTTCTTTTTTGGAACTGAATGATTTCAGCTCTGATTTTTATTATTTCCTGACTTTTATTCTTCTTTGATGTGCTTGTTCTTTTATTTTATCTAGAGCTTTAAGGTCTACATTAAGTTGTTGGCATAAAATCAGTCTAATTTTTTTCATGTAGGTACTTCATGCTATGAAGATTCCTCTTAGAATGACTTTCATTTGTCCCATAAATTTGAGGATGTTGGGTTGGAGAGATGGCTCAGTGGTTAAGAGCACTGACAGTTCTTCCAGAGGTCCTGAATATAATTCCCAGCAGCCATATAGAGCCTCACAACCATCTGTAATGGAATCTGGTGCCCTCTTCTGGTGTGTCTGAAAACAGGTACAGTGTACTCATATAAAATACATGAATATAACTTTTAAAAAATTGAGGATGTTGGGCATTCAGTTTTCATTGAATTCTAGAAAGTTTTTAATTTCTGTCTCTATTTCTTCTCTGACCCAGAGATCATTGAGTAGAGAGTTGTTCAGTTTCTATGAATGTGTAGGCTTTCGAGTGTTCCTGTTGTTGTTGATGTCCAGTTTTAATCCATGATGGTGTGATAAGATTCAAGGCATTATTTCAATTTTCTTGTATCTGTTGAAGTTTGTTTCATGCTGACTATATGGTCAATTTTGGAAAAGGATCCATGAGATGCTGAGAAAAAGGTATATTGTTTTGTGTTTGGGTGAAATATTCTATAGATATCTGTTAGCTCCATTTGATTCATAATGTCTGGTAGTTTCATTATTTATCTGCTTAGATTTTGTCTGGATGAACTGTCACTTGGTAAAAGTGGAGTGTTGAAGTCTCCCACTATTAATGTGTGAGGTTCAATGTGTGATTTAAGCTTTAACAATGTTTCTTTTACAAATGTGGGTGCCCTTTTGTTTGGGGCATCGGTGTTCAGAATTGAGATTTCTTATTGGTAGATTTTTCCTTTGACATGTATGAATTTTCCTTCCCTGTCTCTTTTGATTAATTTTGATTAAAAGTGTATTTAATTAGCTATTATAATGGCTACTCCAGCTTGCTTCTTGTGTTTGTTTGCTTGGAAGATTTTTTTTCCAGCCCTTTACTCTGAGATAATGCCTATATTTGCTGCTGAGGTATGCTTCTTTTATCCAGCAGAATGATGGATCCTATTTTATCATCTATTCTGTTAACCTATGTCCTAATATTGAGTTGATTCCATTGATGTTGAAGAATATTAATGATCTGAGATTGCTATTGATGTTCTTGGTGTTAGTGTGTGTGTCTCTCTGTGTGTGTGTGTGTGTGTGTGTGTGTGTGTGTGTGTGTGTGTGTGTGATTTACTTGATTTTGTTGATATGGAATTATTTATTTCCTATTTTTTCTTGGATGTAGTTATCCTTCTTGGGTTGGAGATTTTTCTTCTAATATGTTCTGGAGGGCTGGATTTGTGGATAGATATTGTTTGAATTTGGATTTTTCTTGTAATGTCTGGTTTTCTCCATCTATGGAGATTGAGAGTTTTGCTGGGTATAGGATTCTACGTTGGCATCTGTAGTTGTTTAGAGATTGCTAGATATCTAGCCAGGTCCTTCTAGCTTTCAGTGTCTCTGTTGTGAAGCTGGGTAATTCTGATAGGTCTGCATTTGTATGCTAGCTGGCCTTTTTTCCTTGCTGCATTTAATAATAATTCTTTCTTTGTTCTGTAGATTTTGTGTTTTGACATTAGGTGACAGGAGGATTTTATTTTTAAGAGTCTAATTGTCTTCTATAAGTTTCTTGGATGCTTATGGGCATCTTTTTCTTTAAATTGGGAAAGTTTTCTCCTATGATTTTGCTGAGAACTTTTTTCTGAGCCTTGGAGCTGAGACACTTTACCTTCTTCTATTCCTATTACTCTTAGGTTGGGTCTTTTCATGTTATCCCAGATTTTCTGAATGTTTTATATCAGAATTTTTTTAGAATTAACATTTTCTTTCACTGGTGTATGAACTTCTTCATTTTATCTTATATGTCTGAGATTGTCTCTTCTATTTCCTGCATTCTGTTGGTGATACTTGCATCTGATGTTCCTGTTCTTTTTTCTTTTTTTTTTTTTTTAGTCTAATGGGTAACATATTATAGACCCTTTTATTAATTAGCACATTATATACATTGAGAATATCTTTCTTTTTTGTTGTTGTTATTATTATTATTTTTATTTTCGATATTATTTATTTACATTCCAAATGATTTCCTCTTTCCTGGTCCCCCCTCTCCCCGAAAGTCCCATAAGCGCTCTTCCCTCCCCCTGTTCCCCATTTGCCTAAGAATTTCATGAATTCATTGTTTTTAATTGCTGAGTAGTATTCCATTTGATGTTCCTGTTCTATTCCCTAGGTTTTCCATCTCCAGGATTTCCTCATCTAGTTTTTATTTTATTTATTTATTTATTTTGCTTCTATTTCCACTTTCAGGTCTTCCACAGTTTTATTTATTTCCTTTACCTATTTAATTATATTTTCCCATATGTCTTTAAAGGATTTAATCATTTCCTCTTTAAAGGCCTCTATCATCTTTATAAGACTGGATTCAAGGTCTTTGTTCATTTTGTGTTGTGTGGGTGTGTGTGTTTCAGTTGTGTTAAGATATCTAGGACTCACAATAGTGGAGTAGCTATACTTTGGAGGTGTCATATTGGCCTTGCTCCTGTTGATTGTGCTCTCTTGAGGATTGTGCTCTCTTGAGGGCCTTTAACCATTTGGATGATTTTGGTCCCTGGTTCTGGTTTTAGTAGGTATTGGGAGGAGGTGAAACTCGATGATACTTGTTTGGCAGGTTTCTGATGGGTATCATGGCTGTATGGTTCTGGACCTGCAGTTCTGTATGGTTCAGTAGCCTCGAGTTGAATGAAGGTAGACAGAAAGTTGACAGGAGAATGCTTCTAGCAGGCTGCACAGGGCTACTTGGCTTACTCTAGTGGGCTCAGAGAGCAGAGAAGATGTCTGGGAATGTTGTGGATATATGAAAAAAATAAACTGGCACGTTCCCATACTTGTGTCTTTGCCCCAGCAGCCTGGCTGGCCATGCACTGATGGACAATGGTCTACCTGTTTTTATCTCATGGAGGCTTTGACTCAGAACTCCACAATCTCTCCACTCAGCTTGCTAAGTTCCCACTTGCGGGTCATTACCATGCCTACCCCATGCTTCAAATTCCCATGGCCTTCGTGCTACACATTTGGCAAACCTATGCTTTGACATTGCACCTTTCTCTCTTGAGTCCAGAATAGCTACTGTTTGAAGGAAAACGCAACACGAGCTTAGTTCAGAAACAATGATAACTCAATCGCTGGGTGCAGCAACTAAAACCTAATCCTATAAACCTTATTAAAATCTGATTCCTCCAGTGGTGAATCCTGGATCGACCATATGCTGTCCCTGTTCCAAGAAGACCTAACTCTCTCTTGTTTCCTCTCTTCATCCATCCAACCTGGAAGTCCCGCCTATTTGCCTAGTGATTGGCTCCTTTATTCATTAGCGGATTGGTACACAAGAAGCCAGTTGAGTATGTGAATCATTCCTCATTCTAGACAGCCTCTCCTGGGAGAGCAGAATTAACATAAAATATAAACAGCACAGAGCCATCTACAACAGGGGAAGAGAAGCTCACCTGTATGGTTCCTGCATCTGGTTGAGATGGAGGTGGAGGAGTGGTGATAGGAAAGTGGAAGTCCCCCTGGGATAGTAGGCTACTGAGCCTACTATGTATTTCTTATCACATAGAAAATAAAGATTTAACATTGAATATATACATGCACATGTCACTCTGTCCCTCTCTGACTTCACTCATGTGAATGTGCATATGCATGTGTGTGCATTTGTCTCTGGGCATGAACAAAAATTTAAAAAAGGAATTATATGAAAAGAAAGTATAAGTAAAACAAAAATGTGAAAAACAGCAATTTAGAATAACCCATATATATGAAGATACTTTGATAAAACTTATTTCTTTGTATGGTAACCTAAAATTTAATAGAAACAAATTTTAACATATACATTGGAAATTGAGAGCTGTATTCTGAAACTGAGCACTAATTTGGTTCCCACACAACCTGGATCGATTTCCCTATATTAATTTTATCTTATTTTAATTTTATCTCAATAAAAAAATTGTCTTCTCACTTAAAGTTCATTATGGCAGTATTGCATACTCTTCTAAAATGTAATTACTTCTTCTATTTATAAATTGGGTCTTTTATTATAATACTAAGCCCCTTAAGAATTCATGTCACTAAACAGTGAATTATTTTGACAATGAATTGAACCTGAATATAAGTGTTGCTTCAATATATTAGTTTTACACTTTAAATGGACTCAAAATAAGCAAATGATGTGATTAATGTTTTTGTTTGGTAAACAAGGCAGCATTGTTGTTCCAGTTGATGCCATGTGTTACCAAAACTAGACCTTCATACTCCATAGTGAGACAAATTGATGATTGGGGTCAAAAGTGAGGCAAGCTAAATGAGAGTGAGATACTGCAACCTGTTCAGACTTGTTAGGGACTTACTTGACGAATTTTAGTCTTGTACAGCAAATTTTATAACATTACAAGTATATAAATGTGTTTAGGTAATGTATTTACCTTTAATATCAAAACACAGCTTGTTGAGAAATTTCAGAATGATTCATTTTCCATATTTCTACTGCTTTGCCTAAACACAGTATTTAAAATTTTTCTTTTGGTTCATCAGATACACTATTCTAAACACTAGTTTATTTGTGTTATGATTAAAGTAAGATCTCTAGGGATTTCAAGTGGAGTTATCATCACTTAATGGCCCACACTGGAGCTTTTAAAATAAATCCCTGTATGAACTAGCAAAAATACATATGTTTAGGGATCATTTATATCCAAGACAATAAAATAGGTTCAGAAGGGATTTGGAAATAAATAAGACATACTTAAATTCAGTAAACTTATGCATTATTTTAAAGGATATAAGATTTCAACACAGGCAAAAAGCAATTCACAAACCAACATTTCATGAAAACACTTATATACAATAGTTATAATAGAAAATATTCTGAGACTTGAGCCTTAGTGCAGAATAGAAATGGAAAAGAAAACAAATTTTTACAAATTTGAAATTTAATTATACATGAATATAAACTGCCAAAGGAGTGAAGTGAAAGGTAGATAATGAGAAAAAATATGAGTTTAAAATAGGGCATCACCTAAAATCTAAATTGTAAAAAAATGATAAGTACAAAACTTGTACAAAAGAAGGTAATGTTAAGTCAAAGTCTGTTTGAGAAGAGCTAATATTATTTCTTAGCTGTAAGATACCTCAGGATGCATGTAATCTGGAAACTGACACATATTAGTTACCTTCGTTATTGCTGTGCACACATACTTGATTAAAACAGTGTATGCTTGGATGCTTCATATTGAGTAATGGTTTAGGAGATGTGTTTGTGTGTTATAATGTGGAAACATGGTGATTGGAGCACTTTGGCTCAAAATGATTAGATCACATTGTGGTGGTATGCTTTTATTCTGAGAACTTAGAACACAAATAGAAGTTCATATAAACTATGGGGCTTAATTATCACAACCAACTTCAGCCAAGTGATTGCCACACTCCAAATACTTCATAAAATTCCAAAGGAGCATCACCTACTAAGGAACAAGTATTCAAAGAAACATATCTTGTTATACATTTTGAATTTAAATTATAATGGGGGCATTTCAGTGAGTAGAAGATATATAACAAACTTCAATTTTATGAAGATGGTTGGAATATCAGGGAGCACACCAAGTATTACAGATCAGTATCAGGAATGCTGGAGAGATGAATGGAGTTTACCTGTTTGTTAAATATTGTCAACATCTTCATAGGTTGCCATTAAAGAAAGTCTCATTAATACTAATATACATGTACATTTATTATGAAAGTTAAAATAGAAAATTAGAGAAGAAATATAGAGGTTCACTTACAAAAATCACTAACAATTAATAAACGGCACTTTGTAATTTGTTATTTAATAGCACATATTGTAGTGTAATAGTGGCAGTCAACAAATTAAGTCCTAGAGTATGTCTCTGGTATTAATAACAAATAATGTGGTAACTTAAATGACAGAAGATTTATTTTGTTTCATAGTTTTGGTCTATTATGGGAAGGAATTAGAATGACTCCTCATGGTGGTATGAATGAATAGTAAAGGTTGTTCTAATTTTGACAGAACAGAAAGAGCAGGTATTATGAGAAATAAGGATAGATATAACCATGAAAGGCATAATTATATTGACCTATTTCTACTTCCAAAATATAGGACGACTAAAATGAGAAAGAAGTATGAGAAATCTGGACTCTGTAAATAATGTATATTATTACTATTGCCCTTGGTTGTCTCTCAGAACTTGAAAGTAAAACCTAATTACTAAAGACACCTCACACTTCAGACATGGGTATTGGAGGAAGAGTTGGAACTGACCTGGAAGCCTTTAAATTGAGGAGTATCTCTCAGAGTTTGTGGCTACATCATATACTATTTCAAATATAATATATTTCATATATAATATGTTGCCTGATAGAAATATATCAGGAAGAATGTTAGAAAAGAATGACCAATCAAACAATATTAGTCCCCATATAGTAGCTTGTTGAGAAAATACTTAGTAAGGAGATAAATAAAAAACAGGATGAGAACATGAAGTGTGAGGTGGATATAAGCATCTGATGAGAGATGTGCAATACAGTTGGTGAAACCATGAGTTTGAAATATGACTAGTATATTCATAATTCCATTGATACATAGAAATTTGGAAATGCTCTTTCTGAAACAATCAGCTGTGGTGGCATTTCATAGAGACACTCCTATAGACCTATATAGACTCCTAAGACAAATATGTAAACATTACATACAGGTACTTCTAAAGACCCTAAGACAAATATCTAGAGATTGTATAGAGGCTTTCCTATAGAGACAAATATCCTGAGACAAATATTTTGACATATGATAGTGGCATTCTTATATTTCTGACAATTATATATCTGCTCTATAACTACCTTTGATTTCTTCATCCACATTTAGTTGTGCTAAAAAGCACATGCAATGCATCAGGGATATCATTTTCAATCTTTTCCTTTTCTTAATAAAGCAATACTGTCTGCCTGTAATCACCAGAGAGTGAAGTTTCATGCTATAATTAGAAAGCTTTGCCGATTGCAAGTTGTACTCATTTATTAAACCTCAAGTATTCATATACTGCAAAATGTTAGATGGTGAAGAACCTAGGTACTTCCAGGAATATACTTTGAATGTTTCTCATCATTCCTTAGAGTTTTCTGGTATTAAATTTATCAGTCAACAATTATAAGATATTCTAAGAAAGTGACTTAATAAAATGACCACTCATATGTAAATTGAAAGTAGATCTATATGTATTAATTTAAAAATTGGGGCATAATCAAGGATACAAAATTTATTGTCAGAAAAATAATGAATGGTGGCAGTTAATTTAAGAATGAATTTTAGGAACTACATGTGATTGTGCATGCTTTTAATCCCAGCACTCACAAGCCAAAGACAGAAATCTCTATCAGAGATCTCTCTGAGTATGAGGAAGCCAGAGATATATAATAGAAAGATTGCTCTGAAAAATGAAAATGGTGTGGGTAATAATGCTAGCTTTTGTAGTTAGGGTGTTGATTTTGAGTTTGAAGGAAAGGGAATGATTAGAATATTTGTATGCCTTATGAACATTTCAAAAGCAGGCTGGAAAAAAAACAGACAGGACAATACCATGTTTAGAGGAGGAGAAGAAGTTCATGGATGTATCTAAAGGCTCTGCATTCTACAGCATGAAAGTGTTCTGTTAAAACCCAGCCCTTGCTAATGAAGGCTCTTGGAGAAGAAGTTTTTTCACTTATTTTTCTTTGTATTTTTTATTAAGCAAATAAAATTTATTTTAAAATATACAATTTAGTATTGACATTTTTTAAGTCATAAAAATAATTTATAGTAGCTAAATGCCTCTCAAATATACATAATATCATCTGAAGCTAAAAGTAATATTCACTCAACCAGTTTTTAAAATCTATTTGGAACATTACACATGATAAAAGTAGAAAAATATATCTTATGAAGTCCTCTATGAAAGGAAATTACAAATTTCTAATCAGACAGAAACCATTCCATCTCCAAGGGAGAGTATGCAACCTAACAGTGGCTTCATAGAATGAATTGGATAGTATTCCATCTGTTTCTATATTGTGGAATAGTTTGAAGAGTATTGGTATTATTCTTCTTTGAAGGTCTGATAGAATTCTATACTAAACCAATCTGGTTCCTTGATTGGGAGACTTTTAATGATTGCTTCTATTTCTTTAGGAGTTATAGGAATGTTTGGATGGTTTATCTGATTCTTGTTTAACTTTGGTATGTGGTATCTGTCTAGAAAATTGTCCATTTCATCCAGATTTCCCAGTTTGGTTGAATATAGGTTTTTGTAGCAGGATATGATTTTTTTAATTTCCCCAGGTTCTGTTGTTATATCTCCCTTTTCATTTCTGATTTTGTTAATTTGGATACTGTCTCCGTGTCCTCAGGTTAGTCTGGCCAAAGGTTATCTATCTTGTTGATTTTCTCAAAGAACTAAGTCCTGGTTTGTTGATTCTTTTTTTTTTTTTTTTTTTTGGTTTTTCGAGACAGGGTTTCTCTGTGTAGCCCTGGCTGGCCTGGAACTCACTCTGTAGACCAGGCTGGCCTTGAACTCAGAAATCCTCCTGCCTCTGCCTCCCAAGTGCTGGGATTAAAGGCGTGCGCCACCACCGCCCTTGTTGATTCTTTGTATAGTTGCTTTTGTTTCTACTTGGTTGATTTCAGCTCTGAATTTGATTATTTCCTGCCATCTACTCCTCTTGGGTGTATTTGCTTCTTTTTATTCTAGAGCTCTCAGGTGCGCTCTCAAGCTGCTAGTGTATGCTCTCTCCAGTTTCTTTTGGGAGGCATTCAGAGATATGAGTTTTCCTACTAGCACTGCTTTCATTGTGTCCCATAAGTTTGGGTATGTTGTCCCTTCATTTTCATTAAATTCTAAAAAGTCTTTAATTTCTTTCTTTATTTCTTCTTTGACCAAGTTATCATTGAGTAGGGCATTATTCAGCTTCCATGTCTTATGTGGGCTTTCCATTGTTTTTGTTGTTATTGAAAACCATCCTTAGACTGTGGTGATCTGATTGGAGGCATATGATTATTTCAAGTTTCTTGTATCTGTTGAGTCCTGTTTTGTGACTGATTATATGGTCAATTTTAGGGAAGGTACAATGAAGTGCTGAGAAGAAGGTATATTCCTTTGTTTTAGAATAAAATGTTCTATAGATATCTGATAAAATCATTTGATCCATAGCTTTTGTTAGTTTCAATGTGTCTCTGTTTAATTTGTGTTTCCATGATCTGTCCATTGATGAGAGTGGTGTGTTGAAGTCTCCCATTATTATTGTATGAGGTCAATGTGTGCTTTGAACTTTAGTAACATTTCTTTTATGAATGTGAATGTCCTTGCATTTGAAGCATAGATGTTCAGAATTGAGAGTTCTTCTTGGTAGATTTTTCCTTTGATGAGAATGAAGCAACTTCCCTTATCTTTTTTGGTAACTTTTGGTTAAATTTCTATTTTATTCAATATTAGAATGACTACTCCAGCTTGGTTCTTGGGACCATTTTCATGGAAAATTATATTCCAGCCTTTTACTCTGAGGTAGTATCTGTCTTTGACGCTGAGGTGCATTTCCTGTATGCAGTAAAATTCTGGGTCCTATTTACATAACCAGTCTCTTTTTTTTTTTTTTTAAATTTAATTTTATTTTATTTTTTTAATTTACATTCCAAATCACTTCCCCTTTCCCGTTTCCTCCCTCCCCGAAAGTCCCATAAGCCCCCTTCCCTCCCTCTTTTCTCCGTTCAACCCCCTCTCATTACTCTGTCCTGGCGTTCCCCTACATCCAGTCTTTCCAGGACCAGGGGTCTCTCCTTCCATCTTTTTAGAAATCTATTGATATGCTGATTGTGTCTAGGGTATTCTGAGATTCTGGGTCAATATCCCCTTATCAGTGACTTCATACCATGTGTGATCTTTTGTGATTGGGTTACCTCACTAAGGATGATATTTTCAAGTTCTGACCATTTGCCTAGGAATTTCGTGAATTCATTGTTTTTAATTGCAGAGTAGTATTCCATTGTGTAAATATACCACATCTTCTGAATCCATTCCTCCGTTGAGGGACATCTGGGTTCTTTCCAGCTTCTGGCTATTATAAATAAGGCTGCTATGAATATAGTGGAGCATGTGTCCTTATTGCATGCAGGTAAAGTCTCTGGGTATATGCCCAGGAGTGGTATAGCCGGATCCTCCGGAAGTGTCATGCCCAGTTTTCTGAGGAGCCGCCAGACTGCTTTCCAGAGTGGTTGTACCAGCCTGCAATTCCACCAGCAGTGGAGGAGTGTTCCTCTTTCTCCACATCCTCGCCAACAACTGCTGTCTCCTGTGTTTTTGATCTTAGCCATCCTGACTGGTGTGAGATGGAATCTCAGGGTTGTTTTGATTTGCATTTCCCTAATGACTAAGGATGATGAACATCTCTTTAGGTGCTTCTCAGCCATTAGATATTCTTCAGGTGAGAACTCTTTGTGGAGCTCTGTACCCCATTTTTTAATAGGGTTACTTGCCTCTCTGGAGTTTAACTTCTTGAGTTCTTTGTATATCTTGGATATTAGCCCTCTGTCGGATGTAAGGTTGGTAAAGATCATTTCCCAGTTAGTTGGTTGCCGCTTTGTCTTTTTGACGGTGTCTTTTGCCTTGCAAAAACTTTGTAATTTAATGAGGTCCCATTTGTCTATTCTTGATCTTAGAGTATAAGCTATTGGAGTTCTGTTCAGGAAATTCTCCCCTGTGCCCATATGTTCAAGGTTCTTCCCTAGTTTCCCTTCTATTAGTTTCAGTGTGTCTGGTTTTATGTGGAGATCTTTGATCCACTTAGAATTGAGCTTAGTGCAAGGAGATAAGGATGGGTCAATTTGCATTCTTCTGCATGTTGACCTCCAGCTGAGCCAGCACCATTTGTTGAAAAGGCTATCTTTTTTCCACTGGATGGTTTTAGCTCCTTTGTCAAAGATCAAGTGACCATAGGAGTGTGGATTCATTTCTGGGTCTTCAATTCTGTTCCATTGATCTACATGTCTGTTACTGTACCAATACCATGCAGTTTTTAACACTATTGCTCTGTAGTACAGCTTGAGGTCCGGGATACTGATTCCCCCAGAGGTTCTTTTACTCTTGAGAATAGTTTTAGCTATTCTGGGTTTTCTGTTATTCCAGATGAATTTTTGAATTGCTCTTTCTAACTCTATGAAGAATTGAGTTGGGATTTTGATGGGGATTGCATTGAATCTGTGTATTACTTTTGGTAAGATGCTCATTTTTACTATATTAATCCTGCCAATCCATAAGCATGGCAGATTTTTCCATCTTCCGAGGTCTTCTTCAATTTCTTTCTTCAGAGACTTGAAGTTCTTGTCATACAGATCTTTCACTTGTTTGGTTAGCGTCACGCCAAGATACTTAATATGGTTTGTGGCTATCGTAAAGGGTATTATTTCTCTTACTTCTTTCTCAGCCTGCTTATCCTTTGAGTATAGGAAGGCTTCTGACTTGCTTGAGTTGATTTTATATCCGGCCACTTTGCTGAAGTCGTTTATCAGCTGTAGGAGTTCTCTGGTGGAGTTCTTTGGGTCGCTTATGTATACTATCATATCGTCTGCAAATAGTGATAGTTTGACTTCTTCCTTTCCAATTTGTATCCCTTTGACCTCTTTTTCTTGTCTAATTGCTCTAGCTAGAACTTCAAGTACTATATTGAAAAGATATGGAGAGAGAGGGCAGCCTTGTCTAGTCCCTGATTTTAGTGGGATTGCTTCAAGTTTCTCTCCGTTTAGATTGATGCTGGCTACTGGTTTGCTGTAAATTGCTTTTACTATGTTTAGATATGGGCCTTGAATTCCTGATCTTTCCAAGACCTTTAGCATGAAAGGATGCTGAATTTTGTCAAATGCTTTCTCAGCATCTAATGAGATGACCATGTGGTTTTTTTCTTTGAGATTGTTTATGTAGTGGATTACATTGATGGATTTCCTTATATTGAACCATCCCTGCATCCCTGGGATGAAGCCTACTTGATCGTGGTGAATGATCGTTTTGATGTGTTCTTGGATTCGGTTGGCAAGAATTTTATTGAGTATTTTTGCATCGATATTCATAAGAGAGATTGGCCTGAGATTCTCTTTCTTTGTCGGATCTTTGTGTGCTTTTGGTATTAGTTCGCCGGTTGTGGTGGCGCACGCCGGTAGGATTTGCTGAAGGAGGCAGAGGCAGGAGGATCACGAGTTCGAGGCCAGCCTGGGCTACACATAACCAGTCTCTTAGTCGATGTCTTTATTGAGGAATTGAGATTTTTGATGTTTAAGAGATATTTAGGAAATGTGATTGTTATTTCCTGATATTTTTGATGTTATTTTTATGTTTGTATAGCTATCTTCTTTTGGGTTTGTTAAAAGATTACTTGCATTTTATAGGGTGTAATTTTCCTCCTTGTGCTAGTGTTTTCCATCTATTATCCTTTGTAGGGCTGGATTTGTGGAAAAATATTGTGTAAATCTCATTTTGTCATGGAATATCTTGGTTTCTCCATCTATGGTAATTGAGAGTTTTTCTGGGTATAGTAGTCTGGTCTGGCATTTGTGTTCTCTTAGGGTCTGTATCACATCTCCCTAGGATCTTCTAGCATTCATAGTCTGGTGAGAATTCTGGTGTAATTCTGTTAGGTCTGCCTTTATATGCTATTTGACCTTTTCCTTTTAATATTCTTTCTTTGTTTTGTGAATTTGGTGTTTTGACTATTATGTATCAGGAGGAATTTCTTTTCTGGTCCAATCTATTTGGGGTTCTCTAATCTTCTTGTATGTGTATAGGTATCTCTTTCTTTATATTAGGGATGTTTTCTTCTATAATTTTGTTGAAGATATTTACTGGCACTTTAAATTGGGAATCTTCACTCTCTTCTATACCTATTATCCTTAGGTTTGGTCTTCTCATTGTGTCCTGGATTTCCTGGATGTTTTAGGTTAAGAGTCTTTTGCATTTTGCATTTTCTTTGACTGTTGAGTCAATGTTTTCTATGGTATCTTCTGTACCTGACATTCTCTATTCTATCTCTTGTATTCTGTTGTTGATGCTTGCATCGATGACTCCTGAATTCTTTCCTAGGTTTTCTGCCTCCAGAGTTCTCTGCCTTTGTGATTTTTTTACTCTTTCTATTTCCATTTTTAGATCCTGAATGGTTTTGTTCAATTCTTTCACCTGTTGGGTTGTTTTCCTGTAATTCTTTTAGGGAATTTTGTGGTTTTTTTTAAGGGTTTCAGGCTGTTTACCTGTGTTCTCCTGGATTTCTTTAAGGGTCTCATTTAAGTCCTTCTTAAAGTCCTCTATCATCATCATGAGATGTGATTTTTAATCAGAGTCCTGCTTTTCTGGTGTGTTGGGGTATCCAGAACTTGCTATGATGGGAGAACTGGGTTCTGATGATGCCAAGCAGCCTTGGTTTCTGTTGCTTTTGTTCTTGTTATTACCTCTTGCCATCTGGTTATCTCTGGTGTTAACTGGTTTTGCTGTTTCTGACTATGGCTTGTCCCTCCTGCAATTCTGTTTGTCAGTCCTCCTGGGAGACTACTTCTCTCAGGGAGAAATTTGGATATGGAGAGCTCTGGCACTGGGCTAGATCCTGGGTGCAGATAGAAACTGGAAGGATCCTGTCCCCTGCTGTTCCTTGGTTTCTGTGTCCTGATGGGTCTGGACAGTCACGCTGATCAGAAGTGGTGGTCCTACCTGTGCTCACAGGCATGACTGAACTCCTGGGAGACCAGCTATCTCTGGTTGGTATTTGTGTATTGAGCACTGTGGCACACAATTAGCTCCAGATACAGATGGAAACAGGAAGGCTCACTTATCTTTCTAATCATGTAGGGACATATGAAAATAGGTCTCTGAGAATTTAGTATGTAAATACGCTGAATCTAATAGAATAGAGAGTAGGAAAGAACTTCAAACACATTGGTGTAGGGGAAATTTCTTGAACAGAATAACAATGGCTCATGCTCTAAAATCAACAATTGACAAATGAGACCTCATAAAATTGAAAAGCTTCAGTAAAGCAAAAGACACTGTCAATAGGACAAAATGGTAACCCATAGATTGGGAAAAGATCTTTGCCAACACTGCATCTGGCAGAGGACTAATATCCAAAATATACAAAGTATTCAAAAGTTAGACTCCAGAGAACCAAGTAACCCTACTAAAGAAAGGAGTACAGAGTTAAAGAATTCTCAACTGAGGAATCTCAAATGGCTGAGAAGCACTTAAAGAAATGTTCAACATCTTTAGTCATCAGAGAATGCAAATCAAAACAATCTTGATATTTCACCTCATACCAGTCAGAATAGCTATGATCAAAAACTTACTACACTGGCACACACACACTGGAGATGTTGGGGTGTGGAAAAGGTATAGAAGAAGAAGCATGAGAAGGAGGAGAAGAAAGAATCTCAAGGATGGGAGGGGAAGAAGAGGAGTTTGGAGAGGGTGGCTATGAAAGCAGTTAGGATAAGGGATGGATATGTTCAAAGTACATTGTATAACTTTTATTAAGAATACAATATTATTTAAATATATTGCAGTTTAATATATAAACTTTCATTTTGTTTTTTTGCAAATGAATTTTAAACTGGGGGTAAAGATAAGAATTGGATGGTGAAATCTCAGGTACATTGGTTTTATCATTCATAATAAATTTTCTTCTCTATAATTTTAAATGATTGTGTGTTTAGGTTGGGAAGAGAAAAACATTGCCAAAAAATTTAAATAAACCTGTAGTGTAACACATCTAACTTTCCTGTTTTATGGCTTTTGCACATAAATTAAGCTCTTTGGACTTCAAATGACTTATCAATATAACAAAGATAATTATTTCTATTTCATTCTACTGATGTGTCTGGTTTCCTATTTGGCACAGAGGCAGCATTCGAAAATTACTCACTCTTATCCCATGAATGTCATTATTTTATTCACAGAAGGTTTTCTGTTAGTCACAGAAAATACAACATCAGCAATTTTTAAAGTTCAATAGAAGGTTATAGCATGGTATTTAAAAATGTATTGTAATTAAAAACATCATCAATTCTGTGCTCTTTTATTCTGAGTTGAGATTATTGCAATTAGTATTAAACACTCAGTTAATATATGATTCAGGGTTCAGTTACAGAGAATAGAATTCATTTGCTTTATGTTAGCAGCTGAACTTACTGGAGATCATTAAATACTTGTGGAAACTGAAGAGGAACTGAAGAAACAGCTGTCTCTGGCCCGATATTTCTGGAACTATTACCAAAATACACTTCAGAGCTGAGCTGCCAGAAATGCTGCTGTTTCTTTTTTGATTGGCAAGGAAGCTATATAGAGCATTGTGATGCTACTGATTCATACTCTGACTCCTATAGTAGTCATGTGCTAAATAGATGCTTGAGCTCTGTCCCTTCCCCACCAAAAATCTAGCTTCAAATGCAGTTTCTAAAGTATGCTGGATTTTCAGTAGATTATATTTGAAATTCTGTGTTCAAATAGGAGTAAAGGAAATTTATTGCTATTGTGTCATAGAAGGAAGTTAGAATGCATACTGTGTATTCAAAATTTGTTTCTATTATAGTTCAACAATTTTGGTTTTTATTAAGCTATTTTCATTCTTAGAGTTTTCAATGGTGGTTAATAACACTATGTATCTTTCTAAAAATAAGAATATCCTTAATACAAATGAGATGGTACACAAGTTTTAATGACAGTACATGGTAGACACTGTTCTTTTTCCTTCTAGTTCAATTTAATGCCCTGGCACAGCTCTTAACTTTAGTAAAGAATAAATATTAGAAAATTAATATGTCCTTTCTAAAATAGCTCAACAAATGGAGAAAGAAGCAGCATAAATTTAGTCAATATACAGAAACAGAAGACAAATATATTCATATATTTCCTCCAGACATGTCTCTATTTTGAGCTTATCAATCTAAGTAAATCTATAATTTGTTCTCTCCACTGTTAATATTTTAATTCTTTTCTCCTTATGACTATCTATAATTAGGGATTCTGTACCTATGAGGATCATCTGAAACTTTATTTTCAAAGGAACTAATACTTAAGTTTTCTCAGATGTAACTCATTACTTTAGTGTCATATTGACTAATGTCATAACATGTGGTATTTATTAGCTCTACCATGTTACAACCAACTTGCCTATGATAAGGAGAAGCATTTCTTTCAGATACTAAAACATGATCTACCCTTATCACCCTATTTATCTTCCAGTAAGAGAAGTCCAAATGATCAGGGAGTAGTCTCAATCACAAGTAAAATGAAGTTGTTATTGTCTCACCATGTGGAAATATTTGTGTAATGGATCTAAAACAATAGACCTCCAAAATTCAAGGGCAATTAGAAAATATATCATTAGTTCTTATGTTTAGTTTGAGAAATACTACATCTAGATCAATCCATTATTCAGTTTCTTAACCCCAATAAAGATTGACTCACTTTGTATATTTGGCACAGGTAAAAATTATATTTCGTTTTCTTAATGGTATTATATCAGTGAACTTTGTCATTTACTATAACAAAATCCCTACTTCTAAATTAAAGTATACCTATTAACATAAATTCTTAAAGAGAAATATTTGCATAAGCAGTTACAAACATTTCAGGACATTCTAAATGTTAAAGTCTGAGGTCAGGTTGTTGCACTAGTTTGCTTTATAGTTAATAGGGCATATTACACCAGAAGTGTATGTATACACACAATAGACATGTCCAAATTCAGTGTCTAAAGGGAGAAACCAAATTTTCACAAGTCATTTTCAGGGTGTACCACATTGAGTTGAAAGTTCTTACTAGACTCCATTTCCACATCTCCAAACCATTTTGTCACTTCCCTCCTGTTGCATTCTTTTGCCTTCTTTTCTAACTGCACTGAGGACAAGTTATACTCATTTGGTACTCCTCCTGCATCAATGACCATCTGCACTTACACCCAGCTCTGCTTCCCAAGACATGTAATTAGCAGAGGTATTATTCAAGATTGTGTGTATCAGAATTTTCCTCATTTTTCTTTACAGATTGCAATAACATTTGGGAGATATTTTAGCCATTTCTAGCTTAAAATGAAACATCATTAGCATATCAGGAACTTGCTTCTGTCTTTCATTATCAACTGGACATAGAGAAACTCTCTGTGAAGGGATGAGAAGGATATCAGTTGAATAGAATTCAGAGATTTATAGAGACCCAAATACATGTTTCTATCACACCTTTAATTCTTGTATTTTTTCACAGTAAAATTTTGTATTAAATGCACTAAATTTCTTAGGAAATGATTTATTATGGGAAATTCTACTTGTAAATATTGTTTATAAATTAACATGTTAAAAATGTATTGTCGTGCATTGATTCTCTAGAATTCTCTGCAAACTTTTAGTTCACTTCTGAATTTTAGGTATATAATTTATGCCAATTTTAAAAATTTAAGAAAAAAATAATATGAGTAAAACATGAAAATAAAAGGGTAAACCAGTGGTGGTATATTATGCTTGACCTTTAGTAGGTAAATAATTAAAATTTGTTAAAGAACAGGAAAAGTATAGGATTCAGACTCCATAAAACTAAGTAGAGATGAAGTCAGGAGACATAGTGTTTTCATATTTTAAGGCTTGTTTAAATTTGTCTGACTGGGAAGTTGTGAATAGAGACTAGGAAGCATCACATCCAGGCAGAGTAGTCATCATCACAAGATCACAGTGTTTTTCTCACTCATTCTAGTTTATGTCTGCTGAGATAGTACTCCAAATTTAGGAGACAAGAGGAAAAGATTATTCTTCTGAAGGAAATAGTGAAGATGTATATTAATAATAATAACTTCACAAACACTAATATGGATACTGTAGATATGCTGTAGTCACCTAGAGTCTCAGTACTGCGCAACAGCTATTGCTGATTAAGATGTATCATCTCCCTAGCTTTTAAATCTTAACTTCCAAAATCTGTTACTTCCTAAGTGACAGGGGTAATAAGAAAATTTGAATTTTAATATTTGCTTTAGTCCAGAGTTCTTGAAGCAAAAATGTCTAAGTCACTTGGACTATGATAAAATGACTTGAGTTTCTAGATGGGAATATTGCACAAGGGGCAAAAACACATAGAGAGAGCATTTTCCTACTTTCTAATATGTATGTGTAGAAAACAATCTGTATGATAACATATAACACAAAATATTCCTATATTGTAACCAAGATATGGCTAACCAATAGCATAGAGTTTATAGAGTATATAGAGAGATTTAGGGTTGATGTGTATACGTAATATACATAATACATGCAATATGTACATAAAAAGATGGGATACCCAAACCATTACAGTGTTCAGGAAATAATGGTAAATATAAGCAATTGTTACCCTGAATTCTGGGAACTATCCTAATAGTTCATAAATTTCCATAGAAGCACAAGGTTCTCTGACTGTAAACAAACCAGAATTATAATTATTTTAAAATCAATGACTTGTGACTGGCTTCTGAGTGAGGACCAACTTGTTTGCAGTCTACTGACTCTATTATTTAGGGTCTACATAACTACATATAGTTAGAATTAAAACTGTATGATAGGAGGACGGGCGGTGGTGGCACACACCTTTAATCTCAGCACTTGGGAGGCAGAGGCAGGAGGATTTCTGAGTTCGAGGCCAGCCTGGTCTACAAAGTGAGTTCCAGGACAGCCAGGGCTACACAGAGAAACCCTGTCTCGAAAAACCAAAAAAAAAAAAAAAAACAACAACAATAAAAAAAACTGTATGATAGGATGCCAGTTGCCATACTTAGAATGGAAGAAATGTTGGTGTGGGAGCAAACAAAGTATTTAGCATAACAAATGTTAGATTCCATATCCACTGGATCAATGATAATTGCATAAAGGAGGAAGACTGCCACAGAAAGATTATAGGTAGGAAATATCAGCTAGGGAAACAGGAAAGAAAAAAAATGTGTCAATAAATTATATATATATATATATATATATATATATATATATATATATATATGTGTGTGTGTGTGTGTGTGTTCTAAGTGCATAGTGGTGTTTTGGGTAAAACAGAGATGCTGAATGCTCAACAGATATATAATTGATTACCTATATTTCCCATGTTTCTTGCTGCTCAGTTCATATAATTCCTTCTTTAAAAAATGAGCTGTAAATAGAGGGGAAACATGTTCATTTAACTACAAAAAAATGTAGGCACACTCACATTTTTGGATTGTTCTCCCTTCCCCTTGATGGCAATGAAAGTATGCATCAGGAAAAAAAAATGCGATCACCAGATTATGGTGGGGCGATTGAGGCTCAAAATGTTATTGGTAATCACCACACATTCAGCTAAGCAGGGAAAAAAGTCATATTTACTAGATTGTTGTGCTGTTTGAATAACATTCAGTGAGTTTGACCTGACTTAAACAAAATGAGTAAAGGAAGAGAAATTTTATAAGAAGAAAAATAAATGTATGTAATTTTATGTACTTGCTAGCTACATTTGCTTTGTAGGTTTAACCTTTGACAACAGGATTTTTAATCCTTTTTTTTAAACAGACAAGGAAACTGAGACTCCAGATAATTAAATAGTTTCATTTCATATAACTAGTGAGCCTAGCACATGAAATTCTTGACATCATTTAATGCATACTCAGTTTGAAACAAGAATACCCAGTGTGTGGCTGATGAGATGGCACTCAACTCAGCCATGAAGACATGAGTTTGATCTGTAGAACCCACACTCTGGACAGATAGAACTGACACCTGTTAATTGTTGTATTCTGTCAGCCTCATGTGTGCTTGTCTTACAAATCAATCACAAACACATATGCACACAGAATACACACACATACTCACAAACTATACAGATGAATGTAAAAGTCATAATAATATTCAGTATTCACATAAAGATTCATTCGCCATCCTTCAATGGTTTAATTCTATGATTTTTCATGATGGAGTTAACACCTAAATCTATATAACAAGATTAATGAATCTGGAAATATAATAAAAAAAGACTTCTTCTGATTCCAGAAGAATATGAATATGAGAAAGGGAAAAACGGTTTTAGTGGGAGGTGGGCAGAAACCTCTAAGGGACAACGGGAGACCTTAAAGGATCATTGAATCCTTTTACCCCTTTTCACCTCCAAACAATTAAGATATGAAGATCTTTCTAGATTAATTTACAAATTCACTGAATTTTAATTCTTTTATGTGCTAATGAATATATATTTAATATTCCCAGTTGAGATCTACTTTATTAAATTATCTTAGACTATAACCTCTCCATTATTATAGACATTGCAAATGAAACTCACTCACATTATCCCTGAAGGGAGATGGAGGAGCAGTTGATCTGGGATAGAGGGTAGGTGGGGTGAGGAACTGTGAGGTAAGGAGAGAGGCCAAACCGTGGTTGGGATGTATTGTTCAGAGAAGAATAAATTAAAACAAATAAAAATGATTTTTCCAAACAGCTGAAGAAGGAGGAAGAGGACAAGGAGGAAGATAAGTAAGACAAAGAAGATGAAGATGATGAAGACAACCAAGAGGAAGATGACTATGAGAATGAAAAGGAAGATCAAGGCAACAAGGAGGAGGAGAAAGAGGAAGAGGAACACAAAGAAGAAGAAAGAGGAGGGAGAGGAGGAGGAGGAGAAGGGGAAGAAAGAGGAGGAGGAGGAGGAGAGGGAGGAGGAGGAGGAGAAATTCATCTACATTCTATCTTCAGATTATTTCTCTTTGTTCCTTTTACAGTCCGCTCATATTTATTACAGACTATCCAACATTGTTTTTTACAAGTAAAATGAAGTATTATTTATCATTTTCTAACTTGGTTATATTCTTCTTTTACACATGAAGAGCATTCTAGAGTCTTTCCTTAAGTATGCTTCCTAGGTCGACCACTATTCATCTCTAACCACCTGCTCTAGCCATCTTTACTCCTCACATGTAGAAGAAAATCAACTCCAAAATGAACTTACGCTTTTCCTTTTGCTCTTTTTAAAGCATATTATTACTATTATTATTATTATTATTATTTCATTTTACATCCTGCTCACAGCCCACCTCCCCATCATGCCCTCCTACCCTGGTATATCATGTATCTGTAAGGCTAGGCACTTCCTCTCCCACTCAGACCAGATAACACAGCCCAGCTAGAAGAAAATATCCTACACGTAGGAAACAACTGGGATAGCCCCAATTCCAGTTGTTTGGAACCCACATGATGACCAAGCTTCACATGTGTGGCAGGGCCTAGGTTCAGCTGTGTATGTTCTTTGGTGGGTGGATCAAAGAGTCCAGAGTGTCCAAGTTAGTTCATTCTGTTGGTCTTCCTGTGGAGTTCCTTTCCCCTTTGGGAACACAATCCTTCAATACGAATCCCCAAGCTCCATCCACTGTTTGGCTGTGAGTGTCTGCATCTGTCTCAGTCAGCTGTTAGGTGGAGCCTTTTAGAGGACAGCTATGTAAGACTTCTGCTTGCAGGCATAACAGAGTATTGTTAACAGTGTCACATATTGGTGCTTGCCCATGAGACAGTTCTCAAGTTGGACTAGTTATTGGTTGGTCATTACCTCAGTTTCTGCTCCATTTCTTGTAGGCAGGATAGATCTGGGGTCAAAAGTTTTATGGGTGGATTGGTATCCCCATCACTCCATTGGGATTCCTGCCTGGCTATAAGAGATGGCTGCTTCAGATTCTATATCCCAAAATAATGTAACTCACAGCTAAGAACATCCCCATTGTTTCTTGGGCACCTCCCTTATCCCAGATCTCTGTGTCTTCCTGGGGATGCCCCCTACTTCTCCTCCCCAGTTTCTATTCATTCTCATAGCCATCTGGCTATCCCTCCTGTCTGTCCTCACACCTGATCCTGAACCACCCCCATTTTCCTCCCCATCTATATTTAATACAGAGTGACAATATGTTATTCTATATGCACACATGACAAGTAACTGCCTTGTTCAGAAACTGCCCATAGTTTTCTTTCACATATTGAGGGAAAATAAAAATCTACTTAGTTTGATGAATAGTATGCCATCATATTTGATTAATATCTACTACTGTGATATTAGAACTTATACTTTCTCCTGCTAACTATCCTTTGAAAAGAATGTATGTATTTTAATACCTGAACTGTCTTATGAAATAACATTGATATTTAAGATGCAACTTCATAACATGTGGCAGTCATGAAAATATAACTGTGGTCAAGGCAGTAACTACATCCATCCATCACAACCAGAAATTTAGCCTGTGTCTCTTCATAAAATGTCTCCAACTCTCACTGCTTCATTCATTCTTAGACAGTATTTAGTCTTTGTTATTGCAGTAGAGATTGATTTTAATTTTCAAAGCACTTGAATAAATGGAGCATAGAGTACTTTAATCTGCTTTTGTACTTGGCTTTGGATTTCATTTGTGTTGCTACATGCATTCAGAGTCCATTTATTTCATTCTTGGAAGCATTACATAATATGGATATATCAATTGATGCTTATCAATTTATCTTTTAATGGACATGAATTTTATTCAGATTTTGGCTACTAGAAAATAAAATGTCATTTTATAGACAAACACTTTAAGATTATTGGATAAATATATAGGAGTGGAAGGACAATATCACAAAGTAGATTTAAGTTTTAAAGAAAGTGTCAAAACTTTCTGTTTAATATTGTGTGCATCTCACACTCCTACTAACAGAAAACAAGAATTTGAGTTTCTTCAAATTCTCCTGTTTGTTTTGACCCATGGGTTTTATAAACATATAACATAGTTTATAGATATTTTAAGGACTAGAATAAGATGCCAGCTGAGTAAGATCCTCTTGTGACCTCTTCTCACAGACAAACTATATTCTTTATTTACATAAGTAACTACCTTCACAACCGCTAAGAACACTAGGACTTTCTGTGAATAGAGTAGGCAATTTAGACATGAAGATCCATTCTATCTGAATTCTGTTCCAACTACTAGAGCCTGTGACTCAGGACAATGGTCTTTAGCCATGGGTCCCCTTCAACTATACACAGTTCATAATAGCATAAGTTTTAATCATTACACAGTATATATTATAACCAGAATATAGCACAATTTTGTTTGAAGCATAGCCCAGATGGTACATTACACCCTGAGACTATTCCATCCACAGTGACACTGCATAAAAGCAGGCAGAATCTTGCAGTATGTGACTACATTCTGGTAAGTGTGAATGAGACTTGCTGGTTTATCCCTGAGGCCTGTTGGCTTATCCCAGCCCCAGATGGAAATTTGTCAGACAAACTGTGCATTCTAGGTGCAATCACAGTTCTTTCAGAGTAACAAATAGAAGTGTACATGAACCAAACCAAAACTAAACTGTCTTTAAGTATGGTCACAACCAGAATATAGCAGGTGACTATAACAAGCCACAAAGTTTTAAAAGAGAGGGAATGTTTATAAGATGAGATAAGCATTCTTCATAAAACTTCCTCATTAGAAATATATAATAAATAACTGACTTTGCAAAGGCAATATGACATAAAATGCCAAAATCATCAATAGCTGTATGAAAATTATAACTTTATGTATACTCCAAAAAAGGTCCTATTCTATACTCAGTATAGGAACACTGCCATATAGAGAAAACTATAAAATATTTGAAAAATAAAATTGATAAAGAGAAGAAAGGTAAGGTTACAGGAAATTTGGATAATATTAGAGGAGCAAATATCTAAAACAGGGCAAATAAATGATATGACAATCAAGAAATAGAAAGCCTGCTAAAGAAATAATATCATGAAGCTTCCTAAGCATAGAGAAAGCTATCAGTATAGAAAGGTCAAAAGTCAGTAGTCAAAGTTAACTCACATCTCTGTGAAGGCATTGCACATTTCAGGTGACCCAGGTGAATAATAAGGAAAAGATTACTAAGGATGAAAGAAATAGAAACAAAATATATGTAGGGATACCTCAATTTAAATAACAGCATAAATGTCAGCAGAAATATTACAGGAAGAAGGGATATGAGAATGTCTTAGAATATATGGGGGAAATTACTTTAAATGAAAACAATATAGCCAACAAAGTTATGCTCTAGGAAAGAAGAGGGATAAAGATATCCCAGACAAACAAACCTTGGAAAAATATATCATTATCAGTTCTGGCCTATAAGGGTACTCTTAGATGTTTTACAAACTGACAGAAAAAAATAATAAGAAAAAGGGAAGGTGCAAACTTACTGGTAAAAATACTGATTAGAGTTCAAAATGTTCTAGTATCATAAATATGGAGCATACATGATTTACACTTTAGTAAAATCCGAAACAATTGCAACAAGAATAAGAGATCACTGTGTTAGCAATAGAAAATATAAAGTTATGAAATATAATGCCAAAAATTCGAAATGTGGGAAGAATAAAGTACTACCTGAGTCTTCTTATTAATATCTCATTCTCCCTTTCCCTGCCTGTCTTTCATCCTTCCTTTCCTGTATTTTAAATGATTATCTTAGTGTTATCATTGCTCGGATATATAATAACTATTTTTTCTTTTTGTTTTTCTTTTTGTTTTCCTTTTGTTTTTCTTATTGTATATTTCTTCATTTACATTTCAAATGTTATACCCCTTCCCAGTTCCCCCCTCCCCAAAATCCCCCAACCCATCCTCCTACCTCCTGTCTCCAAGAATATGCTCCTCCACCCAATCCACTCCCATGACCCCCACTCGATTTCCCCACACTGGGGCCTCTATTGAACCTTCACAGGACCAAAGACCTCCTCTGCCAATCTTTTGGCTGGAACCACATGTACCCCTTGGTTGATGGCTTAGTCCCTGGGAACTCTGGGGCGTCTGGTTTACTGACATTGTTGTTCTTCCCATGGGGCTGCAACCCCCCCCCCCAGCTCCTCCAGCTTGCCCTCCAACTCCTCCATAGTGAATCTCATGCTTAGACCAATGGTTGGCTGCTAGTATTCATGTCTGTATCCGTAAGGCTATGGCAGGGCCCCTCCAAAAGACAACCATAAATGGCTCCTTTTGGTACACACTTCTTGTCATCCAGAGTAGTTTTGGTGTTTGGTGACAGTTTATAGGATGAATCCCCAGGTAGGAGAGTCAATCACTATTTTTTTTAAATTTCTAATAATATGAAACATCATGACAAAGGCAACTTAAAAAGAAGCATTTAATTATGGGCTTGCTTATAGCTTCAGGGAGTTAATACATTGCCATAATGGCCAGAAAGTGGCAGCAGAAAGATAGGCATTGTGCTAGAGCAGTAGTAGGGAATTAATGGTCGGCACCATAGTGGCTAACATTTTCAAACACTTTAGTAAAATCAAAACAGTTGTCATGAGCACTGTGGTATGACCAAGCAAAAATGAATAACAGACATACAGCACATAATAAGATAAAACCCAGGATACACTATTGATGTACTTAATTTATCTTACTAATGCTAATGGTCATACTCATAGAGCCATGCCTCATTGAGACATTGTTATAAAACCTTCCTCCTGCAAGCAGATGGAAACATATTGATACCCACAGCCAAGCATGACATGGGAAGACAGTCCTTGAACACACAGCTCTAAATGGGAAATTTCTATCAAATCCCTCCACTCATAACTCAGGGATCCCTATGGAAGAGGAGATGAGAAGAGTAAGAGAGCCAGAGGAAAGGAAGACAGCAGGAGAACAAAGCCCTCTGAATCAACTGAGCAGGGCTCATACAAACTCACAAAGACTGAAGCAGTAAGCACAGGGCCAACACGGGTCTGCACCATTGCTTCTGGACATATATTATCGCTCTCAGCTTCTTACGATTTTGGGACTTCTAAGTGTGTAAACAAGTTGGTCTCTTTAGGTTATTTTCCTTCCATTGATTGGTTCAACTTCAATGTTTTATATATATATATATATATATATATATATATATATATATATATATATATCATTATATAAAATATATATATATAATATATATATATTTGTGTGTGTGTGTGCGCGCACGTGCGTGTGTGTGTGTGTGTGTGTGTAGTTTATTATTCTGTTATGTTTGATTTTTTTCAATTTACCTTATTATATTTCATTTGTTCTGTTCTGTTGTTATCACTTACAAGTCTGTGCCTTTATAATGATGGACAGGAAGGAAGTGGGTCTGGAGTAAGGGGAAATGAGGAAGAACTGGGAGGAGTAAATGGAGGTGAAACTGCAGCCAGAATAATTATATGAGAAAAGTATCTATTTTTCATAAAAATAACTTGGAAAGTTAGAAAATAAGTTGAATGAAGTCTACAGTGTTTTCTATAAGTAATATTGAATATGAATATGCTAAATTTATCCACTTAAAATAGAATTTGAATAAATTTAGAAAATATAACTCAATTTTTTATTACTTTTAATAAATATTATATGAAGTTAGCATTAAAAATTTATGGATTACACATCAGCAGTAAGTAAAATAATGACTCTGTGAATAATAAAGTTACAAATAAAGAGTTGATTTAAAACATAAGATTAACAAAATGAATGAAATTTTTGATACAAAAGGGACAGTAGATGAAACTAAAAAAAACTCAGCATCTTATTTAGGGTTTCTATTTCTATGAAGAGACGCTATGACCATGTCAATTCTTACAAAGTGAAACACATTTTTAGGGTTGAATTACAGTTCAGAGATTTACTTATTGTCTTCATGTTAGGAAGCATGGCAGCTGTAGATAGACTTGGTGCTGGTAAAGAATCTGAATATTTCATATCTAGATCCATAGGCAGAGAAAGTGAGAGTAACACTCAACTTGGCTTGCACATTTAATACCTCAAACCCTGTCCCTGTGACACACTTCCTCCAACAAGCCTACACCTCCAAATAGTGCTACATCCTATGAGCATGTGGGGGGCATCTTATTCAAACCATTCACAATTATTTAAATTGAGAGATTAAAAGTTATTCTAAAGAATACAATGGAGGAATTGCTCAGTTGCTAAGAACACGTTCTGGTATCGTAGAGCATGTAAATTCAGATCCAAGC
The DNA here is from genome assembly GCA_036184795.1 of Tokudaia tokunoshimensis. Taxonomy (NCBI): domain Eukaryota; kingdom Metazoa; phylum Chordata; class Mammalia; order Rodentia; family Muridae; genus Tokudaia; species Tokudaia tokunoshimensis. Next base: position 19,942,357 of record BTHU01000003.1, read on the forward strand.
ACACACATGGCAGCTCACAACCCTCTGCAAATTCAACACTGGGGATCCAGATAACTCATTAAAGTATGCATAAATTGACACTATTTTCAAATGAGTTGACCTACTTGATGCTTTTAGTACACTCTAGAAATCAAATATTTGATCTTCTCAGTGATAGTTTATCTCTTACAATGTGAATATTTTCCTAAAAAATAAAAGGTTCATATAATGTTTATTTTGTAATCCCACTTAAATCCCACAAGTGTTTTTTGTAGTCCTGCAAACACTGACATTAAAACAGGTTGAAAAGCTTAGCCAAGATATTGAAAGAAATTTGAAGACAATTTAATTTTGAAGGTTAATGATAAAATAACCCAAAGAAGTAATGTTTCATATGATGAGTATATACTTGCATCATTTAAAGAAGGGTAATCAATGTGCTTGTGGTGATCTAAGAGATGTTTGTCTAGATTGAAACACTATTTCCCCATTTCCAATTTTAATGAGCTTCTGTTCATAGACTTGCTTTGAATTACTGATGTTAGAGAATATCAATCTATCATTAACATCTGCTCCTCCCATAGCAGACTAGCTACAAGGATATATACAAGGCATGTATAAGCCAACGAAATTAGCAATTTCTTTATTTTAATGCTTTTGTATTTATTTATGTGTGTTTTTTTACAATTTATACTCAGTAGACAATTTTTGAAGTACATTTTCTTATTATAAATTTGTGTGCCTGTGTTTCCCATATGAACAAAATGAGTTCTTATGATGGTGAATTTACATTCATTTTCAGCAAGTTAATTTGTTTTAAATTCTTCAAATTTTCTTTGTTTTTTTTTTTTTTTTGGTAGCCTCAAAAATAAACAGTCAGAGTAGTATTCCATTGTGTAAATGAACCACATTTTTTGCATCCATTCTTCTATTCTGACATCTAGGTTGTTTCCAGCTTCTGGCTATCACAAATAAGGCTGCTATGAACATAGTGGAACATGTGCCCCTGTGGCATGGGGGTGGGGATCTTATGGTTTATTCTCCAGAAAGGTACAGCTGGGTCTTCAGGTAGATCTATTTCCAATTTTCTAAGGAACCTCCAGATTGATTTCCAGAGTGCTTATACCAGTATGCAATCCCATCAGCAACAGAGAAGTGTTCTTCTTTCTCTACATCCTCACTAACATGTGTTGTCACCTGAAATTTTGATTTTAGCCATTCTGATAGGTGTAAGGTTGACTCTCAGGGTTATTTTGATTTGCATTTCTCTGATCAGTAAGAGACTTTGAACATTTCTTTAGGTGCTTCTCAGCCATTCAAGATTCCTCAGTTGTAAACTCTCAGTTTAGTTCTATACCCCATTGTTTGATTGGGTTGTTTGGTGTTTTTGTTTGTTTGTTTGTTTGTTTTGGTGGTTTTTCTGGTTTTTTTTTGGTGATTAGCTTCTTGAGTTCTTTATATATTTTGGATATTAGCCCTCTATCAGGTGTGAGGTTATTGAATATGTTTTTCCCAATCTGTGGGTTGCCAATTTGTCTTATTGACTATGTCCTTTGCCTTACAGAAGCTTTCCAGTTTCATGAGGTACCATTTATCAATTCTTGATCTTCGAGCATGAGCCATTGGAGTTCTGTTTAAGAAATTTCCCCTTGTGTCAATGAGTTCAAGACTTTCCCAATTTCTTTACTATTAGATTCAGTGTATCTGGTTTTATATTGAGGTCCTTGGTTCACCTGAACTTGACCTTTCTGCAAGATAACAAATATGGATCTATTTTCATGTGGGGAAGGAGGGAGGGACCTGAGAGGGAAAGTGAACAGGGGCAGGGTGGGGAAGAAGACATTGAGGGGACTCTCCAGAATGCGCCAGAGATCTGGGAGGTGAGAGACTCTCAGGACTCAAGGGAGGGACCTTAGATGAAATGCCCCACAGGAGGGAGAGGGACCTTATAGAGCCCACCTCCAGGAGGAAGACAAGGCATCAAATGAGGGAGAAGTGGAAGCATCCTATAGTCACACATCTGACCCATAATTGTTCCTGTCTGAAAGAATTACAGAAATGGAAATGGAGAGGAGCCTGAGATGAAGAAGGTCCAGAGACAAGCCTAAAGTGGGATTCATTTCAAGGGGCGGTCCCAAGGCCTGATACTATTACTGATGCTATGGAGCACTCAGAAAAAGGGACCTAGCATGACTGCACTCATGACCCAACAAGCAGTTGAGTCATTTGCAGATATTTGCACTCAACCAATGGTCAGAAGTGGCTGACCTCTATTGTTGAATTAGGGAAGTTTGAAAGAAGCTGAGGTCAAGGGCAACCCTGTAGGAGGAAAAGCAGTCTCAATTAATCTGGACCCCTGAGATCTCTCAAACACTGGACCACCAAACAGGCAGCATATACCAGGTGATATGAGACCCCCAACACACAAACAGTGAAGGACTGCAGGTCTGTGTTTAGTAAGAGATGATGCACCTAACCCTCAAGAGACTGGAGGCACCTGGGTGTTTAGAGGTCAGATAGGGTGGGGGGTGGGGACATCCTTGTGGAGACAGGGAAGTAGGGAATAGGTATGGAATGTGGAATAGGCAGAGGGTGGAAGGGAGTGAGTGATAAAATATGGAATGATAAATAAATAAATAAATAAACAAACACACACTATCTTCTGTTGCCTCCCCTGAGATTACAGGTATGTACCAGCATACCTGTAAATATGTAGCACACCAGCTCTGCCATAATATTTATAGGCAGCTTTCTATAATTTACTATTCTTAATTAAATGGGGTTACTTAAATCAGGGTTATTATTAAATCAGGTCAATTATGCCAATCACTGAGATGGCAAATTTTATAAATGATTGCTTATTTGAAAATAGCCTGTGGTGAGGAGAACCCTGCTCCACCCTGACTTCCAGGTGCTAAGGTGTGGACACTTTCATGGGATAAAAAGGCAGATTATCTAAAGTATTCAGAAGAGGTTTGAAAATCAACTGTTTTGTGCACATGTATCAAATTTCCTGATATTTCATTAGATACATCCTAATACATTTATATCAGGGTCTGAGTGTAGACCAGTGTTGGAGCATATATTAGTAAGGTCACCTACTAGACATATGAAGAAGTCTAAGTGAAGAGTTGGCAGTTTTGCCAAAATTGTCCTTCAGGCCCTGAAATGTAACCTAAGCAATTAATTCCAACATATCAATACAGCAGAGATGTTATCTATACCGTAATGAGTGGGAGGAAAATAGTATGTGACTGCCCTCTAAAATTCCCGTTTTTATAAGTCAGCTGAAAACATATAGCTAGAAGTTAAGCTAGAGGCATATTTAGAATTTCTATTAGTTTCACTTTTATTGTACTTTGTTTTTCTTCTGTCATTTTTTTATTCTTGAAACTTTTATAAAGATATATAATAAAATATGATCATATCTACCCCCATTTTCTCCTCCTAATTTTCTCATATCTACCAAATATGCATCCCTGCCAACATCCTATTTTTTCTATGTTCTGATGACCCACTAGGTATAGCGAGTTTTGCCCATGTCTACATGAGTCAGAGACTATTTTTGGTAGCATGGAAAACTTGCCAGTGGCAACATCTCTTGCTAAGAAGCCATGTCTTGACATTAGCTTATCAGTAAGGTGTGGGACCTGGCAAACATCTATTCTCCCTATGAAGGAAATTTTTTTGACTTGGTTTTGCACAGAAAACTACAGCTGATATTGCTCATAAGCACAACTGTCAAATCATCCAGAATAGTGCTTCACAACTTCCTTCCTGTTCCCCAATTTTAAATTCTTTCTCCCCTATTTTCTGTGATCCTTTTCGAGCCTTGATGTATTGTTTAACACTATCCTATTCTCAGTACATGGATACGTTATGCTTCTCTCCTTTGACCACTCCTCACAATAAAGATGCTTCTCTGACAGAGATTCAGAACAGCCCAGGTCTACATCTATACACACAAGCATTTAGAAGTCTGTTTTTCATTTTAATAAGATGAACTCAATGTGCCAAAAAATTTACTGTTTTAATCCCTTTATATTGTTCTTCTGTCTGGCTCTCACACTTCACATTATATCAATTTATTCACATAATTTTAAAACTAAAACCTACCAATAACATTTATCTGCTTCTCTACTCGCTGAAGCTTAGCAGCTGATGGACTACTCCTCAAGACTTCTCAATGAGGTAGTTACTTTTCTGTTACCCTTTCCTGGCATTCTTACTTGAAATACTTTGGATATGAGCTTAATAGCCTTTCTTTAGCCTATAGAAGTCCTATCATTTGGTAACGCTTAGAAACATCAGACAAGTGTTGACTTTTTAGTCTTTATTTTCATTTATCATGAGCATGTAAATTGTTGTGGTGTTGAAAAAAACAATGGTACATTGGCTTCAGGACACAGAAGATCAAAGCCAACTATACTGCTTAAGCCAGAAGAATATCAACAATATCAAAGAGACACCTTGGTTGACAAGGAGACTACTTACTCAGCATGTGATGCCTCTGCCTGTCTCAATGCACCTCATTTACCTTCTTATTGAAGCCCCTTTGCACTCTAGCTCTCAAAAAGTTTGTGGTAAACACAATTGCCCTTATATGCTCAGATACTCACCCCCTTATGAATCTGATGTCCTTATCATCTGTCAGATCTTGGTTTTGGATACTAAATAATGAGCAGATGGAAATGGAATTGGCAACATTAATTATCAATTACTGCTCTTTCTTTAACGTTTCTTTTGCCTCATTGTTCTATTAATATGTTGTATTCTAACTGTTCTTAGTAAAGTTCATCATACCACAAGTCCTGGCACAGAAAGTTCTCTCTAATTAGTTAATGTTCCATTTTGGATGTTTTCTGCATTGGAATATTTGCTCTTATTCAAAGATGTTCCAGTGAAGTGGTTCTGAAAATTAAGTCAGATTGCCTGGAGTAAAAGCATCTTTTCTTCATTATAGGTATCACTTTCCTAAAATGAATTAATAATGACATTTACACAGAATACTGTTTGATAGTCATATATAAAATGTTTGTAAAAACTACTCAATACTTAATTTCACTTACATGAACTAAAGCAGTCACTATCCTTATGTTGGATAAATTGTATACTTGTCCCAAGTTTATGTCATTGAAACCACTGATATACTGTGATTAATAAGTGTCCCTATTGTCATTTAGATGTGCTATTTCCAAGTCACAGAACACATGGAAGTCTTAGAAGAATGTGAGCCAGAGAAAGCATAGAGTGAAGGCCATGGAAACCGCATGTTTTCTACTCATCTTGCCCAATTCCTTTCTACTTTTGGCCTGTTCATCTGTTGTCTGTATTTTCACGTTGTTTATAAACATTCAAAGTTAATGATTATAAGAAGTGTTTTAAATAGCAACAGAAGCAAAGTGTTTCCCTGAATCCTATGAGTGGTGTGTACAATTTCATACAATTCAAAAAGGTAATGATGGAAAACCTGGCTTTGAGTTGGCCACTGAGCAGCACGTATGACTACCTGGGATTTATGACTGGTTTCTGGGCAGGGGTCTGTCTTAAAGTGGAACCGTTACTGAACTGAATTGAACTGAACTGACTTGAATTGGTTGAATTAAATAAAGGAGTACTGATGGAATCCAGATAGTCAAAGCAAAGACTAATGTGGAAGAAACAAAAGAAATCATATAGTCATAGGATATGTTCAGCAAAATGTAAAATGTCAATACATATCTGATATAAAATTTCTGTGCTGCAAGAGAAGTAAGTGGGAGAGAAATTGTGTCTAACCCATCTTTATAAGCTCTCTTTAATGGAGGTTTTAAGTTGTTTTACACTTTTTGGGGGGATATGGAATTTGCTTGCACCATCTTTAGAAAAATGAACTCGGTTGTTACCATTTCCTCTCAGGAAAATGTTCACTGTTTCTCTTTATTGAAATTCTCTGTTCCAACATCTATTTCTCCCACTGGACTATGAACTTTCCTAAGAATAGCAATCTTGTCAGAAGCAGCTTTATATTCCCAAGGTCTAATGTGCACCTTGGCATTTTTATTAAAGGACACAGCCTGTATTTGTTAAATTAATAAATAGGGGACATAGCATAAAGTAGCTTCCCTGTTGAAAACATTTTTAATTCCAACTAAATAAAGTAAGGAAGGGAATAAGTGGATGATTGCCCTTTTAAAGAAAATTATCTCATTTCAGCATATTAAAGTCTTCCTCAAAACCAAACGATATTTATCCATGACAAAAGGTGTCATTTCATTTCTAAATTGTAAACACACTCTTGCTTTTTCTGTCAGTTTAGGTGCATGTTATCTTTAATATACTTCTCTTTATGGGTAGAATTTTGTGTTCCTCTCCATGGAACAAATGGCATCTTTATGCCATTTGCTCTTGACTTGCTTAGAAGCTGATTATCCCAATATTATCCCAATATGCTTTGTTTTCCTTCAAATGAATGCACAGGAACTTGCTGATTTAACACATAGAATCATCCACATCATTGGTCAAATCTCTCAGATCACTGCACTGATTCAAGCTAGACCTGGTGGCGCACGCCTTTAATCCCAGCACTTGGGAGGCAGAGACAGATGGATTTCTGAGTTCGAGGCCAGCCTGGTCTACACAGTGAGTTCCAGGACAGCCAGGGCTACACAAAGAAACCCTGTCTCAAAAAAACCAAAAAAAAATAAAATAAAAATAAAAAAAAATAAAATAGACCTCAGAACCTCAAAAGTTATGGCTCTCTTGACCTAATTTGCAGACAAGAAAATTTCATCGAAGAGCAAAGCACAATGAAACATCTCTTATTTCTCTCTCTCTCTCTCTCTCTCTCTCTCTCTCTCTCTCTCTCTCTCTCTCTCTCTCTCTCTCATATCTTCTTTCCATAGTACTGGACATTGGAAATGAATGATTTCTATCATTTGAAATGTGATCTCTGAAGGATGGAATGTCATAAGAAAATAGTGTTAATACTTTATAATTTCTAACCACTTACACAGAATTAGTGTAATTCTGTCAAGTTATTTTTTACAGATGATATCAGACTTTCAGAGGCATTCATTAAAATTTCTAAGGTTTATAGTCAGTAGGACTGATATAAAAGCAAGAAGTCTGAGCCACTCATTTTATTTCCAGTTTCCTTGACAGCTTTCTTGTGTTTTACTCCCTATAACAGCTAGAATTTGGCTACACAAACAAGTTCTATACATAAAAGTGTCTAACTAAAAAAAGTCAGAATGTAATGTGTTATCTATAATAGTTGCAATATCCCTGTGTCATTCTAAGCTCCCAATAAATAGATTTGTATGAATGGTCTGTTCTGGAACATTAAAGATATATTCTTCTATTTATGTAGTTTCTGTTTCTGTGTGCTAGCAAAACTCAGTTATTAAATTTGACAGCATGAATTTTCTTAGAACATCCAATAGAGTCCAATTGTAAACTGTTTATAAACATACCTACTAGGAAGGGGAGCAGTCAGTGTGTCATGGAAAAGTTTGTTCTTAACTTTACCCCAAACCAATACCCAATGTTACATACTCTGGGGAATGTTATATTATGCAAATGACTTTTCTACTTTTTCTTAGAGACTGTTTCCATTTGTGGTTTAATGCTTCATTCCGTAAGAGCAATACAGGTGTTCTATATTCTTTTAAAATGTGATTAGAATAAAATGATTTAAAGAGTATGATTTGGAATAAGAGAAAAGATTCTCAGTGTGACTGGACCAATCTTTAAGATATAGAAATGGCTTCCAAAAGAGCTCTGGTCACCCTGGTCAAAGGAGCAGAGGAGACGGAGACAGTGATTCTGTGGACATCATGTAGAGAGGCGGGAGTAAAGTCACTATTGCAGGGTTGTCTAGGAAAGACCCTGTGTAGTATAGCAGTATAACTGTAATGTAATGATTTGTCTGAATGCCAGTTGTGAAGATGCAAAAAAAAAAAAAAAAAAAAAAAGAGAGACCATACTTGTCGATACACATGTGGTGGTTCTTACAGAAAATCTGAGTACACAGAACTTTTCTGAGTCACCTGTAGACTCAGCTGTACAGGAGATCCTGTAGGAGCAGAAGAGCAAGAAGGGCAGGCCAGGCTGTCATGTGTGCTGGTCCTACCCCTCTTTTGGCTCATGAAATAGGTTTGAGAAGCAAGGTTACCTCACAACCATGGGATAAGGACAACATGATTAATGGTCAGTGCAGTTACTCTGAAAATCATGTGGAGAGGCAAGGCCTAAACCTCACAGTCAAGTGTCACTGTGGACGTGCTCGGTGATAAGGATGTGGCTGACCAAGTGAAAGCATTGCTTATTCTCAAAGTGTAGAACCGGAGACCAAGGTTGGGCTAGGCCATTGGAAGTCCACCAGTGTGTCCAGAAACCAATAAGCCTCAGGAAGTAGCATGTGACATAGGAGATACACGGGAGTCTGACCCTGAAACCTCCGTCTGTACATTTCTGAACCTACATAGTAGAATCAATGGTTTACCAAACTCCTGGGGGATAAAAAAGATTTTGTCAAATACTTTATGTGCTCCCAAATTAGTAATAGCATTTCATTTCTCTGTGAAACTTCATTGCTCTGTGCATATTGTGGGCCTACGAGGGCATGCCTATGTTTTAAAGCTGTAGTGAAATCTTTGAGGGAGTATGGCCAATGGAGAGCCAGTTTATGATCCACACTTCTCATTTCCTGAAAGAATTGATCATTTAAACAACTTCAGTGACTCGCTATCAGGTAAATTTTATTCCAACATAAATTAAATGCCTCTGGTGAACTACAGTAGGGAAATGTCTTGCTTTCTACTTTAAAACAACTTAACCAATATTGCTAAATTGTTCATTGTAATTGGCGCTTTATTATGAGGTGTATTATCTTAACTGATCTTCACTTAATATATTTTTACAATTCAATTAAATAAATGTTCCTAAAATTGGAAAATTAATTTTGCTGTTACTTCAGAAGAGTATCTACTTATAAAAATTCTGAAGAGGATGAATATTTTTACTAAAAAGTGACTCCATTCACTTGAGGTGTCCATGATTATACTCATTCTAGGCCAGTGCTCATGAAGAATGTACACTGAAACACACTGAAGTGCTCTATAATAATATCATAAGCTATACCAGATGTTTACAGGGTCCTTAGTTCATGCCAGCAACATGCTTTGTCACTGTGCTTAAAATCTCAAACTCTAAATTTTGCAAGTTGGAACAAACACTGTTTTTCCTTGGATGATCTAAATTACTTTCAGCAAATTATTTGTCTACTTTATGTTTTACTCATATTTTCTTCACCCAAAAAGCAGGAAACATTATGTCTACCTCCCCAGGCTTTGTACACAGATAAAACATCAACTGATTCTGACATACAATTCATATTTATTAATTCAAATCATAAGTTTTCAAAACTGATCCAATAGAGCTCCTCAAAGGACTTTTAATCATGGCACTCTTGTTGATGAAGATATTCATGTCTGGAGTCGTGGCAAATTTATGCATTATTGCACACTAGTGATGTGAGAAGCTAGACTAAGGAATCTAAATACAAACACCCTTCCTTCATTTCTTCCTTCCTTTTTGGCGTTAAGTTACTGGAGTATGAACCCATTTTGACAATACTACCATTGGCTGCTTTTGTCTATTTCTTGTTCAAATTAAGCTTAGAAATGGCAGAAATGTGACATTTATTGAATTTCCTTCCTTTCTTCTCTTGTTTCTTCATCTTTTCATTCTTTCATCTACACACCTCTGTCTGACAAGATGTCTCACAGTGTAGTTCAGAATCTTGCTAGGTATTTTGGAAGAGGCACAAATTGATATGGTTTCTGGGATTGTCAGTACGTACCCCTGATTTTGGGACATGCTTTAATTCCCCACTAATACTTAAGTAGTATTTCTATTGTGAGTGCTACACCCAGCTGAGTATACTGTGTATCATAGCAGTTTACCATGTAACACATTCAATTAAAATATAACAATAAAGAAAGACCAAATTTACCTAAAATTAATTAATTGCTAAGTTATTTACATGTATTATATTATTAAAACACCATTTCATAAATAAGATAAATAACATATCATAAATTAGATCTCACAGAGAACTTATTTCTGCTGATGTTCATGCATTTAAGATCTTTGATTTGCTTATTTCACCTGTTAGTCATATTTCTGTTCTTGTACATGATATTTCACAGTACTGTTCACTGACATTGTATAGAAGCATGTCAGGGTTTATTGAAATCATTATGGTATAAATGGATTATTTTGTCATTAAATCTATGCTGTAATAATTCATGTGTTTATTTCACTCAAATTTTGCACAATTACTTCTTTAGTTTAAACTACCTAGAATAAAAATATCACTGTTAAGGAAATTAAAGATTGCCTATTCATCTGCTTTCCAATCCTCTGAGGCATGCCAAGTTCTCTTGAGCTTCATGCTGTGCCCCTGAGCTCCATTATCTGGCCACCACTTCTCCTGTGGTCACCATGTCTGGTACACCAGAATTACCCAGGTTAGACCCATTATCATACCCCCAATCCCCTGGAAGCTGTATCCCTGAGTCATACCCCATTGCTCTGAGTTATGCAGTGTACTTGAGTTCCATTGTCTAGCTCAAGGTTGCCCACTAGACATCTGCTACATCAGAAATCTAAGTTTGTCCTGCCTTCCCTATACCCACTATACCAGGAACATCTAGGGGCAAGCAAATAGCTAAAGGTTTCTTTACAAAATTCAGAGCAATGTGGCCACTTTAGAACACAGTTATCCTACTACAGCAAGTCCTAAATATCCTAATACAACAAAAGCATCAGAAAATGACATAAATCCAACCTTATTAAAATGATAGATTTTAAAGAGAAAATGAAGAAATCCCTGAAGAAACACTGGAAAATATAATGAAACAGGTAGAAACATTTGAAAAAGAATTGAAGAAATCCCTTAAAGAAAAATAGGAAAATACAACTAAACAGGTGAAGGAAATATGTTCAAGATCAGAAAATAGAAATAGAAGCAATTAAACACACATACATATAAACATACACACACACACACACACACACACAACTGAGGAAGTCATGGATATGGAAAACCTAGGGAAAAGGAAAGGGACAATAGGCACAAGCATCACCAACAGAATTCAAGATGGAAGAGAAAGTCAGAGGCATTGAAGAAACAATACAAGAAATTCATACATGAGTCAAAGAAAATGTTAAATCTAAAAACAAACAAACAAAAAACTGTGACACAAAGCATCACTCTCACCAATGGACAGGTCATCCAGACATAAACTAAACAGAAAAGTAACAAAACTAACTGATTTTATGAGGATCAAATAAACCTCACAGATATCTGTTCACTGAAACACAAAAGAATATACTTTCTTCTCAGTACTTAAAGGAACATTCTCCAAAATTGACCTTATAAGTAACAAAGCAAACATCAACAGAAAAAAGAAAATTGAAGTAATTCCTTGTATCTTATCAGATCACCAATCTGACCAGGACTTTAACAACAATGGAAAAAACAGAATCTAAGAACACATCAAAAACATCATCCACCATGATCAAGTATGCTTCGTCCCAGAAATGCAGAGATGATTTAATATACAAAAAATCTATCAATGTAATCCACCATATAAACAAACTGAAAGAAAACAACCATATAATCATCTCATTAGATATTAGAAAAAAGCCTTTGACAAAAATCTAACAGCCCTGCATATTAAAAGTCTTGGAGAGATCATGGATACAATGTGAATACCTAAACACAATAAAAGCAATATACAGCAAGCCAATAGCCAACATCAAATTAAATGAAGAGAAACTTAAAACAATTCAACTAAAATCAGGGACTACACAAGGCTGCCCAATCTCTTCCTACTATTCAATGTAGTACATGAAATTCTACCTGCAGCAGTAAGACAAACAAATTAGATCAAGGAGATACAAATAGAAAAGGAAAAAGGCAAAAATATTGCTGTACACATATGATATGATTATATAAATTAATGACCCCAATATTTTTACCAGAGAACTCTTACAGATGACAAATACCTTCAGCAAAGTGGTTGGTTACAAAATTAACTCAAAGAAATCAATAGCCCTCTCTTATATAAAGTCCTCCTTTGTACAAATGATAAATGGGATGAGAAATGAATCAGGGAAATAACACCCTTTACAATAACCACATATAAAATATTTTGGTCTAAGTATAACCAAACAAATGAAAGACCTATATGACAAGAACTTCAAGTCTTGGAAGAATGAAATTGAAGAAGATATCAGATGGTGGAACTATCTCCCATGCTCATATATTTTGTAGTATTAACATAGCAAAAGTCTTTCCAAAAGCATTCTATAGATTCAATGTCATTCTTTCAAATTTCCAAACCAATTCTCTACAGACCTTGAAAGAACAACTTTCAACTTCATATAGAAAAACAAAAATATCCAAGATAAGTAAAACAATCCTATGCAACAATGAAAGTACTAGAGATATCACCATACCTGATATACTATAGAGCAAAAACAATAAAGCTGCATAATACTGGCTTAAAGACAGGTAGGTTTGCTCATGGCAATAGACTCAAAGACCCAGCAATAATTCAAAATAACTAAGGACACTTGATATTTGTCAAAAAAACCAAAATCGTACAATAGAAAAATGAAAACACCTCCAAAAATGGTGCTGGTCTTACTGGATATCTACATGTAGAAGAATGAAATAGACTGAAATCTATCATACTGTAGAAAACTCAAAACCAAGTAGATCAAGGATCTCGACTTAAAACCAGACACAATAATTCTAGTAGAAGACAAAAATCAAGAACTTAGTTGAACTCATTAGAATAAGAGGCAAATTCATGAACAGAATACCAGTAGCTCAGGCACTAACCTCAAAAATTAATAAATGAGACCTCTTGAAACTAAAAATCTTTTGCAAAGGTAAGGGCACCATCAATAAGATAAAATGTCATCCTAAAAAATGGGAAAAGATTTTCATCAAACCTATATCTGACAGTGTACTACTATTCAAAATATATAAAGAACTTTAGATATTAGATACCAATAAACCAAATATCCAAGTAAAAATTTGGGGAATAGAACTAAACAGAGAATTCTCAACAGAGGACTTTCTAATGTTCCAGAAGCACTTAAAAACTGTTCAAAATCCTTAGTACATCCAAATCCTTAGGGAAATGCAAATCAGAATGACTTTGAGATTCTATCTTACATAGATCATAATTATTAAGGTCAAAAACTCAAGTGACAGCACATATTGGTGAGGATATGGAGCAAATAAAACACTCCTCTATTGCTGGTGGAAGGGAAAACTTATACAACCACTTTGGAAATCAAAGTGGTAGTTTCTCAGAATTGGGGATAGTTTTACCCCAGAACCAAGTTTATATGACTCCTGGTCATATACCTAAAAGATGTCCCACTATATAACAGGGACACTTGCTCAACTATGTTCATAGCAGCTTTCTTTGTAATAACATGAAACTAGAAACAACCTAGATGTTCCACAACTGAAGAATGGGTAGTCAAATGGATAAAAGTAGAGATTATAATCCTAAGTGATGTAACCTCAACCGAGAGAGATGGGCATGGTATGTATTATCCTATAAGTGGACATTAGTCTTAAAGTACAGAATAACTATTCTGCAACCCACAGACCCAAATAAACTGGGTAATATGGAGAGCTCAAGGCAGAATGCATGAATCTCACCCAGAAGGGGAAGCTAAATAGTTATCGAAGTTATCAGAGTTTCATCCTGTGAAAGAGCAGGTGATAATGAGAACAGGGATGGGGATCAGTTGTGGAGAGGAAGGACAGGAAGAGCACTGGAAGTGAGAGCAGAAATTGGTGGATACCATCTCTGGACCTTGGTAGAGACCTAAGATGGAGGAGACAATGAGGAATCTATGGAGGTGACCCTAGCTGAGATTCCTATTAGCTGGTGAATATGGAGACTAAAGTGGCCACCTCCTATAGCCATCTATGACTTCCAGTGGAAGGAGGTGAACATCAACCCACCTACATAAATTTCACCTCAAAATTTGTCCTGCCTACAATTTTATGGGCAAGGGTAAAGGTGGATCAGATATTGAAGGAATGGCCAACCAAACCAATGACTGTCCCAACTTGAGACACATCTCATGTGGGAGAGGCAAGCCCTGATGCTATTAATGATACTTTGTTATGCTTACAGACAGAAACCAGCATAACTGTCTACTGAGGTTTCATCCCTAGTAGATGGAAACAAATGCAGAGACCCACACCCAAACACCAGGCAGTTCTTGGGAAGCCTTGTGGAAGAATGGGAGATAGAATGGAGTGAGCTGGAGAGGTCAAGACATCACAAAAATACCTAAAGAGTCAACTAACCTGTGCCCATGGGGGCTCACAGAGATTGAACCAAAGAGCATACAGGGGTTGAACCTAGGTCCTCTACATATTTTTACCAGATGTGCATCTTTGTCTTCATGTGGGTCTCTTAATAATTGGAACAGGGTCTATTTCAGTCTCTGTTCCCTGGCATTGGATCCCCTCCCCCAACTTGGATTGCCTTGTTTTACTCAGTGGTACAAGATGTGCTGAGTCCTGTTGGGACTAAATTCCCCAAGGTGGGGTGGTCCCCAACCAGAATTTTTCCTTCTCTGACAAGAAGGGGAGACAGTAATGGAAAGAGATTTGTAAAGCTGAAACTGGGAGGAAGAAATGGAAGGAGGACTGTGATCAGGATTTAAGGGGAATAAATAAATACATTATTAAAATAGAAAGTTAAAAAATAAGGATATTGTACTTTGTAGTTCTGATTTTTTAGCACATCACTAAAATGCAAATATCTTGAAATCATGATTAATATTTAAGTTCTCTTTGCTGAAGATATTCATGTGAAACATTTTTCACAGCACAATGGAGAATTATTATAATTTATGAATAATTATCATTTAAGAAGAGTAAATGAAGAATCAAAGATAAGAAGCAACTCAGAAATGGTATGCTCTCAATTGGTAAGAAGAAAAATCCTTCTCCAGTGTTAACCAATCATTAGGTGAAAACTGTACCACCCTAGGTAGGTGAAGATACAAAAGCTATTTACTGGTCAGGATTATTTTCTGCAAATGTTACAACAATTCTCAGCCTTTGTAACT